>CP092087.1:7445000-7590000 GCA_029203775.1 Neoneuromus ignobilis | reverse complement strand
AAAAGATGCAAAGACTTTTTATATGATTTTTTTTAAGAATTTCTTTAAGCAGTTATTTAATTCAACGAAAAGCTCTTCAGTTTTATGAACAAATGAAGGAATTAGAGCCATTTACTTCCACTTCTCGAACTGATAAGGAATTTTCGGCTAGCAAAGGGTGGTTAACTGGGTTTTTAAAAAGGAATGCACTGCATAAGGTGAAGATTACGGGCGCGATTGCATCGGCAGATGAAGAAGCTACCAAATTTTTTGTTAGCAACGCACCAGATCATCCATGTTTAAAACATCCAAATGTAAACATGATGTTTTTTTCCATCTAATACAACAAGAATTATTCAGCTATTAGATCAAAGCATAATTGTAACTTTTAACAATATTACGTTAAACGCACTTTTCAGTTTATATTGGATAAACTAGAAAATGAGTGAATAACAGTAACTGACGCTTGGAAAAAAATTTCTATCTTTGACTGTATAAATCATGTTGTTTTTGCTATTACTCAAATAAAACCACACACTTTAAATTCCTGTTGGAAAAAGGCTTGGCCTACATGTCTTGAAAACAGTGTAGCTATTTAGTTTCTTTTTTCTTTTTTTATTCTAAACAGTGCAGATATTATTGCGATGATAATTAAAATATGTATGAAAAATTCTAAAATAAATTACACTTTGAATAAAATTAAATAGTTGATTAAAAAATAAAGTACAAAAGCTTTGTTTTGTATCAATTTTCTGCAGAAATTTGAAATTTTTTAAGCATTCTTTATTTCCTGATTTTTTATGCGAATTTTAGAGTAATTTCACTTTGTAGCTTTGGTTTTATGCGGTTTTCGAAAATTACGGAACGTATCCCTAATTTTTCAATGTAAGTCAAGTTTTTTTGTGCGATTTTTTTAATACGGTTTTCTGTGGAACGTATCTACCGCATAAAAACAGACCCAGGTGTATATATATAATCATACAAATTTATTTATAGTCGAATACAAATAATTTTAATGCAAGTAAGTATACTACTATATTTACTGTTTACAGCTTTTTCTATGGACATGTTTTATACGTTTTTTATAACCAGAAATGCACGATCTTATACACATATTATTCGTATGGCATGTATATATAAATTGTATAGCATGTTACATGCATATAAATATTTTTCGCGAGCATTATTAAAATCACGCAACTAAAATAACTATATACTCGATGTTAGTAAAAACATATTGAAATGTTAAGGCTTATGCAACAATTTTAAAAATATGTCTTGATACACAATCATATATATATATATATATATATATATATATATATATATATATAACAAGTTTAAAACATTGGCATAAAAAGTTTAAGACATGATTTCAAGCACGAAATAATAAATGACTATATTAATTAATATCTTTAGTTTTTTAAAAATGTTTTAAGTATCTGTTATATCCTTTAAATATACATATCTGTATATTTCTTATATTATTATTTTTTTTATAAATTTTGATACATTTTTTATAAATTAATAATTTGACACTTAATTGATATCTAAATTACTTTCGCATAAATGAAATATCATTTTAATACCACGAGATATTAAAGTGTTCAATAATTGCTTATTGTTCACTTTGTTTGTTTATAACAACAGATGTACATTTCAATGGCAATCATCATCAATGCGTCGCGTTATAAAATTTTTAATAATGGTATTGCCATCGAAATATACATCAGCTGTTGTTATAAACAAACAAAATGAACAATAAGTAATTATTGAACGCTTTCTAATATCTTATGTTGTTGGGGTGATAATACATTTTTGTGAAAATAAATTCGCCGCAGTTCTAAAATGTGTTATCATCAAATGTAACAAAAAAAATTAAAGCTAGAGAAATTAAAAAAATATTATTTTTTACTAAAAACTTCACATCTTTGGGCAAAAACTATTTTATCAATATCAAGTGTAATTTTTACAATAATGATATTTTTAATATTTTAATTCGTTAATCTCATATTGTGTGAAGTTTTATTAGTCTAAAAAAAGATTATTCATATAGATATGTATTATCAAATATTACCAAGATTTTTACAACTTCAAGTTGCAATAATTCGTAAATAAAATATTGTATAATTTATTTTATAGCTAACTGACTTTACACAAATAATTTTATCTCATTTTTAACTCACCCAAATATGATAAGATTTTACTAGTCTTTATTAATTATTTAATGTTATATATTTTTTATGTTTTTGGCAATCAATTAATTAAAAAAAAATATAATAAAATAATCTAGAGTTTAAAACATACATACAATGATAAAAAGATACAGATTGATGTGTTAATATTTAAATTTTCTATTTTTTCTTGGACTTAATGATTAAGAAAAAACAGTGATAGTGATACTAATGATTTATGAGTAGTCATGACTAAAATCAGTCTATTTGAAAATAAACTAATAAATTCGACTAATGTATTAAAAGTTCTATCTAACTTAAAAAAAAAACATCCAATATTAATTTCTTTACAAACAGTAATAAATGAGTTTGATATTTTTTTATTAGTCGTACAATGGAAAGAGATAGATAATTATTTGTATTTCCAACACTGAAAATAAAATATAATATATATATATATATATATATATATATATATATATATGCAGAATCATATTCTCCTTTTGTTCACGTACACAAATTGTCTATGATAGAGCAGCTGGAATACGTCCACCGGCTCACAACACAATTTAATGTTTTATATTTGCTAATAAAATAATACTTTATTAAAATCAATAAATAAATTAACTTGACACTCATGTTTATATAATAATTGCAATAGCATTGTAAAATTTATTTTATAAAAACGTACACACTTTCACACTTCTAAAAATTGTATATCTTGTTGTTGACTAAAATTTATTATTACAAACTAATTATTTATTATTACAAAATTCACATCCGACACACACATATATATATATATATATATATATAAGAGGGTCATTTGATAAGTATGGTAAATTTATTTATTATTTAATTTAATTAATTAATTAATTTCATTAAATTGTTCAATTTAGTTTTTCTTACTTTTTTACCATACTTATCAAACGACCCTCGTATATATATATATATATATATATATATATATATATATAAATATGTATACATATAAAGATAATATTAAAAAAAAATATTTTAAAGTAAACAAGAACTTAATTACAGTACATTTTTTGTTTAGTTACCAACACCGAATTAAAATTGAACAAAATCAATACCAGCATTGTTTCGTACCTTCGTCTCGTTGAAAATTTAATTGAAGTTTCACAGAAAGATTGCTTTTAATAATTAGTCGATTTTCTTTACCTTGATTTTTGTCGAAACTTTTACAGAAGTCGTTACGAAAGATGTTTGCACGCGAATTTCAAGCTTCGACAATATTGCGGCGTACAAAGTCAAATATATGAAAAGATTCATAATCTCCGGCAGTTTAACACCGTTAAAATTGTTATTCGTTCTCTGTTAGACAAGTCTTAAAGGAGAACGTACATGTATGGATATACGTACGACTTATATACATGTAAATATTTGCTTCAACGTCGACGAGATGAACGGAAATTTTCGAGAATTAAGTGAAGAACCAACAATAAGATTCCGCTAACACGTATTGGATACCAGCCAAGGTTTTGTAAACGCGAAAGTTTGGAACGCGAAATCATCATTGTCGTTAACATAGATAAGTTATGTAACTAAAAGATGGATAGGTACTGTAGTTACTAAAATTAATTACTCGAATATCGCTAGATTCGTGAAGGATTAGTTTGAATTAATGAATAGCGTTTCCTGTGCTAATGATTCATTGAACAGTTCAAGCGTATAAGAAATATAGTGTGATAATAAACACAACATTTAATCAATTTTTTATACTATTAGACAGTATATTAAAGCGTTCTACCGAAACAGTTTGATTTATTCGGTAGATTGTATCTTAAATGAAATGCATATTTTTATTTACATTTTGTATATGTACAGAGTGTTTCAAATATCAGTATTTTTTTTTAAAAAAAATAACATGAAATATGATTGTAAATGTTTTAATTTTTCTGAATTCTTTTCAATAAAAATGTACAAACATCTATAAAATGCAAAGTTAGACACAAATTGATTGAAATACTGTAATGACTAAATTTTTGACTAATGGTTAGTTAAAATTCAGTTAATTATTCATCATAAATCATTTTTCTAGCTGTCAAATCAGTTATTAGTTTACACGTTATAAATAACATTTGGATTTAATATACTTTAGCAAATTATTATAGAACGTTTTATACTCGAAAAACGTTTCAAAATTGTGGAAATTTATTTCAAAAATCAGTGTTCAGTTCGCCAAACTTATAGCAGTGATGAAGCTGATTTTTGTCTTAATGGGTGCGTTAATAAGCGAAATTGTCGCATTTGGAGTGAAACCAATCCTGAAGTGATTCATGAGAGCCCAATCATCCAGAAAAATGTACCATATGATGCAGATTGCACGCTGGTAGCATCATCGAACCTTATTTCTTTCGAAATGAAACTGGAGAACGCGTTATCGTCAATGATGTACGTTACAAAACGATTATCAATGATTATTTGTTTCCAAATTTACATGACATTGATCTGGAAGAGAGGTTGTTTCAGCAGGATAGTGCCACGTGCCAAAATTCAACCGAAACAATCGAGTTATTGAAACAAGAATTCGGCGATAACATTATCTCCAGAAATTGACCTATGAATCATGTGATTTGACGCCTCTGGATTATTTTATTTGAAGATGTGTGAAATGTCTGGTTTATGCTGATAAACCAGCAACAATTGAAGCATTATAAGCTTCATAACTCGCATTATTGTGGACATAAGTCTCCAATTGTTTGAAAAAGTGACCCAAAATGAATGAAACAATTTTTATTTCGATTTAAACTTTGGAAACGCTTATCGGAAAATCCTATACTACTAATAAAAAATATCAAAATCATTTATTATTGCTTGTAAAAAAACAAATATAACTAGAAAATTCTAACGATGATGGCATCGCCATCGAAATGCGCATTAGCCCATTGGTGTTATAAACTAGAAAATGAACAATAAGTGACTGTGGTGTTGAGGGTGATAATTCATTTATTAAAAATCATCTTTTTTAGTTTTTATTGTAATATATATTTAAGCAAGTGTGTTACATAGTTACAGTAAATACTATATATAGTCATCCAAATGTGGCCCCTAGATTTGTGTTTTATTATAAACAAACATGTGTATAGTTTCTTTTTAATAAAACACAAATCTAGGCGTCACATTTGGATGACCATATATTAGATTTTCCAGAAAATGAGTGATTATTTTTGGTGTTTTTTTAACTTACTAAAATCCAATAATTTCTAATTATATGAAATAATTGGAAATTATTGGATTTCAAGTAAGTTAAAAAAATCATGCACTAAGGTTGATTTAAAATAACAAACGAGCTTTAAACCTGTGATCGTTTTTGATATTTTTCTCTATAACATAATATTCTGAATAAGAAAAATTCGTTTAAAAGAAAATGTGATTGCCATTTTAATACAGATCACATCTGACTGCCAATGGCAACGTTCGAAGATCATAAACGTGCCAGTGCTTCTTTTATCTTAACATGAAAGTCTAGAAGTCGTGTGATTTGTATATCGAGTGCACGAGTCGTTCTTCGTCGACGTTAGTTTTTTTTTTCTTTTTGCATAGGACGCCTTACCCAAAGCAAAAATGAGCTTGTTACCGAGTAGAAAGGATACGGAAATTGAAAATGTCCTGTTGTTTATTTCGAACGACATTCTTTTTTCTCCGAGGTATTTTCTCCAGCGTGCGAAAAAAATGCGAATTGTTATCGTTTTGTTGTCAAGTTTGCGAATATAATGCGTGGGACGTTCTCTTATATTTATTTATATTTTTTGTATTGTTTTTAAACGATGTTCTTTGTAGGAATAAATGTGACGAACCAATTGAACTTTTTTTATTGCGTGAATGTTTTGTGAGAGAAGACATGAAAACACTGCTGCAGTCATAAAATAAAGTAAATATTTTTGAATTCTTAATATCAAATATCAAATAATTTCTTTTGACTTTTAAGAACCATAAATTTTAAAATTTTAATGACATATATATATATATATATATATATATATATATATATATATATATTTATAAATATGAAATAAAATTTTGACTTTCAAATTAAAATATTTATGATATATAATGTATAAACCCTTTATATAAACATTTCATTTCTCATGCTATGAAATAAATTATGAATAATATCTTCATACACTTAAGATGATAATATAAATAAATTTCACTTGTAATTTGTAAAATGAAAGCAGAGATGGAAATAAACCGACGTCGAAAACAATTTTAAATCTGAAATATAAATAATTCATAAAATATAAATAATTCACATAGTGCGTATATATATATATATATATATATATATATATGTATTAAAAAAAATGTAACGAATTTATTACGTTTCTGCGTACCACTTGTAACTTTATACGTTTTCGGTAGCGTAATTTAATTTAAATGCAATTTCATGTGTACGACAAATAATATCGTACAATCGTAAACATATTGAATAATATATTTATATATATATATATATATATATATATATATATATATATATAAATTATACAATACTAGTTAATTTACATTATAATATATTTTTAAATAAAATATATAGATGTATAATATATTTTTGAACTTACTATATTTGGTAAAAAAATATATTAAAAATAATTAAGACATATAAAGAGAGAAAATTTCATTATTTCATTTATATTATCATTTACTATTCTTTACTATCCTCTAGTCTCATTTAGACCATCTTTATACACACACACATACACACACACACACACACACACACACACACACATATATATATATATATATATATATATATATAATTCTTATATATCATAATAAAAAAATAAAAATCCTTGAACTATGTATATAAATCAAGGTTTTTAAAGCAAGTTAATTTAAAAAATTGAATAAAATTCAAATTTTTTTAACTTGGTTCTGTTTACGAATGAGTCATAAATTTACAAACTTATTTAAAATACATAAACATTTTTTTGGTCTTAAGTAAACAAATTAAATTTAATAATAGCTTTTTAAAATTAAACTGCTGTACGGTTTTTATTAATGATAAGAAATTAAGTTTTTTAAATTAAACTTCTATGTGTTTTTTATCAGTTAGAAGCAGAATTAAGGCAAAATTGTGACTAATGAATAAGGCATAGGTTTTAATCACAAATTTTCTGTGATTAATGATTAATCTAAAGCTAGTCATATGATTAATAATTAATAACTAAATGAAATAAGTAATTTGTATCAAATGATTGATTTGGTCAATTACATTTTAGTCTGATTAACATTTAATCATTAATCAAAAACAGTTTGAATAACCATTTTATTTTTGAATTTTTAACTAATTTTCTTGAAAGAATTTCTTGAATATAAATTTCTACAAATAAATAATAAACAACATATAAATTGTCTTTAGAGTCTAAGAATATCACAAGATAGATTTTTTTAATTTTAATTCACCACTGAATCACAAATAAAATTCGAAAATTTTAGTATCCATGATATGCCCATGACGTTATCATTTACATTAATATTTTGAAAATTTATTTTAACACAAATATATTAGTTACTCTAATACTTTTTAATAATTATTTATTTTCAATTTATTTATTAATATAAATAAAGTGAACAATAAAATTTGAGATTGTATTGCCTTCTTTTATTCGCCACTAAATTACAAATAAAATTCAAAAAAATTTTTATTCATTGATATGGATATGATGTCATTATTTGTTTTAATACTGTTGAAAATTTTAGTATTGTTGAAACACAAATGTATTATTCACTTCACCAATAAAAGATGTTATAAAAGAAATATTAATAATAATTTATTATTCAGTTGATTCCTTAATATGAATAAACTGAACAATAAATAATCATGCTATTATCAGATAAAACATCAAATCAGTATCAATAATTATGCTACCATTGTCAAAATGTTGAATTATAAATGTAAAGATGTTTTTTAAAGCATGATAGATCTTTCAATTAAATCCTTATCGAAAGTTCTATCTAATCTAAGAACATTCTTATCATACCTTCATATATATGTACACACACACATGTATATAAATATATATATAAAATGTTTTTTTAGGTTAGATAGAACTTTTGATAGGAATTCAATTTTAAGTTCTATCACGTTTTATAAAATTTATAAAATTTTATATTTTGAGGATGAATAATTAATTTGTATTAAAAATGGCTGAAAATTGAAATCGATCATGGAGAAATATAAAAATATTAACACAACGATGAATAACAGAAGAAACGAGTATAATAATAGGATCATAGATAGAAATATAAAGTTTTAATTTTAAATTTGATGTCACTGGAAAAACATAATATAAATAAACTAAAAAATGTTTATTTATTAGAAAAAATACAAAGAATATTTTTTCTGAAATACATTTGATTGTTTAAATTAAATTAATCAAAAATTATCTTTGTTATCGAAATTTTTCAGTTAATATTTTACCAATAAACTGTATTAATTTCCATGTTAAGTAAACGATGTATTTAGCAGTAAACTATTTTTTCAATACAATAATAAAAAAAAATAATATTCGAATATTATTGTACAAAATAATCGTTCACTGAACAAAACACTGAGATTCAACAATGTGCAAATAATATATGGAACAAATTTAAAATGATATAGTTATTATAATGAAACATTAGGTGCTATTGTTATTGGAGAATTATAGCGAGGGACACGTTTATTTATATCTTGGGGTAAGCAATACTGATTTTCAAAAAGCATGTAAACCTATAGCCTACGACTAAGAACCCTAGCCATTATTCTTTCGAAATGACAGCGTTTTATAATGTGTGTGTATGTTACCGTTCCCGTGGAAAAAACGCAATTTGTCTGTTCGTTTTTATGTATTATAACATTACGATGCAGAAAGATAGACGACTTATGAAAAAATAAAATTTTGAAATGGAACTGAAAAATTACATTACTTCATATATATATATATATATATATATATATATATATATATATATATATATATATATATATATATATATAAAGAGTATTATCCTTTTTTTATTTCTGTGTTTTGAAAATAATTCAGTTTCAAAATGTACTCAAAGGAATTAAAATAAATATTAATCAAATATTGGAAATTTTGATAGAAGATATTTTGTGTATTACATGGAATATTAATTCATTTAGAGAAGTGAATTAAACAATAGTACTAAAATAAAATCATCCTTAATCACCAATTACATGATTTTTTTATTAAATCTTTGATTTCTTCTTCGTTAATATAAATTTCATAAATATACATTTAATGGCATAAAATTATATAATTTTTTTTATTTAATATTTTGTGTTCATTACAAAAAAATATTTTCTACCTTTATTAGAGACTTCAGAATTCATAATTATATTTCATCTTCAATATTGCATCAAATAGTTTATATATTTTTACAAATATATATATATATATATATATATATATATATATATATATATATATATATATGTTTTTTCAATAAAAATAAAATTTTCCAATAAAAATGTCAAAACATTGATAGATGATAGCACCTATGTTTGATTTTTTTTAAAAAACTCTTTTTGACATTTCAACTCAGTTTGTCAATTATCATAGAACATTGAACACTTTAACAACGCTCAAAAATTATGTTTTGTGTTTAATTTGTGTTTTATTAAAAAGAAACATGTACAGAGTTTCTTTTTAATAAAACACAAATCTAGGCGTCACATTTGGATGGTCCATTTATATATATATATATATATATATATATTCTTTTAAATGTCGACTGAATGAATTAAATTTTATAGTAAGAAATTCAAAAGATTACTTGTAATTTTGACATATTTTTTAACTTATGTGAATTGACATACATGTCGATTTTTACAATTAATTTTCTAGAAAGAAAACAATGTCATTTAATAAACTGATAAAATTTAATATTTTAATAAAATGAAGAATAGAAACTCAATTCAAGAAAAATAAACTTTTTTCATAATTTTAAAAAAATCAATTATATACAAAAATACATATGAAATTCTATATCACAATCGTATTGGATATTTGAAAAGAAAAATAAAGTTTCGCCTCGATACATTGATAAAATATTACGTTTCGAATTAATAAAAATATAAAATATCTGTACATCAGCTGAAGGTAGAATCATATTTGTTTTCAGCAACAGTCATCCAAAAAATTTATTGTTCTCTCGTTTGAAAAAAATAAATCTAAACCGTTAACAGTTAAAAGACCAATGTTAAAATCCGATTCTCAATCATATTTCATCTCGTTCTTTCGTCGAGCACGTTTCCTGTTGTCGAAACATCTACCAAATCGTATTGTATCAAAAAACATTCATTTTTCATTTCGCATCGCGAAATCCAAACGACTCATACAACGGAGCAATGGTTAAACATATAAATCCTCACTGTCAAGATCGGATGTATGCTAAAGTGTAAACATATGAAACAATTGTTAGCGTTTATGATTCTACATCAACTTCGTACGAGTTTAACCGAAACAGAATGAAGATTGAGAATAATAGAATGTCTATTGTACAGATCTTAAAGCAAATATCGTTCATTTTCAACGATTATATTCTAATATGAAATTTAGATATTCAGGAAGAGTAAATTGTTAATACACAGAAAATGATATCAGAATTATCCTTCCTAATAAATATCTACTGTTTATATCAGACCCGTGTAACCTTTTAAGCAAAAATGCCAATTAAAAGTTTTGTGAAATTTTAGCGAGCCGCACTACTTTTTATCAAAGGCGGGAGATATGATATTCCCTAAGAGTGGTGGGTCTAGAAATATTTTAAATAATTAAATACAATTGGATTAATTTTCAGATTTGTAATTTTATTATAAAAAAAGTTAACAAAAAACTTTTTTTTGGTAAAACGTCATTATTAAACACTTGTACATTTGTATATGAAAAATAAATAGTCAAAAATCTGACATTTTATGTGATACAAGTTAATATAATATTATTTTATATTTTTCACTATAATTTTCTCTTGATTATATATTAAAAATTTGATTTTTAAAAGCGGTTATATCCAATATTCATATTAATTTTTATTAAATATTCAATTGTAAATAAAAAAGTTATCTTATAAATTTATAAATCAATATAATTATACAATAATAAATGTTCGTGTGAAATTTTAATACTATGTACATTGTACTTAATTAATATCCAAGCATATATAATGTAAATTAATAAACTAATTACTTTTTAAGAAGTATATACGATATCTGTTCATGTATCATAATAATATTAATTCTAAGTGCTTTTGTATCAAATATGACCAGCAAGCTTTACCTATAATATGGCTTTATCTTTCGTCATTAATTTCGAGAAAATTGTATTACCCTAGGGATGAAATCTGGTTTAGTTCGGCTTAACTGGGAAATCAGATACCTAATTATTAATGGTGTTAAATTGAATTTTCAATCATTAACAATTAATAATGTAATTTTCAAAAAAGGTACAGGTAAAAATTAATATATCGGTTTATAATTGTGTATGTCTATACAGTTATAAAATATATATCTATTTTTAACTCCTCTTTTTTTCAAAAAATTACATTATTAATTATTAATCATTGAAACTCTGTATATATACAGGTTGATCTAAATAAGACTGAAGGATGTAAAATACAAATGTTTTTTTTAATTTTTGTTAGAAAATATATTTTTAGAGGTTAGGTACAAAATATCACATTTCAAAAATATCCACCATTTTTTTTTGCTGACATATATTGACTCTAACACAAATGATTTTTCATCCCTAACACTATAATGGTTATAAAATGTTCAATAATCACTTATTATTCATAAATATGTAGACTGATGCGCATTTCGATGGCGATACCATCATCGTCAGAGCTTTTCCCCACAGTTCCAAAACAATCAATATATTGACTTTTTTCAGAGCATTTTCCATTACTAAGCAAAAAATTTTAGATTTTAAATTTCTTATTTCATCATGAATATTATTCTTAAATTGGTGAATTGTTTGAGGTTTATTAACATACATTCTCTTCATCAAGTACTTCTACAAGAAGAAATCAGAGGCAGTCAAATCTGATAAACGAGGAGGCCAAACAAAATCAAAATTTCTTCAAATGCCTCGAAGAAGCTCCATTGTCACTCTTGTTGTATACGCAGTGGTTCCATCCTACTGAAACCACATGTCAAGACTATCCTGTAAAAATTATCAATCTTGATTCTATACAAAAAACGGATGATGGTTTTTGTATGATATTTATTATTTTCAAGAAATTTTGGACAGATAATTTTATAAACCATAACACACACCAAACAGTGCATCTAAAGTGGTTGCAAAGTCTTGTGATTCTCAGTGTCTCAAAATCTGTACTTTTGTTTATTCATATAGTTATTTAAATCAAAATGAGCTTCATCGCTCAGTATAAAATTGTTTAAAAAAATATTTTCTCTATCTGCACAAAACAAATTGCATATTGCAGACGTTGTTAAAAATCCTGGGGTCACAAAGTCTGTACTATTTGAATTTTGTATGGAACATTTTAAGATCTACTTCAAAAATTCGTTGCAGCGATGATTTGAAAATCCTCAATCGGGTGGAATGATGTCAAGTAGAGACAGATGATCATCATTTATACTCTAACACACAGCCTCCACTCTTACTTCAGTACACACAGAACGACAAGCACCTTTTCTCGGAACATCTGTGACTAATCCCTACTTCTGAAACCAGGAAACTAAGTTCCTAATCATGTTATCACTAAGAGCTGTTCTGACATTAAAATCTTGACGGTATTTTTGTTAAGTTAAAATAATATACAGTTGTGTAGAAAAAAATCAATGATTTTTACTCGTTGTTGTACATCATAAGTAACCATTGTGAATATTCAAATAATATTTTAGAACTTGTAAAAAAAGGAACAAGAAAAATATTTTAAAAAAAATTGTAAATTTTTCAAATCTTTCAGTTTTATTTGGGCCACCCTGCGTGTATATATATATATATATATATATATTAATCATTTTCATTCTATATAAAAAAATTAATTTGTATCTCCAAAGGAAATAATACGACATTTTATAAATACAAGCTTTGTTTGTATTTATTAAATATATTAAAAAATTAATATCTAAAAAGCGAGGCAATTGATTGAAATTTAACATTAAAATATCTTTTTGCTAATGTTGATATTAAAAAAAGTTATTTTTATCGATTTATAATTAATAACATAATTTTAAATTAAAAAAGTAATTACATATTCTATATATATATATATATATATATATATATATATATATATATATATATAATATTCTGTTTAAAGATTTTTTAAAAGTTCTATAAAACACACAGTTTAAAGTGATTTACTACTAAAAGGTTTTATTATAAATTTCTTTATTTCAATCAATCTAAATAAAGTAAGTATTTCCATTTCGTTGCCTTTTTTGTTATTTATTTTAAATTAACGTACAGTACATTTAAAGAAGAAAACGTACAAAAACATTAAAGTCTAAAAAGAAGCCCTTATATATATACTTATTTCAACCAAACTCTTAACGATCTCGGTATATTTAAAAAAATGAACATTCATTATTCACGAAAAACACATTCCTTTTTTTCCTCCTTATACCATTAGCTTTTAGTAAAAAATGTTTTTTTAAAAAACATTAAATATTAATTAAAAATATATTAAAATATTTCATCGACCACGCTATATTATAACATGCTGTTTTTTTTTTCAAAACTCGTTGATTATTTAAATATTTAATAAAATATGAAACAAATGTTGGTAATGTTTATTACAGAAATCAGACATTTGTGAATTTTATTGAATTTTTAAAAACGAAAAATTTCAAATAGTGTCCTTGTATATTTCTTTTATAATACAATGATTGATATCAAAACCCATACCGTATTGCATAGTCGTCTAAATATACATGTTTAGTGTATAGTAGCAGAAACTCCTGGTAAGTTTATTTTAATCTCTCGAGTTGAACTTGCAAACCGAGGGTCACGGTTGCGAACATAAATAAGATGAATTTTCTGAATGGAATGCTAACGAGATGGAAAATGATTCCCGAGAGATTATTTCTATAGAGAACTGTTATATACAGTAATAGTAGTTCTATGAAATCTTTGACAATTGTTCTTTTTTTTAAAAATAAATAAAAACACATATTTGTTATTTAAGACATGATGAAATTTTTTTAGTTAATTAATAAAGTGAATGTAACTAATTACCTTTTATAACATGTAATTGAATTGTATCATAAACTTACAGATATTTAATATAAGTTAAGAAACAACTTAATTATTTTTTTATAAACAAAAAAAATATTCATTGACTGACTAAATTTTCATTCTATTAATCATCCTACTAAAAAAATTACTCACGTCATTTTAGTCGTTTTTTAACTAAAAAAATAATCAGATAAAATTTTAATTAGGTAAAAATTTAGACAGATAAAAAATATAAAAAAAATTAAAATATCAAGTTAAATATTTTCTTATTACATATTTGCTTGTTATTCAGAAATAAATTTCTTTGTTAAGCAGTATTCATCCCATTTCACCGTCTAAAAGATGTGATAAAAAGTATAAACGAAACCTTTATTTGTCAATTTTTTAACTATTTTACATACTTCTTCAAAAATAATTGAGAAATTATTATATTTCATTAACAATTATTTAAAATTCAATTTCATTAAAATTACAAATGAATTTTTTTATTAGAAATTATTTGTAATTTCTTCAAACAAAATAATTTTATTTGAAAATTTGATATTTCATTTTTAAATATTTTTTTTTGATGATTTAATTAATAATCGTATTTAATTAATATTAAATTTAACTAATATTGCACAATTTTTAATATTCAAATGAATCGAATTTTTTATCGTTTAAAACGACTGACGATTAAAATAAATCAATCACGACAAACGATTAATTTTTTAGTTGTTAGTCACCGATTGATTTAAAAACGACTAATTTCAAAACAATCTTTTTATCGATCAAACGACTAATAAGTAATAAATTAATCGTAACTAACGATTAAAATTTTAGATATTAGTCGTCTATCAGAATTTTTTTTCCTAATTTGTTATATATATATATATATATATATATATATATATATATATATATATAAAATGAAATCTAAACAGTTTATAACATTATAGAAAATACTTTACCGTCTAATTAAATACTTTTTTTACGAACTGCTCTTCGAAATATCTACACTTCAGTATATCCGTCGACATCTCACCAACTGAAGACAGAAACGTCTAGATAGTTCTTCGAATCCATTTCTGTACACGTATATACCTATGTATATTAAGATTAGATATGCATGGCTGCTAATAAAACTAGCAGCACTTTCTGTATTACGAGCAAACTCTCATTTTAAAGTCTTGCTCGTATCTGTCGTTGCAATAGCGAGACACCAAATACAATTTCACGAATTAAAAAACAAGCACGACGCTTCTCGAAGTACTGCTTATAAAATTGTTCATTCATTTAAAGTCTTTGTATGTTGAGAAACGTAGAAGAAGTTATCAGAGTAGTGAAAGAAATACGAGAACGTAAATCTATGATTATTTCAATTTGTTTTATAGACGAAGACTTTGAATGTTTTTTTTTTAATTAATCTTCGCCCTTTTCTACTAGGAACTCGTAATTATTTAAACCCTCTATACATATATATATATATATATATATATATATATATATATATATATATATATATATGTATATGTGTGTGTATGTGTGTGTGAGCGTGTGTGTATGCAGAGTAATTTATTAAATTCTTTTTGTTTAAAAAACATTACGAACAAACCTGCAGTCTATTTATACGAAAACTATGAATAAAACAAAGAAGTTTATAACATATGCAGTTTATTTATAATCTGCACTGTCATGCACGAATTTCCGGTGTTAGTACGAATAATATTTAAACATTTTTTTTTATTTGTATATTTTAACATTTTATGTAAAAATATATATAAGTATGCATATGTGAATATATATATATATATATATATATATAATATACATTTTATTTCAGTTAATAAAAAAACACAGAAAATTATTAAAACTGTTACTTAATCACTAATGTCTATTTTATATATATATATATATATATATATATATATATATATATATATATATAAATCTATTTACTAAACATTCCTACTTTATCTATTTTCGTCTGTGTGCTTTATATTGAATTTCTGCACAATCTTTCATGTTTTTAACACCGATCCTATTTAATAATACCCTCAATTCGTGTTCGTTCACCTTTACCTCTTTCCTACGGTATGAATCGTGTTCAAAATTCAAATCTCCATTTCTAAATTTAGTAAACCAATCCTGTATTGTACGTTCAGTAGCAGCATTCCAGCCAAATATAAAATTTTTAATAAGGGTTGCCTTCATCGTGTTATGTCCAAAACGCATATAAAAAAAACATGGACGGACATATTCCATATATATATATATATATGTGTGTGTATATATATATATATATATATATATATATATATATATATATATATATTAAACATGAAAACATTGCAATGAAATACTATTATTAATATTTTCTTATTTTCTGTTTTCATGGACCGAATTTTCAGTTCGAATTTATTGCATACAAATACGAACTTCAACTGATTTCATGTATTTTCTTATTTTTTCTAGATAATGAAGTATTAATATTTGATATTATTCAAAAATTTGAAAAAAATACTTATGTCTATACAAATATTTTATATTTCAATGAATTATGGTTGAATGTAAGATTAAGACTGATGTTACCATATATATATATATATATATATATATATATATATATATATATATATATATATATATATATATGTATGTATGTATGTATGTATGTATGTATGTATGTTTTTTAAGCGTGATAGAACTTTAAATTAAATCCCTGTAGAAAGTTCTATCTAACATAAAAAACACTTTATATATATATATATATATACACACATGTGTGTGTATATGAATATATTATAAAAAGTTATGATAAGAGTATTTTTTCGGTTAGAAGAAATACTATTCGGATAGAAGTTCCGATAGGGATTCAATTTAAAGTTCTATCACGCCTAAAAAACACCTATATATACATATATGTAAGTATATTATAAATATATATATATATATATATATATATATATATATATATATATATATATATATATATATATATATATATATATATATATATATATATATATATATATATATATATATATATATATATGTACTTTATTCATGAATAATCAAGGTTAATGACAGCTTGAAACATAATAAACTAAATTATTACAATATTAACTTCTATTGTAGCTACTCACATTGGCATTTCAAATATTAAATTACATTCATTTGTCAGTGATTCTAATGTAATTCGATAGTACAGAATTGAATATCATTGTCGATGTCATTGACAATATTAACATACGTTCTAAACTATTCAACAATCTACACATATTCGTGTGTATTCAATTTATACACACACACACACACACACACACACACACACACACATATATATATATATATATATATATATATATATATAAATGTGTGTGTCCCTCAATTTCAAGCGTTGAGCATGGGGTTGACAACCTCATCTTGTAAAAAAAACAACTGTCGAAAAGCTCTGACAAGAATGACTCTATTGAGTTGGCATTACCAGATAGGCTTGCGACTGAAATAGTCTGTGGAGCCATTGATGATGGCATATACATATATATATATATATATATATATATATATATATATATATATGTATGTATATATATATATACATGCTTATGTACATATATTTGAATGTGATGTACGTTCGATACTATCACTGTTATCTTATCAATGAATCTCCATGTATATAATACATATACACACAAGCTGTATAAAACAATTATAACGTTCATGGATGCATTCAATCATTCATAACGAACGATGCGTCTATGTCAGTCCATCAATCAGAAATCGATAACGGTAATCAAGTAGTAATTAACTGCTGACCAGACATAGAGTTCACTGCAGGTCCTCAGAGGCCGTGCAGATATAAATCTGTCGGTATTAATTCGAAACTGCTGATACTCTTGATTAATGTAAGCTTTTGAAACTTACACTCGACGCCGCTCTAATCACAGATTTCTACCCACGTGGATTTTGCCGTCTTTACAATTTAATTTCCTTCCGCGTATGAGTAATAGTGTTTTATTATCGGTTATTAGTTTTTGCGGAAATGTGAATTATCGTTTATTTCGAGAGTCTGTGGAAACAAAGAAATATAAGGGTGCGATTGTTATTAAAAATATAATAAACTGTTTACTTCCGTTTGTCGAATTTTTGTTAAATCATTGTTTGTGCCAAAAATAAATATCGATTAACGGTGAAATATAATACAAGCATGAAAATACGTAGACGTATAATATATTTCAAAGTCCAATATGTAACATACAAATAAGTTAACACTACAAAATATGAATTTGTAATTAGGAATTATTAAAATTGCTTAAGGAAAAAACAGGTCTCGACTTCATTATATACTTATTTTATTTGAATATTCTAAGGAAATTTAAGGATATAGATTGATTGAATAATAAAATTAAGCATATTAGGTCGATTGAAACTGTTTAACTAATTCCTCCACTGTTAAACTAGAATTTTCTTTCAATCGTCAGAGATTTTAACAAAGAGACTCTGACGATGATGACATCAGCCGAAATTGTTATTAACAAAAAAATGAACAATAAGTGATTATTGAACACTTCATAACCATTGTGGTGTTGGGATAAAAATTCATTTGTGTTAAAGGAAAAAGATAGGTTTTCAGGAAGACTTTTCAAACAGATTTTCGAATAAAATAAATTGTAATTGTATTGATATTAAATTTGAATGCACATCAGACCATCAATCGATAATAAACATCGTCTACACAGAAAAAATAATATAGTTTTCTAAACATTTTATTTTTCATAAAATAGAAACAAGTACAGGAGTCGACGAGCGAAGTAAGCCCTCTGGTATTAAAAACAATATTCCTTGTATAAAATAATTTCATATTTTTTTAATTTATTACAGTAATTTGTTCTATATTCAAACATTTATCATAATAATGATTTTTTTGTAAAGTACAAAAATTATTTAATTTTATAATTGTTGAAATATTAAAAATACCATTTATTTAATAACGTTTATCTTTAATAACATTTAAAAAAATCAGTTAATTATAAATAATATTATGCTTTTTCTTAATGAATTCAATTTATTTTGTTTACAAATATAATTACAAATTATTTATGCTCATAACACGTTTTAAAATATCACAATTAACATTAATTTCATTAAATTTGAATACCTACAACATAAAATAACTAATAATTAAATTATGAATATTCGATAGAACGTGACTTTAAACCAAAAATAAAAATAAAAAAATATATCTTTCCATTAGTCGTTCCAAACTTTAATAACCATCATCACGGCATTCTGAAATAAGTGAACTAATAATAATAATGGCTCGTTATGTTATTTTCATTAGAAGTTTTTATTGTTGAAAGTTTTTCATTAATATCAACGGTATTATTTACTTTTCATTCAAACGCTAACGAAATTATTTTTATACAAAACACACATACAACTTTTCATGTCATATTGTTAAAATCGCAATTATATTTCAACTGCTACACACAACGCTTTATTCTAATTTATGCTAATTCTGTTAATTGTACATTTTTTTCAAATTTGTTTTTATTTAATTATCCAATTATAATTAAATTTTATTCTTGTTTATAATTGATATCATTTTTTTATAATTAAATCTATTTGATTTATTATTTTTATAAACACAGAAATATAGGGTCGTCATCCAAATGTAATGCTTACATTTGAGTTTTATTAAAACGAAACATGTGTATAAGGTGGTATATAGAGAAACTTGGGCACAATTTCTTTTATTTCTTTTTCATAAAACACAAATATAGAAGTCACATTTGGATCATTCTATATTATATTCATATTATATATAGACATTTATTTTTTAATTCCATCGAACTGAATGACATTAAACTAAACATAAAATCAGACTTAAAAAAATAATAGGGAAACTCATCGAAATTATTTCAATTATTGTGTATTTTTATTAACACAAAATACTTGATTAAAAATTGCGTTTAATATTATTTTTTTAAACAAATAACTAAATATAAATCTCGTGAGTTAAATTAATAGTTCTATAATTTTTTATTGATGTAAATATAAAAAATCCTGTTCAAAAAATCAAACAGAAAACAGCGAAAGAATCTTGGAAAAATATTTAAAAAAGCTCTATGATATTCGATAAGCGTCTGCCTTTAATGGACTGATATAGGCTTTTATGAAGATTATTATATATATATATATATATATATATATATATATATATATATATATATAAATGGTTGTTACATAAATCTTTACGTTTTTTTTTAACATCAGGTAAAACGCATAACTTTTTGTAAACTAGAGATATTTTCAGTATTCTTTCACTGTTCACCAGCAGTGCTTGTGTCGGTAGTGCTCTTTCGAAACCCATTATGTATATTTTTAACATTTTCAACCCCAAATAAACGGTGGCAGTTCAATGTTTATTTTTAATGCTTTCATTGTTTATGATTTATCAGCATAAACCAATGATTTCACATACCCTCGCAGAAAATATACTAATGGAGTTAGATCACATGATCTTGGTGGCCAATTGATGAGTCCGTTTTATGAAATAATGGACTCATTAAACTTTTGTTTCAATAAATCTATTAAAGTTTAAGAAAAAAATTCTATCTTTGACTTTATAAATCATGTTGTTTTTGCTATTACTCAAATAAAACCACACACTTTAAATTCCTGTTGGAAAAAGGCTTGGCCTACATGTCTTAAAAACAGTGCAGCTATTTAATTTCTTTTTTATTTTCTTTTTTTATTCTAAACAGTGCAGCTATTATTGCGATGATAATTAAAATATGTATTAAAAAATTCTAAAATAAATTACACATATGTACATATTGCTTTGAATAAAATTAAATAGTTAATTAAAAAATAAAGTAAAAAGCTTTGTTTTGTATTAATTTTTTGCAGATATTTGAAATTTTTTTAAGCATTCTTTATTTCCTGATCTTTTATGCGAATTTTAGAGTAATTTCACTTTGTAGCTTTGGTTTTATGCGGTTTTTGAAAATTACGGAACGCATCCCTAATTTTTCAATGTAAGTTAAGTCTAGTTTTATTACTGTGTTTTTTTTTGCGGAACGTATCTACCTCATAAAAACAGACTCAGGTATATATATATATATATATATATATATATTTAGAGAGAAAGAGAGAGAATAATGTACACGTATTCTAGTCACATCTAAATTCTGTGTTCATTAACGTAAAAATGTAAAATATGCAACAATACGTGTATGAAGTTATCTAAAACGCAACGTAAATTAGTCATTACACTCGTACCGTTGTTGTGTTGTGTTGAAATTCTTGCACACCAGTGCACGTTCAGATAACGACCGAATTATTTTCGAGATTGCAACTGGTTAGTCCTCCAGTGTGTGTTATACTTGCATTGTTCCGAGCCATGTTCAGCGAAACAGATGAACGAACACAGTCGATTAATTTCAATACGCAGACCAAAATTAATCCTCTGTACATATATATCAGCCAGAGTTGATTTCCATGCAAATATGTCTGTATTTTTTTAATTACGGTGGACTTTTTTATGTTTTCGTTCATTGTTCTCGATTCGTTTTAAAAGATTTATTATTTTTTAATATTCATACTTGTTATTGATTCGACGGACACGTTTTTCCTGTCATCTATAAAAATTCAATTGTATTCCAATTTCAATTCGGTTTATGTAATTTAGATTTGTTATCATCTATCCATAATCGAATATATCACTCTATACCAATAGAAAATTTATCGAAAATATATATAAGAAATAACGATTGTATAAAATAATAGTCAAAGCTTTAACCTTCGTTAATTTATAATAATGAACCACGTTCTCCTACGAAATCCAATCTGATACGAAAATATATAATCTGATGAGAAAACTTTCATTCGTGATATTTTCATTTTTTCGCACTCCATGAAACTCTCGCCTTCTAAAAAATTTAAAACTCGAAAAAGGCACTTGCACGGAGAATTTCAAATTTTATAGGTCGTTAGCTTCATTTTTATGGTTGTTGAAACTTTAAACGTTGGCAGGTAATTACATAAATTTTAATATAAGTTCCTGGAACGCTTATTCTTCTGAAATTAAATCTTGTAATGAAAACTGTTTTTAATTGGCAGTAGATATTTTTAACCACTTATCGCTGCTTATGTCTTAATACCAATTAATATCCTATTGTCAAGTGTTGTCTTTTATTAAACATGATTTATTTTGTTAAAATCAATACAAATATTGTTTATTATTTTTCCAATCATTTTTATTAAATTTCATTATTCAAACATTTTATCTCTTTAAATGTCTCAAAATCTATTTCAAAAGAACGTTATAAATTGTTCTTCTAGAATGAAAAAGAGAAAAATGTTCTCTCCATTTAATATACTCACACAAATAAAAAGGTAAATATATATATATATATATATATATATATATATATATGTATGTATGTATGTATGTATGTGTGTGTGTGTATAAGGCCAACTTTCACCAACTGCTAGTTTTTTATTCAAGTCATAATAAAGTGTTAGAAAATTTTAATAATTTCATATTTCGAACGTTTTCATTCTTTGCGATGATATATAATTTTCAATTCTGGAAAAAAGTATTATGTATTTTATATGAATGTCAAGATTCCATTATACAGAGCAATGAAATCGTCTTATGTAGAAATCATTTTTCTTTTTCCAATGTTTTCAGTTTTTATTTCGGCTATTCTGTTCATGTTTGTCCTTTTTCATACACACACAAACCCATATATATATATATATATATATATATATATATATATATATATATATATAAACCAATCAATAAATAAATAAATAGAATGTTTTTTTAATCGTGATATAATTTCAAATTTAATCCCTAAAGAAATTTCTATCTAACCGAAAAAACACCTTTACATATATATATATATATATATATATATATATATATATATATATATATATATATATATATATATATATATATATATATATATATATATATGGAGGTTGGGGTACGTATGCTCATTTTGCGTTAATTATGCTTTAATAGTTGAATGAAACGCAACAATCGACTGATATCAAGAAGTTATGACGTCACGAACTGAAGATAAAGAGGACCCAGAGCAGAAACTTGCAGGGTGTTCTCCCCTAGAATATCTTAAATGAGTAGGCGTATAATAATAGGAACGTGGAATAAAAAGGCGTGGCTCATTAAAGACAAAAGCACGGGGAGATAATTTTTCTCGTGTTTTAATAAAATTGGCATTTAAATTTGTGCATTATTAATGTGCGTTTTTTAATAACCGTTTAATATCTAATAGCTGTACGGATCTGTAACTGAGACTGTATTTAAATTAAAAAGACATAAAAAAGATTTTCTTGTTATTTAATTCCATAAATTGTTTTTATGGATTGTCGATAATAGTTTAATTAATCGTGGTGAAATATCATTTTTAAAGTAATAAAAGTGATGAAAATTTATATAGCATTTATATACATCACAGCATTTTGAAAATCAATCTCGGAAATATTACAACACACAAAATACGTTTATTTATATGAAAAATTTGTATATATAAAAGGTTATCCAAATGTGACGCCTAGATTTGTGTTTTATTAAAAACAAAATAAGCTATACACATGTTTCCCTATACCAACCTATACACATGTTTCTCTTTAAGAAAACACAAATCTAGGTCTAAACTTCATTTATTACTCCGTGAAGATTTTTTTGTTGTATGTGTATTACAGAGAAAAATTTTCAAAAATTTGCTTATTACTAAAAAAGATTTATAACTAAAATAGATTTATAACTAATTTAAACCAAAAACTAGTATTGACGTTGTAAATTGTTTTCTATAAATTACTTAGGCGGAGTAACCAAGTACGTGCTATGAAGAGATTAAAAGGTATAAAATTTAGTTCTATAATGGAAAAGAGTGACTCTTACCCTCTTAGTTTTAATGAAGAAGTTTATCTAAAAAACAAATTAAGGAGTTTCGATTGGTTTTCGCAAGGGGTAGGTAACGAGTGATGATTCGTGTTAAGTATTTGTCAACAGTTTCTATGTAGATTCTAACATGTAATCGAATTTAATTATTTTTGATGCACAATATATAAATAAATATTTCTATGTGTGAATGAGTATTAAAAGTGTATTATTATTCAATAAATATTGCATTAATGTAGTGATTTTTATTTTGTTCAATTATAAAAACAAACATTAATTTTATTGATAAAATATAACTGCTTTAATAAATAACATAAATTTTATATATATATATATATATATATATATATATATATATATATAATTAATATACACATAGATTGATGAATAAAAAAATGTTTTTATTGAAAGAAAAGATTAACAATGATTATTTTGTATAATTTCAAGAAAAATCTAAACAGTTCTATACATAAAATGCAACCTTTATTAAAAGACACTTGTATAATACATACACACACACACACACACACACACACATATATATATATATATATATATATATATATATATATATATATATATATTAGGTCAGCAATATGAAATGTCGTATTATTCAGAGAGAAATAAAATAAAAATCCGACATTTCATATTACAAGTAGGTATGAATCGAAGAAATATTTTTATTTAAAAAAAAATAATAATGATTATTTTGCATTATAAAAAATTAATAAACAATTTCATTCATGAAATACGATTCTTTATTAAAAGACATTATCTTATTGTGTGTATATATATATATATATATATATATATATATATATATATATATATATATATGTATATATTAGGTTGTATAATATAAAATTTATTTCTCTTTAATTTCCAATTGAAAAATCTGACATATCATATTACACGACCTAATAATTATAAAACAGCAAGGCATGAAAATGAAATATTACTCGCAAACTACAATAAATCAAAGTACCCACAGTAGCGTTAAATAGTAAAAATAGATAATTTAAAATAGTACAATTGTTTTTTATCAAATATACCCATCAAACAGCAAGCCATCAGGCTAATACACGTGTTGATGTAAACCAACATGACATCATTGTCAATCAACAACTGAGATGACTGACAACGTACATCAGATCTGTCAATCTGATTAACGCATCAGATTAATGTAAAAGTAAATGATTTCGAAGTGGACTTTTTAAAAATAATATCTTTTGAATATATGTATGTATATATATATATATATATATATATATATATATATATTATTTCGGTTTAAAATTTAATTTTCAACTAATCCTCATTATCATTTTCATTTTCCTTTTTATTTCAATTATAAATTTACGAAAGTAATTTAACCAATATTCATCTTAATTTTTCTTTATTTCACGTATTTGTGGAATTTTTTCTTTGAAGTAAGAAAATAGCACAGAAAGAAAGTCAAAAACGAAGTGACCGTTTTTAAAAATAATATTTAATATTTAGGGAGTTTTTGAAGCATGATAGTTGAATCACTATCGAAAGTTCTATCTAACCTAAAAAACACCTTTATTCTACTTTTAATATACATACACATGCTTTTTTAGGTTAAATAACACTCGATAGGGATTTAATCTGAAGTACTATCACGCTTAAAAGGGACCTAATATATATATATATATATATATATATATATATATATATATATATATAATATTTCAATTTAAATTTTTCAATTAATCATTGTTATAGTTTTCAATTTTATTTTTACTTCTATTGTACATAATACGAAAATAATTTAACCAATATTTATCTTGATTTTTCTTTATCTTATGTATTTTTGGAATTTCTTTTTGTAATAACAAAATGGCAAAGAAAGGAAGTCAAGAAAAAAAACTATTTTTTCTAATTTTCATAAAAATAACGTGCAGAATTATTATTTATTAATTACACAATGTTCTGACGATGATTGTATCGTCATCGAAATAAAAATTACTCTATTGATGTTATAAACAACAAAATGAACAGTAAATGATTATTGGACAGTTTCTAATATCTTGTGGATTCGAGGTGATATTTAATTTGTATGAAAACAAGGAGTCTTAATTTTAAATCAATTATTCAAAATATTATACATTGGAAAAATTTAACAAAAAAATGATTTAGTTCGTCTTATAATAATAATATGCATTAAAAATGAAATTAGAAAATTTAAAAAAAACTGATGAAGAAATGGTTAGTTATGAAGATAATCTCGTTTGAAATTGTTTTATTTATTTATTTTAAAATCACTGAATTTATCAATGAGAACTTTTAAAAATAAACTAAAAAGAGAACTGGGGATTAGTGATATATTATAGTTTTTATTATTTAATTTTTTAATCCATATAAGAACATTTAAAAAAAATATTTAAAATGTATGAAAATCATAATTAAATTGATTTAATATATATATATATATATATATATATATATATATATATATATATATATATTGATGTGTGTATGTGTATATATAAATTGTCAATTAATCAAATAAATCGAACGATAACTCCAAATAATCTATAGAGACGAAATGATCTAGCAAAAAGCTAAAAACTGTATCCAGCACCTTTTTTTGAATTATTCATCGAGATCGGAAGAAGAATGTACAGATGTGCTGAACACATTCTCAGAAAAACAAACTCTCAAGTTTTCAAACCTTTCGATTGGTTATTTCTTTGCTTTCGTATAAAAACGATGAACCGAAATGAACGTCGCGATGAATCATGAAACACGACGAGAAAGTTGTAAAAAAGTGGAATTTAAAATGTTTAATATTCATGTAAAAATCGAGATTTATAAAAACGTTTTTGATTGAGTGTATAACTTTCGAAAATAATTCGACGAATAAAAAAACATATATATTCAGATCAGTTAAAATGCCAATGTTGTAAAATGTATTCGTTCTGAGAATTGTATTAATAGAACGTTTAATTTTTTTATTAAAACCAATTCTATGTAATGAAATATGAATCATAACAATTCTGGTTTTCTAACATCTGTATGTAAAACGTTGAAATAATTTAATCATAACAGAATTAATGTTTTTATAAGAATTCATTTTAATTATGTTTTATTAAAATTGTACTTGATTCCACTTTTTATTATTAAATAGTTAATTTTTATTTCTCGTATTTTACATTCAATATGTATATAAATTTGCATTCATTTTTAAATTATTTATTGTTAGATGCGATATTTATTTATCCAAATATTACAAAGTATTTGAATATTTATCAGATTATTGGTATTTTTTAAAAAAAAATTAAACAATTATTTTTTAATAAAGTTCACATAATACATTTTAATGTATTATGTAAATTTTATTTTATTTTGAAATTTAAACCATAATAAAATACACATAATACATTTTCACATTTAATATTGTTTAAAATTCTCACATACATTTTAATGTTGCTTTTAAAATAAAATTGCACTTTTAAAAAAAGTGTTAACTAAAAATGTTAAATTATTTATAATCAGAAAAATTATTTTAGGTAATCAGAAAAAAGCTATTTTATAATAATTTGTATACAGCGTTCAATTTAAATTCTATTATTGTATTTAAATAATTATAGGGTCATCCAAATGTGACGCCTAAATTTATATTTTATTAAAAAGAAACATAGGTATAATTTATTTTTAATAGAACACAAATCTAGGCGTCACATTTGGATGACTCTATATATTGTAACTGTTTTTAATAATTATTTCACGAAATGGACCCATCCATTGGCCATGAAGATCATGTGATCTAACTCCATTGGATTATGTGAAATCATTGGTTTATGCTAATAAACCACAAACAACAGAAACATTAAAAATAAAATTGAATGTGTAATTCATGAAATTGGACCACAATTATGTGAAAGAGTGACTAAAAACTGGACTAAACGAATTTATTATCTAAAGCGAAGTAGTGATGGTCATATAAATGAAATTTTGGTCCAATATTAATGCCATAGAATATGCTTAAAAATTAAATAAATAAATAATTAATTAAATACTTTTTATTTTATTTCCATTTAAACTTCTGGAACGCTTATTGGAAAACCCTATATATATATTAACTGAAGACAATTTAATAAAATTTAAGTCTAGAGTATCATAGTTTACCGAATATAGTTGATAAATTGACTAAATTTATTTATTTTTTTCAATAAAATGTTTGATTTCATAATTTTTTTTATATACAATATTTATTTAAAACTCAATGAAAAACTTGTGGATAAAAAAATCCATTTAGAGAAATTACATATTTGTTAGACTGTAATTATATTGTAATTTATTGAAATACTTTATTTCATAAACCGAAACCATTTTTATCAAATTTAATACCTAATTAAATAGTTAATTTATTTATAAGGAATGATGTTAATATTTTAAAAAATATTTCAACTCACAAAATATCTCTTTTCAACTCACATAAAACATATTTTTTTTAAAAAAAACACCACTGTTTATATAAAAGGATAAAAAATTGATTTCGTATTATTTTTCCCCGAAATTCGACAAATCGTACTGACAAATAATATTTATTAAACTAACAAATATTTTATCGCAAGTGTTTGTTATACATTCGTCAACATACGTGAATCATTTCAGGCACGTCGTTTTCCCATTGATATATTCTGATGAATGGCTTGAAATTAATCAGACCCAAAAGATATTTACACTGAAGTCGCCGCATGCACTGAATAATAAAACGTATCCAGCGCAGACATTGTGTAAATCCTACATTTGTATGTTACGACGAGAAACCATTTTATGACAATAGAAGCCACAGTAATCAATCGATGCGTTCGGTAGATCTGCAATATGATAATTATATTATCTTATGCAGATTTTGGTAGAGCATTGAATATCTTTGTACCGTACTAAAGAAACATTGACGAGAGTTTATTTGTTTGTACTTTTCAAAACGATTTGTTTTATTCAAATTAGTTTCAATTACGAAAACATGAATATTATTACTTTATAAAATCGACTTCATTACAGAGTCATGAGACACATATGTAATTTGGAAAAAAATAAAATAAACTTAATTGATAGGTTACATTAAAAAAAATTAATATAAACAAACATAAATGTCTCAAAAATAAAATAAAAAAATAATTTCTTAACTGTGATTACTGTAATAAAAAATAAATAAATTCAAACAATTTTAAGTAACAAATTAATCTCACAAAAGTCATGAGACAATGTAGTACTAAGAACACAATTACAGTCATATTTTTTTTGAGAAAATAATTTTAACTCTTATCGGACGTTAGAATTTTGTACTTAACTTTCCGCTAGATCGGAGATATATTTGAGTGCTTATTGTAAGAGAAGAGTAACTAATGTTACTTGATATAAAAATATAGTTTTGTGCATAAAAATATTTATATTTACACTTTAAATGTTTACATTATATTAAAAGTGTAATCTTCAAGCTAAATATTATTTATATTTTTTCAATGTGTGGTATTTTTTGAAACTCTTTCCTACGTGAAGGAATGGTTTTCTGTTACAAGTTTCGCAGAAGTATATAGTCGTCGTTCACGAAACAACCCCGAAAAAAAATACTTATTTCATCATATGAAATATCTTTCCAATTGTGCCAAATTGACCTGGTTGTTAAGCTTTTTTTTAATTTCCTCATTGGCATATAAGTTAGTTTGCGTTAAAATTTCTATTATAAATTCATCCGTACAAATTTTTTTTTAAATAATTTATAGGCTCTGAACATTTCTGAAGATTTGGCGTCCTATATTTGTAAAAGTCTATTAATAACAAGAAGATTAAACAAAGTCCTAGAATCAAAGGAAAATTCCATTAAATATTAAAGTTACTTTTTAAAAAAAATATGATTGTGATTGTGCTCTTTACATTATCCCATGATTTTTATGAGATCGATTTGTCACATTAAATTATGTTTATTTATTTTTTACTGTAGTAATCAAAGTGAAGAAATTATTTTTTTTCTCTATTTTTGAGACATTTATGTTTGTTTATATTAAAAATCAATTAAGCCTATTTTGTTCAAATTACACATGTATTCCATGAATTTTGTAATTTACTGTACGTTAATAACGAACAATTTTCTCTAATAATACTCCTAAGTAAAACTTGTGAACATATCAAATTTACGAACTGATATTACAGTAATGATTCTCGGAAATTCATAACATTTACAAGTAATTATATCAGTTTCATACAACTGAAGAGCTCTACAGTTGTGATAATTAACTGCTAGAATAATCAATCACATATATTTGACAGTCAGTAGAATAGATTACTCTTATTTAGAACAAAATTGCAGGTAATTTGTCAATATTATTAATTGAATATTTTCTAATATTATTCAAAATTTATAATAAATCATTATTCGTTAAAAAATTTTTGTTAACGAAAGTTAATAAATGCAAATGTTAAATTTTATAAAATAATATAGCACTGTCTAGTCACAGATTTCAGACTGAAATCAACAACATTTACATAAATGATCAGATTTGTTTTCGTGTGATTGTTGAATGAACACCGAAAAAACACAATGAAAAAATATATTGCAAGAGTCGCCTTACAGTCTGATTCGAAAGCATGACCTTACGAATCGAAAGTAGTTTAATCGATTAGATCAAAGACCTCTACTGACTTTTTTGAACTTGTGTATGTATGTGTATATTATATATATATATATAAATTCATAAAAACGTGAATAAAATGTTACAAAATAAAACATTATTTCAAATAATAATATTACAAAATTGACATTTCCAAATAAACAACAATTATTATAAAGAACAATAAATTAATTTCAATGCACTGAAATATTCGAAGCAATCAATCGATTATCGACATGAACACAAATGAAATGATCATCTCAAAAATTTAATTTGAACGAACGTGTAATTAAATATCCATTAAAGATACAAACAAAATGCCAAATGAACCGATCAGTGAAATCAGCAGCTATTGACAGTGAAAACAAAGAACTTAAATTGATATTGAAATCACCCCTTTCTCATCTATTTACGAATTCTTCGTTCGTTTGTATAATGAAGTCGTTCAAATACTTAGTTTTATTTTTAGTTTTTTTTCTTTCATTTAGCGTCTAAATGTTTTCGATTTAAATCATACGTATGTTAGTTCGTTTTTTCTTTATTCGAATGGAATTTTATTTATTGTGTTACCGTTAATTGATATCCATTATTATGTTTAGTTTTTAATCCACAACTGTTCTTTATATAATACAATTAATTATAAGTTAAAAGTTCTTTTCTGTATTTTTATTTTTCTATCATCCTCGTCGTTCTAACCCTTGTAGGGCATTGACCTCTCTAACAATTCTAACCCAGTAGAGCTTAATTTTTATGAAATAAGATTATCAACCACATTCTCAACCCCCAACTTGGGGGATTTTTAATTTTCTATAATTACAGTTATTAATAAATTATTAATAATAACTTCTGATTATTTATCTTATATATAAACTATATTTGTTTATAATTTTCATAATTTCATTACTAATACAATTATAAATGGACTTAAAAAATTTTCTCGTTTTTTATTTTTTATTCATAATTCATTTAAATATATTTTTTATTTTTGTAATTATTTACATATTTCTATAAATATTCTTTGTCTATTACACATTTTGATAATCATTTTTTCGTGATTTTTAGAAACAAAATGATTATGAATACATTTTAATTACAAGAAAATAATTATAATTACAAAGTTATTTATATCCAAAAAATGTATGAACAAGAATAAACATACAACTTAATACAATCTTCAACCACAAATTAAAATTTCTTTTATTTATAATATATTTAAGAAAAATTTTGAAACAAAAAAATACACAATAGATCAAAAATTAAGTGATTAAAACAAACATAAAAACTGTCATCAAGCATATATTGAAAATCATTTTATATTTCAAACTTGGACTATTGATTTTTTTATTAATATAAAATAAACGTTCTTAGTTATTTTAATACAATTATTTTAAGTAAATAAAATGAGAAAAGATTTTAAAAATAATTATAGATTTATAATAATTAAGATTTTACAAGTGGTTGAAAATTTTTGAATATAATTATTTTATGTGCATATTTTTTATTTTAATTAAATTTTAATAATAATAACCTAAAAATCACTAGATTAATAAATAAATACCATAAATTTTTGTTCACTTTTATCTGACATTATTATTGTAATTACATTTTAATATTTTTTTATTTTAAAAATAACAACCTTAAAATCACTAGTTTAACAAATAAATTAACTAAATCAATATTTTTGTTCGCTTTTATCTGATATTTCATCTGATTTCGTTTTTTCTTTACAATATTTTATCAGAATGATTTTTGTTGAATTTAAAAATGTATTATATAAATATATATAGAGTAGGAACCTAAATATATAAAAAGGGCCAGAGAGAGGCCCATTAACAGATGGGTTAGGGATATAAAACAATCCATCGGAATGGACTGGAAGAGAATGCATTAGATTGGTCGAAATGGAAAATTTTTAGACAGAATTTCATCTAGCAGTTGATAGAGAATCTGATGATGATAATGATATATAAATATATATTATAGATATATAGATAAATTCATATAGAAAGAGATACATATATATATATATATATATATATATATATATATATATATATATATATATATATATATATATATGTACATAAAAAACATGCAATTTAAATAAAAGCCCATTTCAAATAATGAAAAGCATTGAAAAATATTGCTAATAAAAAAACATTCCATTAGATCTTCATAAACGTAAAAATATTTCTTTATTACACGCACATTGTGTTTTCGTTGACAATAAAGTTCATATAATAAATAAAGATCAGTGGACATATAATTGTTATGACGTACAATTTAATGGATTTATTATAGTGATTTCAAAAGTATAAACCAGTGACTCCACCTACATATTTTACGTGATCAGAGTTTTTTATATAGTCTAAGTATCCAATGATCAATAAAAATATGATTCTCAGATGACCGATAAAAAAATATCTGTCTTGAAAACGGTTCTTGTGAAAATATTGCAAGTCTTTCAGCGACACAATTGAAAATATACACCACTTTTGTATAAAACTCACAGAGGACTTACATTGTTAAATTTCTATACAGAATTTGTGCAAATGTGTACAAAAACTTCTGTGTAAATAAAAAAATGTATACAGTCTTGAAACCAAAATTCAAGAACTGTCCTCAAACAAGTACGTATGATTTTCACAATAAATGTTCAGTTATATATATATATATATATATATATATATATATATATTCGCAAAATTTATTTAACATTCAAAGACTATTGTTGGTGATTGTTTGTTGTATCAATATTGGTGTTACACTCAACCGATTTACTTAGTCGATTTATTTATTTAATACACATTGAAACCATGCTGAATACAATAAGTTTTTAATCCAAAATAATATGTTTCATTATTTATTTTCATTGATTTAAAATTGTAATTCATAATTTATAATTAAATACATTTTTTCATAAAATATTAACGTATATATTTATAAATTATCTTCGTTTTTATTGAATAACATACTTCTATTTATTTTCATTTTAATATAACATCTAAATATTATATATATATATATATATATATATATATATATATATATATATGCAATAAATGAAATAATATTTTAATTGATATTTATTTTTATTTCTGTAATACCCCATAATTATATTTTACCCCATAATTTTTTTATGTACGAGATCTTAGAGTTACTTTTTTTCATATATCTTATGTGAGTACTAATTTTTACAAATTTAACATTTTCAGTAAATTTTAAAAAAAGATAACAAATTAGTTAAAAATTACACATCTATCTAAATTAGCAATAGCACAAAATACTGGAAAAAGTGGTTTATATATATATATATATATATATATATATATATATATATATATATCATATATATATATATATATAATCATACATATTTACGTAAAACAGTACTTAATATAATTATTTATAAACATAAATTAAAGAAGAAAACTGTTTTTATGTTACACACGACTATCAAATAATAATTTTGGAAAATTAAATCAAAATGTTAATTTTTACAAGATGAAGCTTATTATCAGAATGGAACACTTGGAAAAAATTACTAAGACAAATGACTTTTTAACATAATTTTATAAATAACAATGTTCACAAACGTACACGCAATATAATTTTTATTCTTAAAAAATAATTTATTGTAATAAGAATAAATAGCAAAACAATGTTTTTTATTTAAATCTTTAAAATATTTTTTATCAGCATCTTGCTTTAACTAACTTCAACAATTACGTTATCTTGAGAAATAAGACAGTAACATTATAAGAATAAACACAAATATTATTACTTTGAAAGAGAGAGAGAGAGAGAGAGATTGTAATCAGAAGTTAGTAAAAAACCTATAATTCAAGCTAAAAGAAAACTAATTAGAGCAAACCTCTAAATAAAATGTCACCTTGTGGATTTCATGTATCATAAACTTATTTCATAAATAGAAACGAACAATTACAATCTAATAGAAATTATTTCATTTTTGTTTACATTTCCAATTTTATAAATTCTTTTGAAATATTTTTCAATTTGTATCAATTTTTTGAGACATTTTCATTTTAATATCTTTCAAAAAAAAATGGTACTCCACATCGGCCTTCACGTTGATTTAAAAATTTCATTTCTAGACTTTCTAGAAGTTTTCCGAGAATTAGCAAAGTACAAATTTAATGAAATATTAAAATTACAAAAAATAGAAAAAGATAGATTTTCAGACAGACTTTTCGGACAAAATAAATTTTAAATGATTTGTTATTATATATCATATACATATATCATATTATATATATATATATATATATATATATATATATATATATATATTAAAAAATAAACATCGTCTATACAGAAGCATTGACATAGTTTTTTAAACATTTTATTTAAAATACACTTATTTACATTATTAAATAGAAATAAATTCGAGGGTTGATAGGCGAAACGAGCAGAGGGCGTTTAGTATCCAATTGGTTTTTGAAAAATAAATTCAATTATTTATAAATATTTCTTTTTAACTCTTTTGAGTTTTTTTAACGAATAATATATATATATATATATATATATATATATATATATATATATATATATATATTTAGGGTAATTCAAAAGTGACGTCTAAATTTATGTTTTATTAAGAAGAAACCATACACCTATTTCCCTATACACCACCCAAAACACATGTTTCTCTTCAATAAAACACAATCTAGGCATCACATTTAGATGTCCCTATATATATTTATTTTATGTGTAAAAAACATATGTATTTTCATTTTATTCATTGTATGTACATACTATTAAATCAATCATTATGTTTTATTCGTAATAAAAAACGAGAACAGTATAAATATTCAAATAAATATTACATAAACACGAGCATATGTTCCATTGTATAATATACGTGCGGGTGTTCTGATAAACAACACGAACATAAATGATAAAATCGTGTTTGGAACACGACCACATCATAGATATGCAATACCGACATACAATTACGCGAAATTCGTTTTCAAAGAGCACGCATTAACGACTCTCGCCCGAATTCTGCATCAATGTGTATCGAGAACACACTATTGCATTGTATCGTGTTTATCGACCCTCGGAGTCTCGGGGCGTACAACAACGACGCTACTTTTCGAAAACCTGAGGCAGTTTTGCCGTAGTCATTACCGGTGATTGTGTGTACAACGAGCACCCCCTTCAATGTTCGCTAGGCCTCTCGGTGCGTCGTCGTTTCCTGCGATCTGATGCCCGCAAACTTCATCCCTGTTAAACCTATTATATATAATTAGATATTTTGGGTGCATAGTAATGAATACTTTAAAGTGAAACGCTGGAGATTTTTTCTCCACACCTTTGTGGAAGTGAACGGTATTTAAAGAAAATATAATATTTTATACACGTAGCTACGTTCTTGAATTTTTTTTAATTTTAGATGGAATTAAAATTTCCATTCATACGTAAGTAAAGTAAATCACTGTCACATATTTTTTCATTCAAAATATATTATCGATAAATTAGTACATATTTCATTAAAATAATTTACATCACTAAAATTTTAACATTGATTATCTTTATTGTATAATAAAAAACTTAACACATTTGTAAAATTTATAAAAATACAATGTATATATAAACTATATATTTTCATATATATATATATTAAATAAAACACACATTTAAGTATCACATTTAGATAACCATATATACATTTATATACATATATATATATATATATATGTATGTATGTATGTATGTATGAATTTAAGTGTGTATGTGTGTTGATTTTTTCCTGGAATATAAATAATCACCTGCTTAGACAATATGCATTTACAAATCTTAAGGTCTACTTTAATACTAAAATCACTATAAAAATGATTTCAAATACAAGAATATTGATAAAGTTCTATTATTAACATATCTTAGAAAAAATAAACTATATATATATATATATATATATATATATATATATATATATATATATAAACTGCAGTATGTATAATAAATAATAATAATAAACAATAAGCAAATAAATGTTTATCTAATCTATTCAGTCTCATTTGTAAGACCTTATATAAATATATATATATATATATATATATATATATATATATATATATATATATATATATATATATATATATATCATTCAAGTATTTACTTTTAATTCACATTTAATAACAAATATAAATTTTGAAAAAAATACATCTTTTAAAACAATAAACTATAATAAACTTTTAATTTTATCATATTTAAGATATTAAAAATAGTTAAACTGAAATATTTTTATATTAAATTCATATACATTATATATATATATATATATATATATATATATATATATATATATATATATAATAAAAACGTATATATAGGTGTAATATTTCATTAAAAGTGTTATTGTTTCGGTCTGAGTAAAGTTTTTTTTATGAATGAAATATTTTCGCGTAGACTATTCGCCGGAGCTGTCTAGGAAAAATATTAAATTACCATTTTTTCCGGAGGTTTCGTTTCTAGATAGCCGGGGGATATTTTTAGCAGGAAAATATCTTTTTGCGGGAAGATATTGCCAATTAGATAACAGATTGGTTTACGTCTACAATATTGGTTTTTAGTTATAGTAGATTGAATATTCGTAACGTGATGAAAACACTCTATTTAGTTATTTAATGGAATTAGTAGTTTTTTTTTGTAGTTTAATCTTTTTGTAAACTGAAAGAGTTATTTTTAGATATTTGTAGTAATTTAATGTGAAGTTTTAAAAATAACATTGTTATTTTTATATTGTGTTGATTTAAAATTCGAAGTGTTTATTTTTGTACATTTTATAGTAATATAAAGAGATATTTTTGTTTAGTTCTTAAAATTAACAGACAGCATATATTTAATTAATTAATTTTGACAATAACAGTTTACAATATTAATATTGGTTATTAACTCTTCCATTTCGTTTGATTTTTGAAATATACTATTTTACATCAAATACCTGTTGAAATAACATGTATTAATAAATAATAATATATTGTGAAATTAATAATCAAAGTCTTTTAAAACCTACTACTGAGCAACATTTTTTTCAAAATAATTGTGTTTTATAGTTATTTTTTTAAATGTTTTATATCATTTTTAAAAAATTCGTTTTTATATTAATTTCTTCACTGAATTTTATTTTTGTCTATCAAAATTAATCACATATTATTTTTAATTTTTCAAAAATTATATAAAAAAATATTTAGCTTGATTTATAAAATAAAATAAATATAATACATTGAATTTATATATAATACAATATATATATATATATATATATATATATATATATATATATATATATATATATATATACATATATATATATATATATATATATATATATATATATATATATATATATATACATATATATACATATATAAAAATATATTAAATTTTATTTCAAAAATATATATATATACTTATATTATATAAATATTATATAAATATATATATATATATATATATATATATATATATATATATATAAATACAAATATAGATATACATATATATATATATATATATATATATATATATATATATATATATATAGATATAATATATATATATATATATATATATATATATATATATATATATATAATTTGAAAATATAGCAATTTTATTTTTAAATATCATTTATAAAACTTATAGTTAACACCTATAAATTAAGAAGAACTAACATAAAAATCAATTTGTTTATTTATTTAAAAAATACAAATAATACTTAATGTTAAAACCTGTAGAATAAATAAAGAAAAAAAATAATAAATCAATTTATGTATTAAAAAAAACAATAAAGCTAATAGCAGAAACCTGTAAATCAAATAAAAAACTTATCAAATCAATTTGTTTATTTAAAAACGTATAGATTAAATTTATAAATAAACAAATAAATTAGAAAAAATAACTAAATATTATTTGAAACACAAAAATAACTTATAACTATAACCTACAAGCTAAGAAATTTTATAGTAAAGGTTTTTTGAATTTTTTTATTATCAAATTTACTTATCTATTTAATAATCTATAAAGATGTATTTATAAACAGCCATTTTATTCCTCTTCGAAATGCGACTTGTATTTCTCCATTTTATTTCATTTTAATAAAATACAAATAAAACAATATCTTGATGAAAAGGAACATCTTTTTAATTATAATAGGAAAACCCATTTATTTAATACCATTTGTAAATAACTATATTCAGTATATATACTTCTCTGTCTTTTTCTTTTTCTTCCTCTATCTATCTATTTATCCATATATATATATATATATATATATATATATATATATATATATATATATATATATATAAAATCTAATTTTTTTAATTTCATCTTTTCAGCAAATATATTTATTTACAACTATTAGATCAATGTAATAACTATTGTATTTATCTTTTAAAATTATAGACAAATATATAAAATGCACAAAAATGGCCGTTTCAAAAAAGATATAACATTTATTTTATAAAAAAATTATCCGATATATATCATATATTTAAAAACTAATAATATACTAACCTTGTGAAAATAAAAACGGTCGTATCTTTATTTCAAAATAATTAATAATTTCCCACTACAACACAGTTTTTTCTTAAAAAACTACATATTTTGAAACATTGTACACGTTCTTGATGTACAAGAAGCCACCTATATGTTTTTTATATAACATTCTAGAATCTTCACCCCTCTCCACTACATTTCTTAAATGAACTTGCCTGAAAATATTAACAAAATAACATACATGAACATAGTTTTATATATATAATTTGTTAATTAATTTTTTTAATGTCAAATTTATAAACTGATTGCTATTCATTATTAAAAATTTATTTAGAATGTACCTAGAATAAAACTCCTATAATTGTTTTATCTGTTTTGTCATTCCAGTTATTTTTTAGCTGGTGTTGTAAAACCAGAAAATCTAAATAACCTAATTCTCTTCCTCCCTCTAATAATTACATAATGACCTGTCTTGTAAATATGTACATATATATATATATATATAAAATTTAATTTTTTTATTCAGTCTTTTCAGTAAATATATTTATTGACAACTATTATATCAATATAATAATTATTGTATTTATCTTTTAAAATTATAGACAAATATATGAAATGCACAAAAATGGGCGTATCAAAAAAGATATATCATTTATATTATAAAAAAATTATCTCATATATATTATATATTTGAAAACTAATAATATATTAACCTTGTGGAAATTAAAACTGTCATATCTTTATTTCAAAATAATTAATAATTTTACACTATATTAGATTTTTTTAAAAAAAACTACATATTTTGAAACACTCTACACGTTGTTGACGGACAATAAACAAAGTAACAGCCACCTATATATTTTTCATACAATATTCTAAAATAATTTCCACTCCTCTCCTCTCCTCTCCGCTCCCCTACTTATATCAAATGAACATACCTGAACATATTAACAAATGTACATACATGAAAATAGTATCATATATATATATATATATATATATATATATATATATATACATATATATATATATATATATATATATATATATATATATATATATATATATATATATATATAAATATATATATATATATATATATATATATATATATATATATATACGAGGGTTGTTTGATAAGTATGATAAAAAGTAAGAAAAACTATGTTGAGAAATTTAATTTAATTAATTAAATTAAAAAATAAATAAATTTACCATACTTATCAAACGACCCTCATATATGAGTAAACTAAATAAAAATCCTCACTTACCTACCTAGTCAAAGTAATAAGTATAATTAAGTACCAGTAAATAATAACATTCAGTTAGGCTTTCATTCAGCAGTAGGAAAATACAAACTAATATAGAGATGAATATATATATATATATATATATATAATTTGTTAATTTACCTTTTTTATGTAAAATTAATGAGCTGATAATTAATTATCATTAAAAATTTATTTAGAATGTACATAGGATAAAACTCCTATAATCGTTGTTATCTGTTTTGTTATTCCAGTTATTTTTTAGCTGATGTTTTAAAACCAGCAGTAATCTAAATAACCTAATTCTCTTCCTTCCTCCAATAATGACATAATGACCTGTCTTGTGAATATGTACATACATATATATATATATATATATATATATATATATATATATATATATATATATATATATAAATATATTAATTTGTCATACACACGATTGATTTTTCAATTATTTTTAAAATAATCTATAATTCGTTTAGTTTCACTAATATAGCATATTTCCTTTTATTAAATTCTGAAATAGTAACCGTTTTCCATTTTGTTTCATTTATATGTAATATATTTTTGACTATTCATTATGTATATTACTATTTTATAAATAATATTTTAATACATTATTACATTTTTTATTTAATCTTCATTTTTAAAAAATACGTTACTTTTTGACAATTACTCTATTGTATAATTTCCTCTAAATTCATATACCTAATTTATTAACATATGTTTTTTGTTAGAATGATTTCTATAATTAAAGATCATGCAGATAAATCATGATTAATTACCGAAACTAACAACTTGGCTAATAGTTCCAGAAAGTTATATTTGAAAGTGTAATTAAGTATATATCAAGGTTTTAAAGACAGAAATGTATTAGAAAAAATATATACGTTGACAAAATGATTTTATAAACTTATATCCATTTTTCGTCGACTGATGTCAAATGACTTAAAAACTTACATATTTTTATAACTAATCATTATTCTCTGTCATGTTAATAAAAACTCATTAATAAAATAAATCATTAATTTTAATATCAACAAGGATTAATGTTCAAAAACGAAATTTATTACAAGCATTAAAATATTTATAATAAAAAATCAGAAAAGGTAATTAAGAGTGTATAAAAAAATTATAGAAATTTAAATAAAAAAATTTAAGAAATGTGTAGAATTGTTAATAAAATTTTGTAATTATTCACTTTTTTAAGGGGGTATTCTAGTCTAGACGCACGAATTTTAGGTGTTTTTTCGGGCGTTATAAAAAAAACAACAAATATTTTTACTATCCATTTTTATCAGTTATTTATTGACATTTTAAGAGTATAAAAAAGTATTATTAAAAACAAAAAATTCAAAATTGAAAAAGGTACAGGCTGGCAAAGTGGGGGCTCCAAAAAAAAAGGTGTCTCCTGGTTGACGTAGTTCCAACCCTTCCGGTCATCTGAAACAAAAATTTTTTTTGAAATTATTGAAAAAAAAATTGTAGTAGTATCCCCACTTAGGAAAATTTAAAAAAAAAATTTCGCAAAATGGCGGCAGTGTGAAAAAACAGTCACTTTTTGCCTTATTTTTTCAACTTTCGGAATTTTTTAAAAATAGTAAAAAACAAAATTTTCAAAAAATCCTAGACGGGAGCAATCACTGTTAAATTGAGAAGCTCTGTAACAAATTTCAAATAAATCGATCCATTAAAACTTGAGATATCATGTCAACCGTGTCGAAAAAAGTAGTTTCGAGAAAAACGCGTTTAAAGTTTGGAGAATCGAGTTTAGACCGGATTGGTTGGCGCGTCACAAAAATAGCTATAACTCCGAAAATAATTCGAATTTCGAATAATCCTCTTAAGGACATATTCTTAAAGGTTTATACTTTGAAAATATGCAAAAAATCGATTTTTTCGAAATTCTAGACTAGAATACCCTCTTGAATAAATATTTTTTTCCTATTTTAAAATATTTCAAGTGAGTCCAAATCATATATCAGAGAAGATATATTTAAAAAAGTACTCGTAACTATTTGTACATTAATATATTTATTATAATTAATTATTCAGTTTTTTATAATTCTTAACATTGAATTATAACAATTTATTATTGTTAAATATACCTAAATTATATTTTTACTCTGCTAGATGTACTAGTCTTCCTATCTTATAAATTTTGTTTATACACATACACACATTTATATATATATATATATATATATATATATATATGCATCCATACATACCCATGTATAAGTATGTAAATACTTAAACAGCTTTATACTATTTCAACAAAATTATCGAAAAACTACTGAGTGCTGCCAAAACACTTTCCATCCACGTACATGCGTGCACGGAAATGCACCTGACACACGTGTCCAAGAACAACAGCACAGGCATTAACTGACAGCTTCATGGATAGAACATGGCTGCCATTTCATGTGCTGGGGTGAATCTGTCGACTCGTGTTACTAGGGGGATGAAATTGATGGGAAAGGATGCACGTAGGGGATGGAGATCACTTCGGTCAACATTGACACAGAGTACCATCGCGTTTGTTTACGCACACACATGCACTATGCATGCATGCATCAAAAGCATGATCGTTGTTAGACTGACTAGTTAGTATATCATTTTGACGTAGTATCTGACCAGTAAACGTTGTCGCGTTGCCGTACCGAAATTTGAATTTTATTTATGCGATCGATATGGGTCACAGTTAACGAGCATATTCGGTCATTATTTTTCACACGATACGTGCAGCCATCGAACACGCATCATTTTCGTGTTGATAGCATGATTAGAAAAATATATTGGATGCATTTTGTCAAATGCTTCTACAGCGTAATAAATTACCACTATTTTCAATGTCGATTAAATTTCATGATTTTAAATAAAAAAACGAATATATTTTCAAGAAAAAAAACACTGTAAAAATTCATTCATCAAATTAGTATCACATAAAATATTTTAATTAAATTCTTGAATATACATTTGTTTAATTTTTTTAATAATAAAAAACTAAATTCTCTTTTAAAAATACAGATTTAAAAACATCTATTAAATCTGTTATTAAATTAATAAATACATGATTTTTTTAACTACATTCAAAATTAATATTTGTGATTATAAAACATGAATTTTAAACAATAATATTTTTTTAACAGTTAATGAAAATTGTCTGATTGAATACAACTGTTCTAATGAAATAATAATTTAGTTCAATGTCAATAGTTCAGAATAACGTTTCAATTGAAACACTCATTGTCATTCATAAATTCATTCATTATTTAATGAATGAGAATTGAAATATATTCTTTAATTAATGAACAAATAATTACCAATTTTGATTATCTTATATTTAATCATGTCAATTTAAAAATAAATTCAATTTCTATAATTACAATAACGTTTCCTTTTGTGACTGTAAAAACAGATAAGAACAGAGTTCTTACACTTAATTATTTAATTCTTATCACAATTTCTTCATTGTCATAAAAAATGTTGTATAAATAATATTAAGTAAGAAAAATAAAATGAAGTAAAACTTTAAATACAAAATTGGTTATGTAATCAGTCAAATTTATTTTCATCAATGTATATTATTTTAAGAAAAAATATAAATATACTAAATATTTTTATTCTAGTTTATTAATTTCAATATATTTAAATTAATAATGAATAATTCATTATTATTTTTTTCATCTATATATATTATTTTCAAGAAAAAAATATAAATATACTAAATATTTTTATTCTGATTTATTGATTTCAATATATTTAAATTAATAATGAATAATTAATGCCTATATTCGTACTTTTTTTCAAAAAAGTAATTTCATTAAAATACAACAAATTTAGTATATATATATATATATATATATATATATATATATATAGAGAGAGAGAGAGAGAGAGAGAGAGAGAAAGAGAGATGTTTATTTAAACGTGATAGAAATTTAAATTGATTTCAATGTTAACTTCTATCACTCTTAAAAAAACTTCTATATGTATGATGAATGTGTGTATATGTGAATGTATATATGTATATGTCTTTTTAAAGTAAATCTTCTTACTGAAACAGATTTTAAAGTAATTAATATCTTAGATTATTTCATTATACCAATTACATAAAGTACTATTGTTGTAAGACGTTGTAACAAGTAACATGTTCTTAGGAATTAGGGCGTTAATCACTATTAGTTAATTTATTCAACGTTTAGTCTTTTACATCGACTACTTCACCGACATAGTGCCTACATACTGTGAACACAATTATTTTCAACATCACTATGTTACCGTTTTATCAGAGACAAGTTACTAAATAGCGGATAGAAAGATCGTGGGACACCAGCAGTTGCAAACAGAATTAGTATTATTATACAGGGAATCTAACATCTGAAACTGTTTAACTTGCCAGGTTGCATTTCCTGTTGATATTTTCTTTTAGTGATTTGAATTAAAGTGGGAATGAAAAAAGTTTTAAAATATTTTTTCAGTTTCAAATATTAGTATAATATCAAATTTATATTATTGTTCACTAAAAATACTTCCTAGGGTCTATACGATTAATTTTTAATCGAAATTTGATGATGTAATGTAGATATATATTTTTTTCGATTTTTTGAATTTCGAAGAAAAAAACGAAAATTATCAAACATCGATTTTCAGCTACAGAAAACATATTTATTAATAACGAATATAATTTTTACTGAAAAATAACTATTTTTTACTTACTTAATCGATTTTTAATAAAAACGAACGACTTGTAGTGATTTTTAAAATTTTCAATTTTTGACCCTCAAAAAACCACGACCTATAGTATGGAAAATTTCATGAAAAATCAAAATTTTTCAAAATTAATTTTTTTCATTTAAAATCAAAGCTCGGCTATATAATATGACGAAACAATAATTTAAATCTCATTTTTGAACGTAGGACAAATTTTATTTAAAAAAATCCTGAATTATGCTCATTCCATGCCATTTACATCTCAATCGAATGAAAGTTAATAATTTTCAATTTATGCACTAATATAGAGTCAAATTTCTATTATTGTCCACTAAAAATAATTTCTATGATCTATACGATTAATTTTTAATCGAAATTAGATGATGTAATATAAATTAATATTTTTTTCGATTTTTTTAATTTCGAATAAAAAATCGAAAATTATTAAAAATTCAATTTTTAGCTACATAAATCGTATTTCTTAATAATGAATATAATTTTTGCTTGAAAACGATTATTTTTTATTCACTTGATCGATTTTTAACAAAAAAGAATAATTTATGGTGATTTTTAAAATTTTCACATTTTGACCCCAAAAAAACCACGACCTATAGTATGGAAAATTTCATGAAAAATCGACATTTTCGAAAATCGATTTTTTTTCGTTTAAAATCAAAGTTTGGCCGTAAAATATATAGAATCGATGATTAAAATCTTATTTTTGAACGTAGGACGAATTTTATTTTAAAAAACCCTGAATTATGTTCATTCCTTGCCATTTATGTCTCAATCAATGAAAATTAATGATTTTCATTTTGGAGCACTGATATGAAATCAAGTTTCTATTAATTTTCACTAAAAGTACTTCCTAGAGTCTACACGATTAATTTTTAATCGAAATTTGATAATATAATATAAATATTTTTTTTTATTTTTGAATTTCAATGAAGAAAACAAAAATGATCAAAAATTAATTTTAGGCTACTAAAATTGTATTTCTAATAATGAATGTTATTTTTGTCATAAAACGATTATTTTCTACTAATATAATCTAATTTTAATAAAAAAAATATTAACTCATAGCGATTTTTAAATTTTTCAATTTTTTAATCGAAAAAACGACCTATAGTATGAAAAATTTCATAAGAAAAATCAAATTTTCAAAAGTCAACTTTTTTATGTAAGATGGAAAGTTAGCTATAAATTAAAACGAATCAGTGATTAAAATTGAATTTTCGCATGCAGAAATATAGAATCAAATTTATTATTTATTTGAAAGAAAGTAAAATTTATTTAAAATTTCAAACTCAATGTTTTTATCAAAAATAAAAAGCAACGTTTATATCATTCATTATATTTGAAAGAAGTACGATAAAAGTGTTACAGATGCATTATTTCCTTACAAACAAATCGAAAATGAATACAAACTGGTTATTATTTATTTATTCATAGCTACGAATACGATAAATATCCGTTTTCTTTCAGAAACAAATGTGACTTGGAAATATTCAAGCATCAATACGATTTTCTTGAGAATTTAAATTTTGTATAAGAAAAATATAATTTATATTAAAACATTCTTAATAAATAAGATCATATTTTTTCTTTGACAAAATTGAGGGGATGTCATAACTGTTATAAATTTGTATCATATTACTAAAATATTAAAAACATTTTTATTTTTTTATCTTTGGTTATTACAAAACAAAGATATTTTTATTTATACTAGATAATGTAATAAATGCACATATTAAAATTATTAATAATTTAATAAAAAAAAAAAACATATTAGTGATATTATATGTATGTATATGTGTTTCTTTAAGCGTGATAGAACTTTAAATTAAATCCCTATCGAAAATTCTCTCTAACCTAAAAAACTTTCTTATATATATATATATATATATATATATATATATATATATATATATATATATATATATATATGAAGTAAATTTAATATAAAATATACAAGATGTGGTTATTTAAATTTCATTGTATGCTATTATAAATATATATTCATATGAGTAGGCAGTTTTTTCGAAGTAATTAATGGTTCAAACAGTAGCCAGATTATTTTAGACTAAACTTGTGCTTTCAGACGTTTTCAATGCGGTCATTTACACGAAACGCCTATTATATGAAAATGCTTACATAATTTACAAAACAAAAGGGCTATTTTTTATAATTAATGATACATTTTTAGATAATAGAAACTTCCTTGTACAGTCTATTTAAGAATATAATGTAATCGATAATGGTTGGGTATATCAGTTATTTTTATCAAATACTATTCTATTTCGTTTTAATTACATTTTTAGAACACTAATGTTGTTGATTCTTTTAATATACACTCACACACACACATATATATATATATATATATATATATATATATATATATATTAATTTTTAATCGAAATTTCATAATGTAATATAGATAAATATCTTTTTTACTTTTTTAAATTTCGATGAACAAAACGAAAATTATCAAAAATTAATTTTAGGCTACTAAATTTGTATTTCTTAAGAATGAATGCCATTTTTGCTAGAAAACGATTATTTTTTACTAATATAATCGAGTTTCAATAAAAAATATTGACTCAAAGCATTTTTTAAAATTTTCAATTTTTGACCCTCAAAAAAACACGACCTATAGTATGGAAAATTTCATAAAAAATCAACATTTTTAAAACTTAACTTTTATCATGAAAAATCGAAGGTTAGCTATTAATTAAAAGGAATCAGTGATTAAAATATCATTTTTGAACGTAAGACAAATTTTATTTAGAAAAAAACTCTGAATTATGTTCATTCTATGCCATTTATATCTCAATCAATGAAAATTAATAATGTTCATTTTATAGCATTAATATAGAATGAAGTTTCTATTATTGTTTACTAAAAATACTTCCTAGGGTATTTACGATTAATTTTTAATGAAAATTTTTTAACAACGAAAATTACATTGATTATAAAAAATACGATTTCTTTACCCGAAAATTGATTTTTGGTCATTTTAGTTGCATATGAATTTTTGTTTTTATCCAAATTTTATTCTAACGAGTATGTAATTTTATATTAAAATTAATATAGGGTTGCACAAATAAGCCTGAAAGGTAATAAAGAATAGTAAATGATAGTAACCAAATAAATGTATATCTAAACCCTTTAATCTCGTTTGGATCACCTATATTATAAAGACCATTTATGAACAACAATTAATTATTTTAAATAACGAATAATTTTTTTCTATCACGTACAAAAATATGTACACTACTTTATATTTTTAATTTGACAATTCGAATTTTCTGTTACTTTATTACAGTTTTTAAAAAACTGTATCTTAACTTATTTATTATTTACTGCAAAAATGTTATAAATAATAACAAAATATAAAAATACAATCACAGATAAAAATTAGTTTCAACTCATATATATATATATATATATATATATATATATATATATATATATATATATAAGGTCATCCAAATGTGACGTTTAAATTTTTTGTTTTATTAAAAAGAAACTATACACATGTTTCCCTATACACCACCCCAGTACACATGTTCCTTTTTAGTAAAATATAAATCTAGGTTTTACATTTGGATGACCCATCATATACGAGAGTCGTTTGATAAATATGGTAAAAAATAAGAAAAACTAAATTGATAATTTAATTTAATTAAAACAATAAATAAATTTACCATACTTATCAAACGACCCTCGTATATTATATATATCATCATATATTATCACCATATATATGATATCTGAGTAAGTGTATATATGAACAATTTTGATGAATTAATTTTTTTTAAAAAAAAAAGGAAACAAGGCAATTATTAACTCAAATAAATAAACATTTCAAATATATATATACAGTTAACATTTTCATCAAAAGACTATTATAACAAAAATTAATAAAAAGAAAGTTACAGTTTATAATATTATCACTGTTAGTTTGGCAGGGTGGTTACTTATTTTCATTTAAATAAATCACTTGCCCAAATTATACCTTTTTTTCTAAAGTTGTCACTAATTATTTGTAGATTATTCTATTCGTTAATATTTATTTTAATAAATAATGATCCTGCTTTATTTAATATTCAATGGTTATGCTTTTATTCCCAAAACAAGGAATTATGAATTTATAATCCCCTCATAAAATATATGATCATCCAAATGTGACGCCTAGATTTGTGTTTTATTCAAAAGAAGCTATACACATGTTTCCTTAAACATCATATTTCTTTTTAATAAAACACACATGTAGGTGTCACATTTGATCGACCCTATAAAACAGATAAATATTAATAAATAAAAAAAATATCATCACATAACGAATCTCGTCTAGATCAAAATTTTCACTCATCCCAATAAAATAAAATATAGATAACAGACAATACTTCTATTCTATATCAGTTTTTTATATCCTATAACTGCACGTCACAAGTATAAAAAAAATCAATCGAGTAAGTAGTATGAAGTCTTCTCACATCTCTGTCAGTGTGTGTCCGCCATGGATCACGCAGTATCGTTATATAGGAAACGAATGTGATTCAATTCCGTTCTATCGGATCTTAGACTTTCGGGGACGGCATCAGCAAATGACCGACACAGCATTCCGCAAATAGTTTTGATACTTCAATACGATAAATTTGATTTATATTACTCCGATACTTTCTCTCTTCTTCTTGTAAGTATCAAACATATTTCTTAAAGTAGACATTAACATATTGTGTATCTTGCAATCTTATACACGTATCAACTAGCAAAAATAAACGTGATTCTATTATTGTAATCATTTGGGAATAGATCTGTAGTCGGCAAATACAATTAAACATGTTTTTTCCTGTATAATGCCCTGTAAAACGTAGAACATTGTTTACACAGAACATTGGTTGAGAAGTAAATAAATTTCATCAAATGTAAACCATAAATTATTTATTTAAATTTAGTATTTAAAACGAAAACTTTTACAACACACAATTCTAAATTATAACATATTTCTTTTTATTTTAAAAATAATGGTGTTTATCCTCTGAGTTGGTGTGAAAATTTCGTTTCTGAACTTTTCATAATTTTCTCAAAAATTACCCAAATACAAATTTTATGAAATATTAAAATTAACAAAAAAAGATAGATTTTCAAATTTCAATTTTTTGCTATCATATATGTATATAAAATAAACAACGTCTACACAGAAGTATTAGCTTAGCTTTTTAAACGTTTTATTTTTCATAATTGTTAAATAGAACAAATTCGGATACTGACAAGCGAAACGAATAGGGGGTGAGAAAAGTATATAAAAAAATTGTTCTGTGTTCAAAAATTTAATTTTTATCACTAATTCTGTTTAATTTATAGCTAACCTTTGATTTTACATAAAAAAAAATTAGTTTTGAAAATGTTGATTTTTTATAAAATTTTCCATACTATAGGTCGTGGTTTTTTTGAGGCAAAAAATTGAAAATTTTAAAAATCATTATAAGTCCATATTTTTTATTAAAACTCAATTTTATTAGTAATAAATAATCGTTTTCTGGCAAAAATAACATTCATTATTAAGAAATACAACTTTAGTGATTGAAAATCAATTTTTAATCATTTTTGTTTTGTTCATCGAAATTTAAAAAATTAAAAAAAAAATATTTACTACATTATATTATCAAATTTTTATTAAAAATTAATCGTAAAGACCCTAGCAAGTATTTTTAGTAAACAATAATAGAAACTTGATTCTATATTAATGCTATAAAATAAAAATTATTAATTTTCATTGATTGAGATATAAATGACATGAAATGAGCATAATTCAGGATTTTTTCTAAATAAAATTTGTCTTACGTTCAAAAATAATATTTTAATCACTGATTTCTTTTAATTAATAGCTAACCTTCGATCTTTCATGATAAAAGTTAAGTTTTAAAAATGTTGATTTTTTATGAAATTTTCCATACTATAGGTCATGGTTTTTTGAGAGTCAAAAATTGAAAATTTTTAAAAATGCTTTAAGTCCATATTTTTTATTGAAACTCGATTATATTAGTAAAAAATAATCGTTTTCTAGCAAAAATTATATTAATTTTTAAGAAATACAATTTTAGTAGCCTAAAATTAATTTTTAATAATTTTCGTTTTGTTCATCGAAATTTAAAAAAGTAAAAAAAATATTTACCTACATTAAATTATCAAATTTCGATTAAAAATTAATCGTATAGACTCTAGGAAGTATTTTTAGTGAACAATAATAGAAACTTGATGTTATATTAGTGCTCTAAAATGAAAATTATTAATTTTCATTGCTTGAGACATAAATGGCATGAAATGAGCATAATTCAGGATTTTTTCTAAATAAAATTCGTCCTACATTCAAAAATGACATTTTAATCATTGATTTGTCATATTTCATAGCCAAACTTTGATTTTAAATGAAAAAAATCTATTTTCGAAAATTACGATTTTTCTGGAAATTTTCCATACTATAGGTCGTGGTTTTTTTGAGGTCAAAAATTGAAAATTTTAAAAATCACTACAGGTCATAATTTTTTATTAAAAATCAATTAAGTAACTGGAAAATAATCGTCTTCTAGCAAAATTGACATTCATTATTAAGAAATACAATTTTTATAGCCGAAAATCGAATTTTTGATAATTTTCGTTTTTTTTCATCGAAATTAAAAAAATTCAAAAAATATTTATCTATATTACATTATCGAATTTCTAGTAAAAATGAATAGTATAGACCCTAGGAAGTATTTTTAGTGAACAATAATAGAATCTCGATTTTATATTAATGTTTTAGAATGAAAATTATTAATTTTCATTCAGTTGAGACATAAATGGCATGGAATGAGCATAATCTAGTGTTTTTTCTAAAAATGAGATTTTAATCATTGATTCGTTATATTTTATAGCCGAGTTTGAATTAAAATGAAAAAAGAACGGTTTTCGATAATATCGATTTTTCATAAAATTTTCCATTCTATAGTGATTATTGAATGCTGTTATGAAATGTAATTATCTAAAGAAATAATTTAATATATTTTCATCTATTTATATTATATGCATGTTATCTTTATTTAATTATTATTAAAAATGAGGTAAACGATTAAAATTCATTGCACCATATTGCAATTATCACACGTTTTAATAACAAACACCAACAATAATTTGCGTAAAAATCTATATTATACATCATTCAAACGCATTTATAATCCTATTAAATGCCGATAGCAATTATAACTCAATCGAAAAACAAGCACAAATCCCGAATTAAAATAATTTACTTATCGAAATTGGCATATATTTACAACATGCACCAAATGACTGCCAACATTTCATAACGCCGCATCGAAACGATATGTTTTTTACAGCCTGAACATATTCGATATAACATTGATACGAATAAATGGGTGTATCGTGATTTTTTTTCGTCGGTCGTTAAGGGTCACGATATATTTATCATCCAATCATACGGTAATATTGATTCTGATATGATTACATTACTGTATGAATTGGTGCAGAAACGGAACATGTGCATTCATGTTACCATTACAGATGTTATCGTCACTCTGGGACTGGCGACGTGCTGCACTTGTCCAGATCAATTTTCCTTATTGGGGAGGAAAAGGAGATATCCAAAACTTTCGAAGGAAATGAGATTTTTAAAATTTAAATGCACTCGACTTGAACGGAATTCTAAGAGTCAAACTTTTTTTCCTGTTACCTATTTGTACAATGTACTTGATAAAATCAGATTTTGAAAATGTTTGCACATGATTTTATAATAATTTCATCCGAACAAGTGCTTTAAACTAAATTACATTTTTTTAAAAAAAATCAAATACAGTTTTAAATTATTTATAATATATCAATTTTTTAAATTCCTATTATGATGAATAAAAATTTAGCAAAAATTTATAAATTCTTAATACACAAAAACATAAGTTGGCAATTATAATTTCATTCATTAACTAAATTTATTTTTACAAGTAAATTAACAACCGGAACATCGTTACATTTTCAGAAAATTATTGAATAATTGATTATTATCTACTTTCATAAATTTTTCTATCAAAATATTCAATGAACAAGTTATTTTCCAATTTGATAAAATCTATTTTTTATGTGTGGTATGTTAAATCATACAAAAAGTTACGAAAATCTTAAGTGAATTTACATTTAAAAAATTAAATTCGAAATGAATATTAAATATTTAAATATATATATATATATATATATATATATATATATATATATATATAATACTTTTACTGCAAAAATCTAACAAAAAAAAAATATTTATTTTATTATATTAATATACTTTAAAAATATTATAAATTAAAATACATATAATTTTAGAATTAAAAATGTATTTACAAAATATTGATATATGAAGTATTCTTAATAGATTTAATTTTTCTTGCTGTACTTTGACAGTGTTTCATTAAAATTAAAAAATCTTATAAAAAGAATTAAATGGTATATAATTGTACCCAAGTCTTCACATTGTAATTATAATCTTTAGTTAAGTACATAAGTATTTAAATTTGAATGTAAATTTAATTTAAAACTCGTTTTTGTATTAAAACACACAATAAACGAATTACGTTCTTTTTTGGTTAATTAAACTTGTGATATTTAATAACATTTATGATGATGATAAATTAAATTATGACGTGTAATATGTCAATTCATTTATAAGAACCATAATTGAGTTTTTTTAATAAAAAAATACAATCAGTGTATATATATATATATGGTGGTCCAAATGAGACTGAATGGTTTAGGAAACATTAACATATTACATCTTTCAATCTTATTTAGGCCATCTTGTTACTTTTAATAGAAACACATAACTAAAATTATATGTTTAATTATATTAATATATTCCAAATGTTTGATGAATAAAAGCATATAATTTAAATAATAACAATTAATTTATAAAAAGTGGAATGTACAAAATATTTTAAACATTTTGTTTTTTGTTCAACATTTAACACAGTACATGTCAATCAATAAAATGAAATAAATCTTATAAAATTAATTAGTGTTTAGTTGTATTGAAAAAAATAATTAAATAAATAATTTTACTTAAAAGTCAGCTTACAGTTAAAGTTAAAAATCAAATTTAAGTGTATTTTAAAATAAAATAAACACATGTATATAAAAATAATTAAATAGTGTTTAGTTGTATTAAAGAATAATTAAATAAATAATTATACTTAAAAGTAAACTTACAATTAAACCTAAAACTCAAATTTAAGTGTGTTTTAAAATAAATTAAACGCATGTGTTTTAAAATACTCTGAACTATAAAAATATTATATTCAAAATATAATATTTTTATAATTTAGATTCGTATATCTATTTCGAAACAACCATATATTTTTTTGATATTGTAACTTATATAATTAAACTAAATATGATACATGCGGTTAATTCAAATTGTTATAAAAGAATGTGTTACATTGACCTACAAAATTTGTTCGAATTATTCAAACTTCTCGGAAAATTGATTAAAAAAAAATCCGTTCATGAGAATGGAAACAGAACCGGAAATTAAAAACTTCTATATAATGTTCATGTCTGGTGTGCTAGTGATAATGCATGCCTACATTTCTTCTTACTTTTAAGAATAGATTAGTGCCTGCGGTGTCCTGGTTGGCACCAGTATTTAGACTCGAATCATTTTTCATGCTTTTTTCATTCGAGTTTCTGTAATGGAAGAAGTCGTTATAAGTTCTAACAAAACTAGTTAAAACCAGAATTCAAATTAAAATTGTACATTAACGGAAAACGTTATTGTTTAATGTTTAAATTATATGTGTACACACATTATATTTTAATGCAAATATATTAACAGTTCAAATAAATCACTCACGTTCATAAATCTTACGCAATAATTTCACTTTATAATTAACCTCCTGTGGATAATTAATATCAGTAATAAATTAATATTAATTAATTGCTAATAGCATTGTTTAATCAATTAATAACTGACAATTAATAATCAATAAACAAGTACGCAAATGTTTTGTTATAAATGTTTATTACATAGTACACTAACAGATAGCAGCACTGTTTTGAATATAATCGAGAAGCACTAATTATTATTGATTAAAAAAATAATTAATTTACAATAAATTAATTATAGATTATAAATTATGTATATATATATATATATATATATATATATTAAAAAGAGAATTAAGTTTAAACTAATATAAAAGATAAAATCAGGAAACAAACCTAATTTCAAAGTATACCAGATTTAATACTTTTCATTTGTTTACTTTGTAACAAACCAACACTTCCAAAATTTCATTTTGGTTCAAATTAAAAACGATTTAATTTATTTTGCAAAAAATAATTATAATCAATATCTGTATCCATTTCAGATAAATAAAATCTGTGTGAATTATAAATCAACCCCAATTTGAATCAAACAAATCTACAAGCAAACACCATTAAAACGTTTCTGTTTTCATCGGATATTCAATACGGTTTCCAAATACCCAAACCCTATCGCATTAAGTAATAACGGATTAACAAGATTTTCGTGTATAATTACATATGAAATACACTTCTATTATAAATGAACATTAAAATAGTAATACCGAGTATCTAACGTTTCTGCGCTGTGCATTCGCAATTTCTAATTTTAACAAAGTACCATTGAGTTCGTTATCTATTTTGACAGATTACACATCAAGCTTCAAGTACTTTACCCAGAAACAGTTATATAATAGTCGGAAGATTATGTACGAGTTCATTTTCGTGATAGTAGAGTAGCACGTGTTGCTAAATTAATGGTTATGTATGTACTTTGTCAAATTTTGGCGAATTATACGGATTATTTAGCAAGTCTGTTCTTAGAAGTCTAATGATTTGATTAAAAGCATTTAATTAATACTTCGGCTTTGGCAGTGATTAATTCCTTACGATTATATTTCTAAATAATAAATTTGTTTATTAATTCATATTCAATATTTGTTTTGAAATTTGAAAACACAAAATAGGACATAAAACAACTTCTTTTAAAAAAGTACTACAGCTAAATACTTTCAGCTATTTAATTAATTTATAATAAGTGATTCATATTCTCTCTTCAATGACAATCTTTTTTTATTTCATTATACATCTTTATAATTGAAAAAGAAATTATACATAATATTTTGAATTTTAAAGGTTAATAATTTTTAAATTTTTACATTTTACTCCTTCGTTACTTCAGTTTAACCGTTGTATAAGTAAAACTTCATATATGTTTCCTTTTCTGTTCATTCCTAAAATTTGAAAATAGTCATATCTTAATCATTACACTTTTTCCATTTCACACAAAAACGCTTGTTAATACAAAAAAATATATAAGAAGATACATACATTGATTCTCGTACCTTTAAAAAAATTAGAAATTTAAATAATTTTTATGACATCATTATTTTCCATTAAAAAATTCTCAATAACTAGTCAATTCACTGCGGTAACATATAACTAAATCTTAAAAAATTATGAGTTCTATATTATACAAAATATGACAAACAATTTCAAATAATCCAACTATAATTTATAAAAAAAGTGTTTAAACATAAATAATCAATTTTCAAATCACGTGACATTTTGACAGATATTATATGTATATATATATATATATATGTATGTATGTATATATGTATGTATTATATATAATAAGATTCGTCACTATTTCCATTCATTACAGGATTAATCTAATATTATAATGTATTTATGTGCAATTAAATGTTTCCGTTAATTTCTAATATCGATAGAAGCAATTACCTGTTTACAAGAGAGTCTAATGCGTTTAGTATGCTTTGTTCTATATGTAAATATCAAAGAACAAAAGCTAGAATTGATTAGTAGTAAAACACATATTTAAGCCAAACATCACATAGATATAACATAGATATAGCAATCACTAATTGAAATCTAAGCAACTATTTTGTATTTATTTTACATTATACATTTTTTTCATTCTAGATGTGAAAATTTATATTTAAATCTAATATAACTAGTAGTATATTCTAACTCAAACATTTGAATAAACAACCACTTACATTTTTAATAAAAAAAAAGCATAATTTATTTTAGTAAAAAAGATTAGTATTACCTGTACGATTTATTATAACAAAATTATTGTAAAAATATGATTTTAGAAGAATAAATTAAAGATACATATATATATATATATATATATATATATATATATATATATATATATATATATATATATATTTTAAATTTATTATTATATTCTTGAAACAACAAATACAGTAATAAAATTTATTTACTTTCAGAAATTAAAAAATATATATTCAAATGTAAATCTATTATTCCCATTTTTATTAACACATAAAAACTATACTTCAAAGAAAAATTATTAAACTTTTTAAGCAACCATATTACTGTTAAATATATATTTCTTAGTAACATATCTTTTTATAAATGTTATTACACATTTAAAAGAAATAATCTATTTTTCAATAAAAAAATACATCATTTTTTGATACTTCAAAAAAAATCATTTTAAATAACCAATACAGTCGACTATCACAAATCTGGCGTCGTTGGGCTCTGCGGATGTATCGGATTAGTGAGTTTACCGGATCACTGATGATTAGATTAGCACATACAGTTTACCCAAAAGTTAACCTAAATTTTTTAAAAATAAATCGGGTATAATAAATTCACATAATGATTCAATGACCTCGAGTTTGATTAGCTTTTTGCACTTCCGTAAATATTATTATAAAAAATGCGATTATAAAACATGTACATAAAATTATCATATAAGATATATAAAATCAAAACACTGCTCTAAATATAGAAAATTAAGCAAAAACGTAATACATATAGATATTCAATCCATTTCAAACATACCTCACAGACTTTTAAAAGTTCAAATAATTTTAACCGAAAAGAAACAGACACTGACAATATGTCAGTTTAGTTTTTTTTTTTAAAAAAAAACGGAATATAAATCCAATGTACGAACCATGTTGTAAAAAACATCTTTTCACTTAAATGATAGAATTCTTAAATACGCACAAATAAAAGCATTCAATACGTAATAATATAAAAAATAAAGAATTAACCACTAACTGGAGATGCATTGAATAAAGATAAGAAATTACACTGGCGGAAATTATGTCTAAATTAACAATTGAACCAAATTACCGGTGGCCAGATTAGTGATGGTCGACTGTACACCGTTTCCTTGAAGTTACTTTAATAATTAACCTGTCTCGAATTTATTTTGTAACAGAACATGTAATATTTTTTTAATATTATATGAATGTTTCAGCAAATATTAGTTTGTCAACAATTATAAATAAATGATAATCAACAATCTATCAGTTATGTTAATGTTTTTTGTTAAGGAGGTATTCTAGTCTAGAATTTCGAAAAAAATCGATTTTTTGCATATTTTAAAAGTGTAGACCTTTAAAAATATGTCCTTAAGAGGATTTTTCGAAATTCGAATTATTTTCGGAGTTTAGCTATTTTTATGACGCGCCAACCAACTTTAAAAGCGTTTTTCTCGAAACTACTTTTTTCGACACGGTGACTACTTTTTTCGATATCTCAAGTTCTAATTTACCGATTTACTTGAAATTTGGTACAGAGCTTCTCAATATAACAGTGATTGCCTCTACCTAGGATTTTTTGAAAATTTTGTTTTTTACTATTTTTAAAAAATTCCGAAAGTTGAAAAAAATAGGGTAAAAATGACTGTTTTTTCACACTGCCGCCATTTTGCGAAAAAAGTTTTTTTTTAATTTTCTTAGGCGGGGATACTACTACAACCTTCTTTTTCAATAATTTAAAAAAAATTTTTGTTTCAAATGACCGGAAGGGTTGGAACCACGTCAACCAGGAGACATCTTTTTTTCGAGCCCCCTCTTTTTCAATTTTGATTTTTTTGTTTTTAATAATACTTCTTTATACTCTTAAAATGTCAATAAATAACTGATAAAAAAATGGATAGTAAAAATATTTGTTAGTTTTTTTTATAGCGCCCGAAAAAACACCTAAAATTCGTGCGTCTAGACTAGAATGCCCACTTAAATCTATTGTATACTTAAATTTCTATATACATAGATAGCAATATTGTAATATGAAATTCACATCATCTACTTAAACACTATTTTATTCAAACAAATAAAATAATATTTAAAATAAAAATGTAGATAAAATAAACATTTTTATTAACTAACCAAAAACTTATATCATCATCAAATTTAAATCTATTATACATGATATTCTAATATCAAGTACATATATGTATATCTATATATATATATATATATATATATATATATATATATATATAATAGCAATTTTAAAAATTATAATTTTTTCAAAAATATAATAAATCACATAAAACACTGTACTTTGTTTTTTTGTAGGTTAAATACAACAATATATTATATTTCTTCTATATTAAATTCATTTCAACAAGTCTATGTATGTACATATGTAATAATTATACTTTCTGTCATCCCTTTTTTATTGTACAATAAATTATATCTATTATTAAAACAGCATTTATACAAGTACTAAGGTAATTTTGATATTCTGTTCATTACCTATCTACCTGTTTCCATTGAAACATCAAGTAATTCAGTGAAACAGAAATACATGTGTTAATTGAATCATGTGAATGCGAATTGAGATAGTGAGTATATAGTATGATGACTGTTTATATAGGAATCGGTATAAATTCAATTAATGCCTAGCAAAGGCTTGTCAGTTTATGAAACAATCAGAATAATTATTAATTGAAATATTTGCATAGGCCGAAATTATTACCAGCTAACCCTACTTCATGTATGATGTGTTAAAATTTGAAAATGGATATTCGAATTATTAATAATTAATATTCGAGTATAATTAGAAATACAAAATTAAAAGGTACGCAAATTATATATATATATATATATATATATATATAAAATAAATTCATACAAAAAAAGATTTTCTTTCTTATTTACCAATAGCAATAAAAATGATTACTGTAATAATGATAAAAAAAATTAATAATTTACATTTGAAAAGTCTTAATATATATTTAAAGTGTTAAAAATGTTATACATTGTTATTAAACAAATGTATTTTTGAATTATTTACATGTTATTAATATTTATTGAAAATAATCACAAAATAAGAACCTTTTAAAAATATTTATGAATGCAAAGTTCATACTTAAAATCCCTACATTTCCTAATATTGAATTATATATTTATTCAATTGCTTTTACTGTGTACAAAAGTACCAACCCAAAACATAAGACATGTACGTGAAAGTTCAGTAGCAGAAGTCACAATAAAATATTCATTTATATTTTTCCGGCTGGAATTTTGTCAACATCTTAGAAGATATTGATTCTGTTGAGATCGTTGTCTTAAAGTTATTTGTTATCTTTTAGAAAATGATTAATGTAGAAATATTTTAAACATGATTGTTTCCTTCTTCACAAAATTTTCATATAAAAAATATCTATATAATCTATTAATATTTTTTTACTAATATATATATATATATATATATATATATATATATATATATATATATATATATATATATATATGTATATAAATATGTACATAAATCTAAATGTTTACGTTACCTATTAAACTTTTACAATTTTTCAAACTTGCTCAATAAATTTCAACAAACAAACAATTAAATTTAAAAACGAAGTAATATATAAATCGATATCCAAGTACGGATAAATGTTCTTTCACCAATTTTTATTTTTATGACATGGAAAGAGCTTTTTTCAGTAAATGTTTTATTACGATATTAAACTCAGTTGTTGTCGTTGTTTGTCGAGATTATTTCCATAAACGTTACTAAAAAATGTATACAGAATAAAAAAAATCATTCGATACACATTTCTCGCTAACAGATGGAATGAAATTTCATTACCCTTATCAAAATGTTTACAATAGGAATTGACACAAATGTCTAAACTATTTGAATAAATAACGTAAATCCTATCGTCAACACATAAATCAAAATGACAAAATGTCATTTACACTGGTTAGTTATATTAACCAGCAATGAAGTAGCCATTATCTCTCTCTCTTTCTCTCTCTCTCTCTCTCTCTCTATATATATATATATATACGAGTATATATATATATATATATATATATATATATATATATATATATAGTCCAAATGAGACTGAAGGATAATCAAGGATAGTAAGTGATAAAAAGCAAATAAATATATACTTCAACCCTTCAGCCTCATTTGAACCACCTTATATATATATATATAGAGAGAGAGAGAGAGGGAGAGAGAGAGAGATGAATTGAGAGAAGGAGAGAAAAATACTAATGTACATATTTATGTGTGTATCGAATTAAAAAAAGGATATCTCAAATTATAATAACAATTAAATATGGACGGTTTGTTTTTTTTCATTAATTACTTATATATTCAATATATAAATGTATCTATTTTGATTTTACATTCTTATTTCATTTAACTTTTATGTAATTTTTTTATAAAAATTTACAAATATTAATCCTGACATTTTATTTTGTTTACTTTATACCTATTCTAAATTTCTCATTTCAAGCTATAAAGTTACAGTAATGTACATATATTTACTACTTCTTATGTACACATTATATAAATATTATATATATATATATATATATATATAAAGCTTTACGAAACAAAACAACTATATATTAAAGCTTGTCACCGGAAACTCGCAACTAACAACACTCGGTGCGCTTAAATGGAGATGAAGTAGAATTAACACAAGGCTTTTTGGTCTATTATCTATATCAATATTTCGCAAACTTTTGTAATCTAATATGGTGTTTAATAAAAACGGATACTGTGTATTTCATTTTCGGAATTTGAACTTGGATTCGTGCAAAATTTAATTACATGTTGAAATAATTTCTATATAAATTATTTTTTTCTATTTCACTTGGAAATATTTTTCTATTCGATAACCTGATATTTTGTTGTACAAATTTTATCGAAAATATTACTCTAATTAATAATACTATTTTACTTAAATAATAAAATTGTATCGCTGTTATTTTTTTACTAGATTTTTTTAAATTAAAAATAATTATATTCATATTTGTACTTTGAATCTCATTTTCCATTTTTGTTTAATTAGTTATAACTCAATTACAAATTAAGTACAATTGTCATAAATTAAAACATTGAAAATAATCTAACAAATACTCAAAAAATTAAGAATCGAAAAAAACTTATATAAATATTAATATAATATTATATCAATTATTATTATTTAATGTATTGTATATTTAAATTGATATTTTAAAAACATTCATCTATATTTGTAATTAAAAAAATAAATAATTCTTATTTTTTATTTTAGTACTGTAGACAATTAAGTTATTATGTTTGTATAAATATAATTGCACTTTTAAAAAATTATACATTTTTGAAACATAATATCAAAATTACCTCAGTGTTTGTATAAATTCTGTTTTAATAATAGATATAATATACTGTACAAAAGGATAGCAAAAAGTATAATTAATGCATATACACATAGATTTGTTCAAATAAATTTAATATAGAAGAAATTTAATATATTGTTGAATTTAACATAAAAAAGAACAGAGTATAGTGTTTCTATGTGATATATCATAATTTAAACATAATTACTCGCACACACACTGCAAATTCTTGTGGTACTAGATAAATATTCAAAGTATTCTTGTGTATTAAAAAAATAAATAATTCTCACTATTTATTTTAGTAGTGTAGTAAATTCAATTAGCATAATTACTCGTACACACACTGCAAATTTTTGTGGTAATAAATTAACTAAATGTATCAAAATTGTATAGGGTCATCCAAATGTGATGAAATTTACACAAACATTTATATAGAATAACCTAATTAGGACTCAATGGTTTACACATATTTTTACTTGCTTAATTTCATTTACTATTCTTTATAATCCTTCAATCTCAATTGGATCATCCTATATATAACGCAATTTCTCATATATATATATATATATATATATATATATATATATATATATATATATATATGTCTGTTATTAATATTTATCTCACTTGCAATCTAACTTTATCAACAATACGAACGTAACGTGACGAATAGAGAACTACATATTATGCAACAGAACAATAAGGAGACTCTTTTGTCTGGTATATAATACTGCAAGCAAACTGTCACAGCCTGATTAATATATTCTTCTGAAAAGATATATTGCAAATATACAAAGAACAATATTCACTGAAAATCGATTTATCAAATTGTGTTAATTCTTTTGAAGGGTACACAAAAATTATTATAACCATTCAGGCATTTTTACAATATAATTTGATCCTCTATTTAATATATATATATATATATATATATATATATATATATATATATATATATATGTATGTATGTATGTATGTATGTTTATATGTAGGTATATAATAAATTAATTTTTTTAAAAAAAATATTTGAGGTTAATAATTGCAAACAAAATATGTACATTGAATTAAAACATATTTTTTATTTAATTTAATATCTAATTTTTACTAAATAACAATTACAAATATAGAGATGCCATAAACGTCACAAATTTTCTTAATGTTAATATTAAATAATAGCTCATTACCCCTTACGACAGTTGCTGCTTTCAGAATACAATAGAATTTCTGTCAAAATATTCAAAAAGCGATTCACAGTAAACAATGAGTAATTACTTAACTCTTTACTAGGCAATTTTATCATATTAAATGCAGTAATTTGTTTGCAAAATTTACTTTAGGTACAATGCTAAACGATTAATGTTAATAGAGTATTTTTTAAAAATTGTTAGATTAAAAAATATTATAAAAATCCATAAAATGTACATTTTGAAAGTTAAGTTTTTACACAAGAATGTTCTTATTAAATCATATTTATGTTTTAATCCTTTTTTAATTTCTGAAAAAAATACTATCACTTTCAGTCAATTTGACAATAAACATTCTTTTTACAATAACCTACTTCTTCACATTGTTTTTTAAAAAAATCGAGATTCCGGTTTCTACGAGTAAATAAAAAAGACCGGCAATACAAAGCGTTAGTCATTCGTACGCCTCTGTAGAGCTTTCAAAGTTGTTCATTGTCTTTTCACTCGGATGAATTTAACAATATCGTTACTCTGTCAGCGTGAACTTCGGCTAATGCCCTGTTTGCGATTGTGAATAACACAATCTAGTAATAAATGACACACTACATTGAATAAAAAAAGGTCGCAGCCTCGAAATGATTAATTACGGGTTCTTTTTAAAAAAGCTGATTTAATAAGTATTAAATTACTTGACTAATAAGAATCCTGAATGAAATTGAAAACTTCATACAACTTTGAAATTATCCGCAGGGTAATCTTACAATATACAAAGTTAGACCGTGGATAGTGTTACTTTACTCGAGTCTTGAATAATAGTTTCAAACTTCAAATTTTGCATCATCAGTGGAATAAAATTTCAAACGTTAGGATAAATAGATTTTCTTATCGATGGTACTATTTTCCAGGTTATTCACTTTATCGGTTGGCACTTTAAATGAGATTGAAGGGGAGATTATTAGTAAATAGAAACTTGTTTCTTTAGCAGAACCTTTTGCAAGCATAGTGTGTAAGTTGGAGTTAAATTTTATCATTTTTCTTCAATGTCAGATATAAAATCCATTCAGGAATAAAATCACAAGATTATTTGTTAGAAAACTGACAATGTTATTTTTTAGGGGAAAAAATATACATAATAAAGACCGATGTTTATGTAAATTGAATAAAGTTAAATTAAGAAAAATAGTTTTTCAATAAATGATAATATGAATTATTAAAATTATATTTTATTACCTTTATTCATTTTTAACCTTTATTTCAAAAAAAATGTTTAAGGAAATATATTTTTAATTATAAGTACATACTTTAAATATTTTTTGCAATTAAAAAAATACCTCAATTGCATAAATTTATATGGTTATGTTTTCTATATAGTTTTTCAAATTTGTTTTTATTATTATAGTAATTTTTAAGAATCAAAACATTTTAGAACATTTATATTTGCCCTTGAAATTAGAATTTTAAAATAAGGAATTATAAGTTGCTCCAAATAACGATCAAACATTTAAACATACATTTACTTGCTTACTATAATTTACTATCCTGTATTCTCATTTGAGTCACAAAATATTTAAGAATTTTTTTGAAAAAAATATAGTTTTTATTATCCAATTTCATCCTTTTTTGAAATTGATATAAATTAACAAAACCGATATACAAAAATTAAAAATAGTTTTACAAACCATTAATATTGTTTATATTTGGACCAAAAACTAATCATTGCTTTTTTAATTGTTTAATAATCATCGACAAAACTAAGCACTTAAATTTGACTGGTTTTAAATACAAACACCTATTTCGAACTAATCAAAAAAAATTAAAAAACCTGAACTGATTATAAAAAATTATAGGACACTATAAAAATACATACCACAAAAAATACCTGTAGAGAAAAAAAAATGAAATATAGAATTTAAATCTAAAATTATTAAAATAATATTTTTTATTTCTAAAATATTTAAAGATCTTTAATTTTTTTACTACCTTAGTAAAAAAAAATATTTTTGTAAAAAAAACTATAATTGTAAGATGAATATTTTTGAACTTTTTTTAAGCTGTATGACTTGTGTATCCTTATTATTCTTCCTTTAATAACACCTTCAATCAATTTATTTATTATTACATTCAACAAGATGTAAAATAATATTTTTTCTGGATTTTAAATAACTTAAAAAAATAATAATTCCATGAATGCAAGATGAATATTTTTCCAGTTTTTTTTAATTTATTTGACTTATTTATCCTTATTATTCTTCCTTTAATAACATCATCAATCAATTTATTCATTATTACATTCAGCAAAATGTAAAAAATATTTTTTTTCATTTTTAATAATCCCTTATAAAAAATAATATTTCCATGAATGCAAGATAATTATTTTTCAAACATTTTTTAACCAATTAACTTGTTTATCTTCATGTTCTTCCTTTAATAACATCTTCAATTAATTTATTCATTGTTACATTCAACAGAATGTTAAAAAAAATCAATTCCAAATAATAACTTTTTTTAAAAAATAATAATGCCATGAATGCAAGTTGAATATTTTTCAAACTTTTTTTTTAAACTATTTGATTGGTTTATCCTTATTTTTCTTCTTTTAATAACATATTCAATCAATTTATTTGTTATTATATTTAGAAGAATATAAAAGAAATAAATAATAACATTAAAATATTTTTTTCGAAAACATTTAATTATTCTTTTTAACAATTTATATAGTTATATGTAATTCAAATATGGTTATTTATATGAAAATGTTATTTTTTCGTTTACAGTTAATGAAAGTAAATAAAAAAATACTAGAGAAATCATGTAATAGTCACAAGTACATTTTAAATTTTATATAACACAAAATCTATACAAAACAGATGTAAACTTTTTTGAAATCTCTGAAATTTCTGAGAAAACATATTGAGTTTATGGCTGACATAAAGTGAAAACGAAAAAGGGGGAACGATGTCATTTCTGCATATAACAAATAATTAATTAGAAAATTAAAATTACTTGAGCTTTTACGCATCAGACACATGCGAAAGGAAGATAATTGTCGTAATCTGCTTAACATATTAAACTTTGAACCTTAAAAACAAAAACGTGAGTACATGAGCGTAAGCTCGTCGTAGTAGTTTCCACGTTAAAAAAGGAAGATAACGTGACAGGGTCAATGACTGTAACAATTAATGGAGAGGGTTGAAAGGTACGCGCGACGCGCGAGTACGAGAATACCGGGGTGAATTTTGTTGCGGTCGTCACGCATCCCGCTTTTACCTCAGGTGGATCAAACATGTTTGTGAAAATGCGGTACTGCTATCACTTTATGTGTACATTATGTACCGACATGTTGAACATGAGATTACATTTTAGCAATATAATGTTTACGTATGGCATGTCACGACACTAATACTGTACGATGCAATTAGTGTAATCTGCATTTACTTTGTAAATTTACCTTTTAAATTGATCTATCGGATATAAACGGATCGATTACATTCAGCAGCTTCTTTCGAATTAATTCGGATTAATCAAAACAGCTGTTTTCATCGAAAATAAACTTGAATAGCGATTGATTCAAATTATTTATTCATTGAATACAAAAAAAATCAAATAAAAATATTCATGTTAGATGTTTCTTACCTAATTTTATAAACAATACATACATATATATATATATAGAGAGAGAGAGAGAGAGAGAGAGAGAGAGAGAGAGAATCCGAAAAATCTGTAATCAGTGATTAAAAATATTTTTGTTTGGAGTGAAGAACTGTATTAACACTGAATGAAAAAAAGCGAGAATATAGTCCTTAGCTTCATCAGAGATTGACCTAAAAGAAAGTGACAGACAAGTTAATGCTAGACATCAAGTAAAGAATCCAATAAATCACAGTTGAATTATTGATTTTTTCTGAATGTTTGGTATTAAACTAGTATGTTATTTTCATCTGGATCCATTTCTGAGGACACTAAAAAAAATTATCCTATCCGTTTATCAATTGTTAATGTATTTTTTTTAACTCCAAATAAAAAAATATTATTTTCAGATTTTTTAGACATTTAAATATATATATATATATATATATATATATATATATATATATATATATATATATATATGTATAGTAGTGTTTTTTAATTATGATAAAACTTTAAATTGAATCCTATCAAAAGTTCTACATAACCTAAAAAAACACTTTTATATGTATGTATCTCTCTCTCTCTCTCTCTGTGTGTGTGTATATATATATATATATATATATATATATATATATATATATATATATATATATATATATATATATATATATATATATATATATATATATATATATATAGAATCATCCAAATGTGACATCTAGATTTTTGTTTTATTAAAAAGAAATATTTATATATGGTTGTGTATAGAAAAACATGTATATAGTTTGTTTTTAATAAAAGATATTTTTATTAAAGCAATTTTAAATTGTAAGTTATAATAAACTTTTAATAAATACAATAAATATACCATTTATTTAAATTCATATGGTTTTTCTTATTTTCCAATAATAATAAATATCGGAATTATTTCAATAGTAACAATTCGTTAAGAATTATGAGTTACTGGAACATAAACATATAAACACTGTGGAGAGCAAAAGATCAAGTAATCGTCAGCAAATGTCATCCAAATGTAACGCCTAGATTTGTGTTTCATTAAAAAGAAACATGTGTATAGTTTTTTTTTGTTTCTTTTTAATAAAACACAAATCTAGGCTTCACATTTGGATGGCCATATATTTTTCATTATTATTGACAACTTATTTCCATTTCAGTCTTAAATTTTCAATATCTTAGTAATAGAATTATTTTGGTTTTACGGTAAAGAATTAATTAGTTTCTTTTAGGCAGTCCATTTGTTGCTTCAGATTAAACTCCGATAATTTGTAAGGAACCCAAAAACACAGCTTAGAAACTTTATCAATCGTTTTCAAATTCTGATGGATCGTTAAATAGATTGATTGGAACTACTTGACAAATTCTTTGACAGTTAAAATAGGGTATTACTCTACTAGTGTATATAAAAAAATACCGTATTATTTATGGGATGACTTAATACTTTTTTAATAATAAATAATTTTAGTTCTCGTTTTTCATTTGATTATTTTTGATTTTACTTATATTTCAATGTAAAAAAAAATCATTTTATAAGTAATAACTTTATTATTCTCTGGTTCTTAAACAACTGTATATTCCATTCGTAAGACATAAGTAGTTTGAAAATTTCTTACATTATTAGAGGTAATCCCGTATTGAATAATTTAATAGAATGGTTTTTGTTCTCATAGTTAAGTTCGATTCCTTACTTGAACAAAATATAAATGCGACCTGCTAGCAAATATAATCTTCATAATTTAATAACTTTTACAATTAAAAATTAAAGAACAGAAATGTTTCACTAACAGTCCAAGAAGTTTGAAAACGTAATTCTGTTTTAATGTTTCCGCGCTCCGTTGCTTATGTATTTAAATTATTATTTATTACGTTGAACTTTTTACGATGAAAATTATACAGATGCTGTCTGTATTTATAATTTTATATAAATTTATTATAATTTTAATTGTTTCAAAATAAACTAAGAATATTATTTAAATTTTAGTCCAGAGAATTGTTATTTAAAATACTAAATCTGAGAAAAATTAAATCACTAAACGGTGAAAAATTTAATTTTTTTTATATAAATATTTAATATTTTGTTATTACAATTTTTTTTATATTATTTATTTTGGAAATTGTATTTTTATATTATTTATTTTTGAATATATTTTTTCAATTAATTTCCTATTTATATATTTATGTTATTGACTTTTAATAAATAATGTTTGTTATTATATAAAAGTACCATAGAGTTTTAGTTTTGAATTACATACTTTTTTAAAACGATTATACAAAGGTGTTCTTTGTTAAATGTGTTTTGAAACGGATGTTAATGAACGTTTGTATCGAATTGTGGGGTAAATGGAATATAAACAAATTATACGCATAGTAATTCGAAACACATGACCATGAAAAATAAATGACTTCTCTATTCAACTTACAACAAATGCCGAATAATTAAACAGATCCCCTTACTAAAAAAACTGTGATCAATAAATGTTTATTGTTACATACTACAGTGTAAAAGATCAACAACAAATTTTCGTGTTTTCCACATAATGTTTACATTAAAACACAAACGTTGAATACATTTGCACAAGTTACAGTTTGTTATAAAATGTATGTACATTGTGTACATTCTATTTATATATATATATATATATATATATATATATATATATATATATATATATTGTGTATGTAAATGTATAAATGTTTATTGTATGTACGGAATGTACGTAGAGTTTTGACTGTAGAAGACTTGTAGAATGACTTTGTTATTTCAGACGTTCTCATTTCGAGTCACTTTTGTTGACGTTCTTGGAAACGACATTTTTATAAAAAAAGTAGACATAAAAATGAAACACTGTACGTCAAAGCAAATCAAATCATATATGTTACATTTATATTGACAATTTGTGAATTTTACCACAATATATTTCATATGTTTGAAATATTTTGTACGAAAGTTGACGTTTATGATAATGATATAAAAATATTCTTAATAGCATGTTTCGTTTTGATTGATTGATGTTTTTGTTAACATTTATATATATATATAGAGAGAGAGAGAGAGTGAGAAAGTCATCCAAATATGACGCCTAAATTTGTGTTTTATTAAAAAAAAAACTATACACATTTTTCACTACACACCTCCCTATACACAAGTTTCTTTTTATTAAACACAAATCTAGGCGTCACATTTGGATGACCCTATATATTTTGGATTTAAATTAAAATGACATTTTTTTTCATTTCCAAACATTTTCTAAAAAACCGCATTATTTATGAATGATTCAATGTATGTTTACAGAATTATAATTTCATGAAATGTTTTATTTGTGAAATACATATCAATATTGAATTAAATTTCAGACTTTTTTATGGATTAAAATTATTTTTTTTAATTCTATTTACTTTTTCGTTTCTTCAATTTCCCATTGATTCTTCCATGTAATTTATCAATATTCTAAAATTCATTATATTGTAAATATTATATAAGTATATAAAAATCATATTAGCACATGTTAATCTTTATAAATTCACTCGAATCCAGGAATATTCATGTTATACATAAACATACAACAAGACATTAAGTACTGATTTCTATGCACATGATAAATGAAGCCGTTATAAAGCATATAACCATAAACATGCTATGTTTTACTTATTTGTCTATGCAAGAAACTGCATTGTTTATTTCTATACTCTTCAATTTACACACACAAATATATAAAAAAAACGGAACCAAGTTACAATCTTATATAAGTATTTTTTTTAGAAAAAACAAATATTCATATTTTTATCTTAAAATATTTGCATAATTTTTATGCATCTTATAAAATTAATTAGTTTTTTTATAAACAACTTTATAAAAAAATATGTATGCATTTTGAACATTTTCGAGTCTTAACATTAATAAATAAACATGTCTTTTTTTACACGCTATGAATTAATCCAATGGTTATTATGCGTCAATAACAAAAATAAATATAGGTTTTCCAATAAGCGCTTCAGAAGTTTAAATGGAAATAAAACACAATGTATTCAATTAATTATTTATTGTTTTTTTCTATTTTTAACCACATTCTATGGCATTAATGATAAAATACAATTTCACTCATATGACCACCACGACTTCGCTTGACATAGTACATTCGTTTAGTCTAATTTTTAATCACTCTTTCGCATAATTGTGGTCCAATTTTATTAATTGCACATTCAATGTTTATTTTTAATGCTTCTGTCGTTTACGGTTTATCAGTATAAGTCAATGATTTCACATAACCCCACAGAAAATAATTCAATGGAGTTAGATCACGTAAAGTTGGTAGCCAATTGTTGGATCCATTTTGTAAAATAATGGACTCATTAAACTTTTGTTTCAATAGGTCTATTGAAATTTTTACAATTTCTAATTGAAGTTTTAAACGTTCCATGATAATTTGCCAAACTATACTGAGTTGAAATGTCAAAATTAACTTAAAAACTAAATCAAACATGGCTGCCACAGGCTGTCAAAGTTCTGACATTCTTACTGGAAAACCCTGTATATATATATATATATATATATATATATATATATATATATATATATATATATATATATATATATATATACAAAAAGTATTACAAATATATTTCTTAAGGTAACAAAAATATACTCGAATACTAAGAAATAACTAACACGTTTGCATTGTTTTACACCGCACATTAAATGAACTGATGTATAAAACACTATTTAAATGTCAGATTCATAAATGCTAGGGGTAAAATTGCATTTTTGCGTGATGTTATTTCTTTTGGTTACGAGTTATTAATTTCATAATTTTTCCGACAAATAACACTTCTACGAATCCATAAAAAATAATACTTGTAGCGTGATTTTCTATACATACATATATATATATATATATATATATATATATATATATATATATATACAATATTATATTATTTTAAATTTGGTGTTCAGTATCGGTAAAAAGAATATTCGTCAACTGTACATCTGTGACAAACTCTTTCGTTTCACTTGACACACTTAAATGAAAAAACGTCTGGATATAAAATTCCGTATTCAGTATATATTCTTATTGTTCATATATTTCAAACTCTCTGTCTGATTCTACAATCGTTGAGTATATTGTTTTTGTTTTGTTTTTCAATTTCTTTTTTCAATATATTTGAAAGAATAGAGTACATTATTTCTATTATTGAACTGTGAACTGATTCCGTTTATTCGAAATAAAGTTTCATTCTTAAATTTAACACTCGTTGTTTCTTTCGCCTGTTTTAGTATACATAAACACACACACACACACACACACACACACACATATATATATATATATATATATATATATATATATATAATATTCACTTCTAAATCTTTTGAAAAAGCTAGAAAAAACTGATTGGAGAATTAAGGAAAGCCGAACGAAAACTAGGTTTTCACATGAACTGTAATAAAACGAAAGAAATGTTGAATGTGTTTATCTATTTTTTAAAACATTAATTTCGTTTTAACATCTACATATATTCTGTTCCTCTTATTAAAAAAAATTTAGAATTTTCTTTTAATTTTATTAAATTCTTTATCGTTTTTTCATCTCATTTATACTTTAAAAAATGAATTGTTTTAAACAGATTTTTGTTTTAAAAAATAAATCACATGACGTTAAAATAGATAAGCCAAATAAATTTGTAAATTGAATATTTATTTTCTATCCAAAAATTGCCTCCAAAAGATATTTATAAATTTATATAGAGGATCATCCAAATGTGACGCCTAGATTTGTGTTTTATTAAAAAGAAACTATACACATATTTCCCTATACACATGTTTTTTTTTAATAAAACACAAATCTAGGCGTCACATTTGGATGATACTAGTAATTTTTTTAGACAACATATTTTCATTTTGTTTTGATTGCCTTCCATTTTTAATATGAACAATCGCCAAAAACATTTACCATTTACTTATTTCAGTACCTCCATTGAATATTTATACAGTTAATTAAATATTGTTGTATGAAATAAAACTCTACGAAAAATATACCTGTAAGAGGTAAGCCTCTTGTAAAAAAATGTTTGGATATTTTTTTTTAATTGTATTAAAAAATTATTAACTCCCAGATATCCAATTTCTATTACTACATTTGACATAACAATTTACCAATCAAATTTAAACTTGCATTTATTTATTATTCAAGCCCTATTTAACATAATTCTATGTTATATTTTATAATGTAACTACATATCATATATATTTTTTTTACTTTGTAAAATAATTATATATGGTGTAACTCTCTCTCTCTTTTTCTTACATACACACACACACTATATATATATATATATATATAATATCATTCAAATGTGACGACTAGATTTGTTTTTATTAAAAAGAAACATGACCATAGTTTATTTCGTTTCATTTTAATAAAACACAAATCTAGGCGTTACATTTGGATGACCATAAATATGTATGTATCATGTATTTTGTATGTGTGTATGTATGTATAAAAAGAATATGTGTGTATATCCACAAATATATACTGATAGAATGGCATAAAGTAAAATATGGAAAAAACTTCATTTTTTAACAATGATAACAGATTGCAAAAACCACCCCCATTGAAAGCAACAAAGTTTGATTTGGCCAAAAAAAAAATACGTTTCATAAAACCCCTGTGCGAAATGTAAATCGTGAAAAAAAATGACGATATGACGGTATCACTAAATGTAAAACACACATCCATTCTTCATATATGATATACATTGATTTGCATATTCACAATTTAAATGAAGATGAATGACTACGTTTACTTAACAAATTTGTTTCATTTACGTTTCTTGCACCAAAGTAAACTTACTGTAGAGATAACGCAATTAAAATTATGTTAGTGCCAGATGTCTCTACATTATACATTCAATCTGTTACTCATTTCGTTATGAATTATACGGTTACTGAGGGGATGAATTTACGATTTTCTTACAAAATATTCCTATATGCATTGTTGCATCTGATCTCTAGTCATCATAAATATATACTTAAAAATAATATTATATATATATATATATATATATATACACTTGTCAGTGCATACATATTATATTGTATAAATATATCATAAAGACAGTTTGAACGAAAACAAAATCAAACACCACAACTCGTAGTGTTATATAAATTCGGATGATATGGTTCTATACCCATTTAAATTGCGGTTTAATCAAACTTTAGTGTACGTTTTAATGGATACAATAAAGTTTTAATTGAATTAGTCTATAACACATTTAAATTTTAACTTCGTAAAATCTAATTGTGTAATTGTCATAACAAGTATGTTCTTTTAATTAAGAAATTTCGTTAATTACTCTGTCAGTTTAGTATAAACGTGTTATCAACTTTATTGTGCACTAATTGTCGGTTAACAATCGAATTTGTGGAATATATTTTTAAACAGAATTAAACAGCACGTGCATATTATATATATATATATATATATATATATATATATATATATATATATATATAAAGTTATGTATGTAGCCGATACATTTCCTCATTTTGCAAACAAAATTAATTAAATGTTCAAGGAAGTGGAGTGAAATTCATCTGTTCGATCGTTTGCTAATATTTGTAAATGTTAAATAACGTATTATGAATAAAATATTATCAGTATAACGTTTATACACATTTATTAATTTCCGTAAATATTTAAGTAAAGTAAAAAAAAATAATTGAAATTGAATTGTTTTTTTAACAATAAATATTGTTTTGAATTATGCATACTAAAAATATTTTTCAAATCCAATAAACTATAAACAAAAAATATATCTACCAAAAATCCATTTAATAAATAATAAATTATATTTTTTTATATTTGTTCTAAAAACGGTCGTTATCTGTTAGAAATCTTAAAACTTCAGTCGTTGACTAAAGTCAATAATAAAATTGCAAATAATTTATTTCTTTTATAATACATTAATATTAACGACGTCGTCTACTAATCTACTTGTATAGTTGAAAAAATATGCTAGTAACTAGTTGAAGTATATAAGGTAAACAAAGCGTTAAGAAAGAATAACGACTCGAGAATAAAAAATTGCATGCTGGAGTTGGTCTGACAACATTAATTTCAATATAGTTTTATATATATGTGTGTGTATGTGTGTGGAGTTTAGTAAAATTATACTAGTTATAAGTATTAATTCATTTCGTTTATACATCGTAAAAAAGTCTGTAATAGAAGTATTTTCAAGCACAAATACTTGCGTCTGTTGACGGATGAAGACTTAATTAAATTAAACGTGAACGAAGAACGAAGCAAGAGTATATTTTTTTACACCAAAACAAAAATAATAGCTAGCGTCAACGTGGAAAACATTACGCCTGGCAGAGTTATTCGTTCATCATTGTGCGTGGAAACGGCGGAAACGAAAACGAAGAAATACGTACAACCCACACGAAATGTGAATTCGTGTTTATGATTTATGGCTGGCAATTGTCACCCTAACCAGTGCAAGAATAACGAAAAATTTTAATACATTTTCAGTCGATTAAATATACACGCGAGATGATACTTTTTTGACTTACGATCGATATATTCATTAATTTATAACATTTTCATTTATGGATTTCACTTAATATGCCATATATTCATTTATATATATATATATATATGTATATATATATATATATATATATATATATGTCGTATGTTTATTTACTTATTTTTTTTAATATGTTCATAATTATTTATCCATTTTTAAAATTTAACATACTCCATGTGAAATGAAAAGTTTAAAAATGCAATTCAATAAACTGATTGTGTTTTAAATAGCATTAAAAATGTTTTGAAAATATAATATACAAAATATTTTCATATTTTATCTGTGTACTTTTTAAACTAAAACCTTAATTAGAATTTATATACTATTTCTTATATTCTTTAATCTAATATCTCATCTTCTTTTGATATAAAAATGTATATCTTGATAATATTTAGGGTTGGAAATTTTAGTATTTTCTATCAAAAAATTATAAATACCTTTTCTTTTTTCATTAAGGTTACAAATAAAAATATTTTCATTTCCTGAAATTCCTTATTTTTTCAATTTGTCATTTTTCTGAATTCTACATCACTTTAAATAATATATATTTTATTTTTTTTATCACTAATAAAAGAAGTTCTATTACATTTTTTATGATAGTCTTCATTGAAAAATACTTTTACTTCAAACTCAATATATATTATTACAGTTGAATTGAATAAACTGATTGTGTTATAAAAATCATTAAAAATGTTATGAAAAAATAATATACAAAATATTTTCATATTTTCTTCTATATACTTGTTCGTTTGAAATTTTAATTAGAATTTATATGCTATTTCTTATATTCTTTAATCAAATATCTCATCTTCTTTTGAGATAAAAATATTTAATTTAGTAATATTGAAGATGAAAATTTCAATATTTCCTTTTAAAAAATTGTAAATTCCTATTAAGGTTACAAATATATCTTTTAATTTTCTGAAATTCCTTATTTTTACAATTTGTAATTTTTCTGGATTCTACATCATTTCAAATAATGTAAATTTTAAATTTTCTATCATTAATTAGAAAAATTTGATTATATTTTTTATAATACATTCTTCATTGAAAAATACTTTTACTTCAAACTCAGCATTCATTGCTACAGTTGAATCTAAAATAAAGTAAATAACAAATAGTGATTTGAGTTTTAAAGTGCAGTGTAAATAAAATTCATATTTACATTGGAAAGTTTCTGGACTAATTTGAAAAAAAAAATGTTTTATATTCTAGATATATAAATATTTAATTCTGCATTGATTTTTTAACTAAAACTGAAAAGCATTTTATATATATATATATATATATATATATATATATATATATATATATATATATATATATATATGAAAAAAATGATACTACTGAACTATCACCTCAACATCATAAGATGTTGAAAAAGTGTACAATAATTATTTATTATTCATTATCTTCATTTATAAACTTATTTATGTTTCAATATCAATGTCATTATCATCAGAGTACTCTATTATAAATTCATGTTTTTAATTTCACATTTTATAACGTAACTCTCTGATAATGATTCCATTGAAATGCACATAGACTTATTGTATAAATAAATAAAATGAACAAATAATTTTTGAAAACTTTTTCAATATCTTGTACTGTTGAAATGATAATTCATTTCTGTGAAAGTAAATTCATTACAATTGCAAAACAATTACTGATAAAAAAATATTCAAAATAAAACAGACAAAACACATGTTGCAAGGAATTTATTAAAAAAATATATTTACTTATTTTGGATTATGAATTTTTAGTTGTCAACCTAATTTCAAGTTGTAACATTATAAATACACTTTAGATTAAAGAAACTCTCACTTATAGAGCATCACTTTTTACTTTTTGTATAAACAAAACTTAAATATTGTTTCTAACAAAAGAAATGTGTTTTAATCTTAAATATTAAAAGTGAACTTCAGACATTTAAACATATTTAAATAAATGTTATCAATTTTTGATTCCAAAAAAATAAAATTAATCATTCAATTACAAGCTTCCAAAAAATAACTATTAATTATAATTTTTTAAAAAAATCCAAAATGTTGACATTAAATTACTTTACTATATTATATATTTAATTAATTATGTCTTAATTTGAAATCATTTACTGAAATTTCTTCTCATTTACAAAATTTATCCCGAAAATAATTCAGTATAATAAATCATTTATCATCGCACTTAATCAATCTTTTACAAATTATTATCCCTTATCTTTTTTTAAAAATGTGTAACACAACTTCTATCATTACTCAAAGAACACAAACAATTCTAATTTCCAAGACTTAAATTTGTATTTATGCAGTCGATTTCACAGTCAATTATATTAAGTAAGTTGGATTCATTTTAGAACGACGTGCACGTTGAAGATTTCACTCCGGCTGACAGCTTTGTTGAAATGAAAGATTAATAGAATAGCAGTGAATTTGGTGTATATATTTGTGTGGTGTTACTGAAAATAAACTAAAAAAGCTTCGGTGTTGATGATCTTATTACAACAAAGATATTTATTCTGTTTTGAAAATTAAAAAAATCATTAGTAATAAAATTAGACATATACTGTATTTTTTTATTCATATTTATTACACCGAAAAAACTACTTGAACAATAAATTTGACACTTATTTTATTATTATTATTTTTTTAATATACTTAACAATACACCAATGTTTTTATGATTTTTTTATAAAAGTGAATGTTGTTTTTCTACAAGTGAAAGAAATTAAAAAAAATACTTTAAAAATATTTTCAAATAAATCAAAATGTGTTGTCTGAATGTCAAACTTTAAATTTTATGAAAGTCGACAACAGTAAAAAAATGTTTTAACCTTTTCAAAATCCAACTACTTTATATTGTAAGCTACAGATGATTAATGACGCAAATGGTTTTCGCAAATTCTACTATTGCGGTCACTGACCCTTCATTTTATCCGAGGACAATGACATGAAAATCGTTACAAGTGCTTTCATTCCATGAATGACAGAGAAAATAACACATTTGGTAAAACGATACAGAAAAGTATGGTCATAAAATAAATATTATGAAATAACTGTGTGACTTTTATACGGCACACATTTAAACTTTTAATGTCTATATTGGGTACAGTGGGGATACGACACTTTCGAAATACTATAATTGAAGGATAAACAGAATGCTCGTTGCAACCGGGTAATCAGTTCGATGAGTAAAATTTTGTATCTGAAGCTCAAATCTACACACATATGTTATCTTTTAATTATTTTACAAAAGTTGTTATCTCTAAATAATTAATTTACATTTATGTAACTTTTTATATCAATTAATTTAAACTCTGCATAAAATAACACAAATTTAATTTTTTTTCAAAAAAATAAATTTCTTTAAATTATGTTTTAAATATAATATATATGAAACAGTCATTCAAATTGCATCTTTCGTCGAAAACAACAAATTTTATTTGCACTGACCTTTTATATAAAAATCTATTATTTTAATAACATACAAGAACCATTTATAATAAAATAAATAACAAAATCAGAAATTTCAATAACTAAACATATTTAAATTAAAGTATACTGTTTTAGTACTTTTTCTGACCAAAATATATTTTATTTTGTGATAAATGGGAACTTTATACCCATGTTACAAGCGAAATTACGTAGAAATTAGACAGGAACAACAATTAAACTAATACCAACTGGCACTTAGCGAACGCGTGTTCTCATTAACACAATCCTAACAAGTCCATTTAACCTGAATGTTACTTAATGATTTGAACCTGTATTTTGATCGTAGTGAAAAAATTTCATCGTCAAACTCGTTTATATATTTTATTTGTGTGAAGAAATTTATGTAAAAACTAGTGGAAATCCGAAAAACGCACAAAATATATACATTTTTAGAAAAAATATTTTTGTATTTTAAAAAATCAATTTTTCCTTTTTTCTCTGTAAATTCAATTTAAAACTAAAATAAAATAAAATATTTTATAATAAATTTTAAAAATTATTTATTATACAATATGTTATTAATTAAAATATATATATATTTTTTTTGTTAAATTTAACTCCTTTTAAAATTAATAATTTGAAGAGTTCGCCCAAATGTCAACAATTAGCAATTTAACCTTTCTCATATAGAAATATCGCTGTTTAAGAAAAAATATTCTCTGTACATTTTCATTGCTTAATAGAATCAAAATGCCTAATTACATTATTACCTACCTAATTTAGCCAATTATTAGGTTACGTTATATGAAATGTCGGATTATTATATCGAAAATAATATAACAATTCGACATTTCATACTACACCACTTAATAACTATTTTTTTGTTTAAATTTCAGTTAAGAATGAGTCATAATTTTAATAACATGAAACATTCAGAGGTTATTGTTTAAAAAATTGGAAATTTCTCGTTAAAAAATTCAACAATTCTTTTATAATTTTACTATATATATATATATATATATATATATATATATATATATATATATATATATATATATATATAAAATCATAATACAGAATATTTTTTATTGGTATATATGTATGTATATGAATTTATAAATTAAATCTGTTCAATTATTTCCTGTTATAAGAGTCAATTAAGAAAATTAAACCATTCCATCTCTCTTTAGGAAATTGGTTTATTAGTAGACGCGTTTCGTGGAAATATAAATTTGTTTGTTCCTTTTGATTTGAGATAATGTTGATTGAATTCTTCTTCATTTCGTATATAATCCTGTTACATTTATATCTTATATTAAAAGACGACACGTATTTCGTAAGCGTCTGCAATTTCACTTTTTACTTTGCTGTTTATATGTTATTTTGATTAATTGGATAATTGTATGTATGTATATATACATATATAATATATATAATTAAATGAAAAATTTAAGAAATAAATATATCCCTAAACAACTTACGCGGCTTTGAATTTTTTGTTATAAATATTATATTTTGTGACCTGTTCTAAAAAAGTCGTTCCCCAAGAGAGTAGCTGCCATGCTAAGAATTTGCTGTACTGAAAAGGGCAATACGCAAAGGATTATCTATAAAATAAACTATATAAACACCAAACTTTACTGAATACAATGCAGTGTCTAATATCAAATTATCAAAATAATTTACAATCGTAAATAAAATGAATTTCGAACTTAAAATAATTATATATTTTTTATTCTCGTGATTACTTCAAATATATAATTATGATCATATTGTAATTAATTTTACCTTTAACTTATTTGTAATTTACTTTTATTATGCAATGAAGTGTATCAATTATTGTTAAAATGTAAGATAACAAATATATCTATCAGAAATTTTATATATATATATTAAATGATGAAATAATCAAAAATTGAAAACCCACTAAACCACTAGCTATAAATGTTGAGTTCAGATTATTAAGATACATATATATGAAGGAAATTGAAATGATTAACAGAAAAAACTAATATTTGTACTTTATTTTAATATTATATACAATAAAAAATTAGAAATTTGTTTTGGAACTATGGTGAATTTACGTTCACACAAATAAACTATACCACAAGATATTAAAAAAAACTATTGATATTGAAAAAATGTTTAATACTTATTTATTATCTTCTTTCTTTGTTTATAAGATAATGCGCATTTCGATGGCAATTCCATCATCATCACAGCACAGCATAAAAATCTAGATTTATAAAGCCTAGATTCTATAACACTGTAATCTGCTAATGATGATATTATCATCAAAATGCACATTAGCTTATAAACAAGAAAGGGAGCAATAAATATTGTAGACTTTCAAAATATCTTATGGTATTGAAATGATAATTCATTTATATAAAAATAACAAATTAGAATTTAAATATATCACATATTTATAAAATATTATATTTCTAAACATTTTGTGTTTATTTTAAAGTTTTACTTCATTATTTATTTGAAAATATGTTGTAGTATATTTGTAACTTAATAAAAATTATTAAAACAAATATGGATTTGTAATTATATGTGTGTACACATATAATTACATTATATTTCATATTTTTTAAACTAATTGTAAACATTAAAACTATTAAACATTACATAACTACAGAATGAAACAAACATATTTTCAGACTTAAAATAATCATATATATAGTATAGTTCACTAGTTATAGGTACATCTGTTCTTGTACCAATAATAAAAAGAGATGAGCACTTTTTCAATTTAAAGCAATATGATAAAATTACATTTAGATCTAAAAAATAACTATTTCAGCAATGATTAAAGCAGAAATAAATTTAATATACATAAATTCTAAAAATTTTACTCCACAAACACACAGATTAATCAAATTATACAAAAATAATTACAAACCAAAACCGCAATCCTGATTATTACAAAACTTCTTAAGTTTAATAAATTAGTAATTATTTATATTAATTCTTCAGTATAAACTTAAAAGTGTTAAATAATGTACAGCTGATAAGAAATCATATACTCTACACTAGATACATATTAAAATAGTACTCATTTATGATATATAAACTGAGAAATAATTTTAATATTGAAATATACATTTATTTATTTCATTTGTGTACTAAATCCATTAAAATGATTACAACTCTTTTCATATATTTAATATATTTCAAAATTATTTAATTGGATTTACTTTATACTATTTTATTTTCTAGATTTATTATTCTTATTTGCAAAATTTTTTTTTGTTACTGTAGTTTTATTTTTTATCTTTACACTTTGTTTAAGATCTAATTTAGAAACCTTGACTACATCTTCCAGTTTTACAACCAATCTTCGTTTATACATTTGTTCATGAATCTGACAGTACCAAAGATCAGTCACATTTGCACATTTACGATGAACACTGACTAGCTTACAAATGTGACATGAAATTTTTTTAAAGTCCTGATTATCTTCAAAATATCTACCAGCAGAAGATACACATGTTTTACTAATACAAGGTATTGCATTCTCTGTATCTGTTACAATAACAGTTTCATAGCTGGAACTTGGAGTACAAGCAGAACAGATCCAAACCGATGACAACAATTCCATGTGAGAACAAAAACGATGTGTCCCTTGTGATCCACAATTTTCACACATCATAAGTTCCCATAAAGTATTAATCCTGTTATAATAAAAAAAAATAATTGTGAATAAAAAAATTATTACCTTTTAAAAAATAGACCTACTTATTTAGATCTCTTGTGACTGCATAACATTTATTTTGTGTGCACTCTTGAATTCTAATTAATTGATCATCAAAAGCACGATCATATTCCCATTGTGCATCCCTCTCAGGTACAAATATGCCAAAAGTCCTCGATAACTCGACAAACTCGTTTTTATTTTTACAATTCGGACACATATAAGTAACAGCTGCGAGAAACGCATAATGTTGTCCACAATGTCTATGCATAAACATATTTCTACTACAGCAAGTCGCCCAAATAACGTCATTGATTTCGGTTTTGAAATTGATCGGAGACAGACACATACCGCATTGTTGATCCGTGTTCATCAACTCTTTCGGAATAATCTGTTTCGGACGATGTCTTCGGCAATAAGTTAAATAAGAACCGAAAAACTGGCTGAGAGACATTTCTTTCAAACCGCACGGTAAATGAAATACTCTGTCACAATGCGAATCTGCACATGAAATCGTAGCACCTAAATTTTTACAATAACAACAACGGACACGCGACTGACGTGCTATCTCCTTTTTTATATCTTTTACTGTAAATCCTTCAATCCCGTCTTCATCTTTTCCAGACTGTGAAATATGGGATGACAACAACACACAAAAATAATGAGCATATATACCTTTCGTTTCACTCAACTTCCCATACTTAATGGTATCTATATATCTTGTATGACAAAAAACACAGCATTGATCAGATTTATTATCCATAATAAAACAAACTAAAAAATAAAATAAAATAAATACCTTTTTCACGAGATGATAATTAAAACAAAATTGAATATATTTCATTTAATAAAACTATTCATTAACATTTTTAAAAAAATGTTATATACATGGACATAGAAATAATGAAAAATCTATATAAAACTATCTAGATATTTTAATAGAATCATTTTGTATCAATGTTACAAAAAATTTCAAAAAAAATATTGTATCAATAAGTACTTTTCTATTTCATTTTCTATATTAGTATTTTATTCATAAATATTTATTATTTACTAACATAAAAACTATTATAATAAAAGATATTAAAAACAAAACTTCTAATCCACAATAAAAGTTTAATCATTTTTACTTTCAATCATACAATACAAAATTAGTTAAACACATACCCTAGTACACATATAAATAAATCGAATAAACATCTGACGTGAACTATTGAAAATTCATTTTCCCGCCAAATTACATATATAGGTTACAAAGTAAGCACATTATAATATATATTTGAAGAATATATAATATAAAATTATAAATAACACAAATACAATTATATCCCACTGCAAATTTTAACAAAAAACGCACATATTTGATTTCAAAACAGTAACCGAAATACAAAATATCAACTACTTAAATATAGTTACAAAATTAATACCACTATTATACAAATAAAATTACTGCACTGAACACACTACTGAGTCCGTTCAGTCAGATCACAGCAGCGCAGTACAGTGACCTCTATCATTCAATTTTTATACAATAATAAATAACTTATGTTCTGAATATTTATTATCATTAAAGATTAAAAACATGTTAAAATATATTATTTCTGTACGCAATTATATTTATTTTAATACATAAAAATATGCAATTGAGAAAAGTATTTTATTATAATTTTTATTCGAGTTTAACATTTCAAATTTGCTCAACTCTGTATTATTTTAAGGAATAAACATATACCAATTCATATTAATAATAATTAGACTAATAATTTAATTATAATAACTCAAATACTTTGTTCATAAAATTATTAAATATAAATAATAATTATTTTCATATAAACCTTAAATATATATATATATATATATATATATATATATATATATATATATATATATATATACACACGCATGTATAATAATAAAAATGTCAATTATCTATATTAATACATTGAATCGGATTCTTTATATAAATTATATTTTTCAAAAATATAACCATTATTATTCTTCGAAAATCTCATTTATTATTTCATTAAATGTTTCATTTTTAATTCTCTTACTTAATCTTCCAAAAAATACAATATTAGTTTATTAAAAATATTAAATAAATCATTTTTGAAATTTAATTAAATGACATTTTTTTGTAATTATTTATAAATTTAAAACCATTGTTATAATTTACTGAAAAAATTTTTTCTTATATATATTTTTCGATTTGATTGATAAATTAACTAGAACTTTAAATAAAATTCAATTCTAAAATAAATTGATGTTTTCAAACATGTCGATTTTTTAAAACGTTGAATGAGTAAGAATATTTTCTTGAACATCTGCGCCAGAAAGTTGGAAGAAATGAATTTTTCTTTCTAAAAACAAATACAATAAACTCGAACGTAAAGTTAAACTTGCATTTCTTTTATATTTTTATTAAAATAGAATGCATTCTAAACTGCGAACGAAAATACCAATTTTATTTTTATACTTAAATGTTTTATACATATATATATATATATATATATATAAATAGGAAATAATAGAAATTACTTATGGTTTTAAATTACTAAATTTTATATGCACTTACTAACTTTGTATACACTTATAAATTCATTTACTGTGTAAAAAAATATACCTACGATGTAGTCTAATAATTTAAAATTACTCGCTCCGATATCCCTAAATATTTACATTGTTAGGGTTAAATCTAGCCTGTATTATTTAGTTGCTCCCTTTTGTAGACGAGGGACAGGTAAGCACTTCAAAGGTATTGACAATATAGGTATTTTGGCAAACGGAATTTTTGTGTTTATATTGTAATGAAATTATTTAATTAAAAAATACTACAGAAGTTTAATACATTAACTGTAAAATATTTTCGTTTATAAGATTTTTAAGAAGTTTATTACTAATTTTTTAAGAGAAAATTAATAATTCATTGGTATTTCAATGATTTTATATATATATATATATATATATATATATATATATATATATATAGAGAGAGAGAGAGAGAGAGAGAGAGAGAGAGAAAGAGAGAGAACGGGGGGGATTATATATTTTAATAAAACTTATTTCCTAACAAATTTTCATATATAAAAAGATTATAAAATTGAAAAAATATATACATTTTATAAAATATATTATTGACTTTTTTTAATTTTGCATTTATTCAAATGAACGTAATAAATTTATATAATGAAAATAAGTGTGGTTTTTTACAGTACATATTACCAAAATTTGAAACTAGCGTCATACAAAAAAATCTCATATACGAGGGTCGTTTGATAAGTATTGTAAAAAATTAAGAAATACTAAATTGGAAAATTTAATTAAATTAATTAATATATATATATATATATATATATATATATATATATATATATATATATATATATATATATGACGTAAGTAAATATATGACGAATGAAATTATTTTAAAAATATTAATAACTATTAATTTAATACTTTATAGTGATCTTTCTGATTTCATAAAGGAAACAATTTTGCTGAACATTTATTTATTTATTTACTCTACAAAGTTCAAAATGAATCTGTTGAAATCCTTGTTACTGAATAATATTTTGAATTGGTTTTTATCACCAGTAGAATATTTCTTAAATTCTTTTTCAATTCACACTAAATACGTTTAACATTAAAGATTAAATATTTAAGTATACAGAATATATATGGAATTATAAGTAATTCATTGATGAACCATTTATATTCCCATGGATCAAGGACATGCTTAAAATAGAATTAATTTAGTACTCAAATCCAAACTTTTCTTTACATTTTTTTCTTAAGATGACCATATAATCAATGAATTATAAATCATGACTTTTCAGGTATGTAAATTGTTATCACTAAATTACTACGCTATCATTTTATCACCTTGGTGCTTCGCCATCTTCTGTATGTATATATATATATATATATATATATATATATATATATATATATATATATATATATATACTAAATGCCAATGTAACAAAGGGGGCAAACCCAAATAACCGTTCTTCGTGCACAATAAAACCATTCTGTTGTTCTTCATCGAACTAAGGTGTTTTGATATGTGCATCGACTGTCAAATTGACTGAAACATAATGTTAGGAAGGTAGAGACCCTGCTTGGTTATGGTCACGGAAGTGTATATTTCTTGAACGAAGGGGCGCAACAACGGTGTACGACCATCGTCGGAATCCAATGTGGGGTGCTGTTGATCCCAACGTCGACGCACGGCCATTTTATTGATTTTTCTCACCCCTATATACTCATATTGTTGTGTAGCCCCGTTAGCATATCACTTGAGTTTAGTACACCCGATAATATTCGTATTCTGATACAAACAAAACGTGTACATACAAATTTATATATTATTTACATAAATATTTAGGATGTAAAATAGCACTACTTTCAACGAACATTGTATTAAAAACTCAGTACAATACCAAACAATCGCAAATCAATAAAGAGTAATTGAAAAACTAAATTATTATTTTATTAATTTATTTTTCTCAATAAACGTGAACCAAGTATTTTTTTATGTATTTTACTTCATACAATTTTTAACATGAAACATATCGATGACAATTATCAAAAATTATTGAAAATTTGCTTAATCAGTTCATTGCAATAAATGATTTATTTATATTTGTCATCTTAAGTCTTTGACTACTATTGCTAAAAAAAAGATAATTTTTGATATCTTCCAACAATCCAATGCTTCTTCACTTCATAAGCATACACACAATATATATATATATATATATATATATTTATGTATATGAAAAATAATACTTATTTTGGTATTATTTATTTACTACCACCTTTCTATTTCAATTAAAAATTCCTATGAATTTAATATAAAGATTAGTACTTTTAGTCATTAAAATAGAAATAATTACATAGGAATTATTATTATAAATTTATAGTTAATTAATTTATCATCTATAGAAATGATTATCATTTTATATAATATTATATATATATATATAATATGTTAGTAGTATATTATAATTCCATTATTTACTTTCTATTGTACTTTATAATTTATTACATTAATATCAATCATATATATTATTAATAAATTTATTAATGGTATTCGTAGGTACTGTAAATATTTTATCCAAAATACATGAATAAACATTTTAATTAATTAATTTCATATTCATTAATACATATAATATATATATATATATATATATATATATATATATATATATATATATTAAAATCTTTAATACAGCTTTTAATTTTAAAATTACTGAAATTCAATTTTTATTTATTAAAAAACTGTACCATGATATAAATATTCTTTCAAATAATAACATAAATTAATTTATATATTTATCATATAATAAAACAATAATTATATTAATCTATTAAATAGTTTTATAATTTAGGTCCATGTAAAAATAAATAATCGTCATTAAAGCTTAGATTTCTGCTGATAACTTAGAAACATACTAAACAGAAAAATATGCCACAATTAACATTAAAAATAAATATATATAAATTTTTAAAAATTCAATGAATATTAATTTGATAATTGCAAGAGTATTTTATTTGCTTTTATTTCATTTAATATTTCATACAACCGAAAATGTACTATATTTATTATTATATATTTTTTATTTAAAATTGTTTTTAGAGAAACATTACATAGTATATACATATGTACATATATACATACATACACACACACACATATATGTATATATATATATATATATTTATATAAATGTATATACACTTAATTTAATATTTTGATGTATATAGTAATCCTCACTAACAATGAAAGCATTAAAAGCATAGAAACTGAGAGCTTATACAATAACCTCAATGAACATTGGTGTTTATATCTTGTCACATATAAAATATAATTTGGTTTGTTGTCGAGATTAGTATAATGAAGATGAAAACTTCATTAAATTAGCATGTATAAATTTCAGCTTAGATACAAAGTTTAGAATTAGTGAACAAATGAATTCATTTTGATATACATACGTGTCTTTACTTCCATTTCGAATGAGATTTGTAGCAAGTAAATACATTTCATCTACGTCCCTTCATATTTGCATGTTACTTGATATTTTGTTTCAATTCATGTATATATATATATATATATATATATATATAGGTATTATAATTAAGATTCATTAAAATAAGAGTAATATAAATGAATCAAAATGAATAAATTTAAAATACCACAAAAATATGTAAAAAATAAACACGTTTTTCTAAAGGAAAACAATACGTACACAACAAGTTAACAACCTTTACTTCTACAAAACTTTTAATTATTAATTCCAATTTTTTACAACAATGAAAAATACATGTGAATTGGTATACATATATTAATTTTATAAATGTACTAAGATATCAAAAAGAAAATCTCTCTCTCTCTCTCTCTCTCTCTCTATATATATATATATATATATATATATATATATTAAAATTTTGTTCAATATATAATTAATACAAAATTAATTATATAAGGCAACTCATAAATATATTAATAAAAATACAAAACTATCTTTATTATACAAAAACTGCATAATGGAACTTCTTTGCATATAAATAAGTTATGAAGCGTAGTAAATGTGTATTAGCTTCTTATCTGTAATAAGTTAGTTGTTTATTTTAACTTCATTTATTTTCATCTAGTAAGATCATCCTTTTATTATAAACGTCATTATTTTAAAAAATGGAAAATCTGTAATAACTCAAGTTCATTTGATTATACATGGTCATCCAAATGTGACGTCTACATTTGTGTTTTATTAAAAATAAACATGTTTATAGGATGGTGTATAGGGAAACGTGTAGTTTCTTTTTAATAAAATACAAATCTAAGCCTCAAATTTGGATGACCATATATATATATATATATATATTTTATATATATATATATATATATATATATATATATATATATATATATATATATATATATATATATGAACTAATTATCAAAAATTGTTTAAAAAATAATACAGTACAAACAAATATGAATACTTGAATATATTTTATACATGTATATACAACGAACTTTATGGTTTATATACGTATAAACCATTTTTCATATCTCCGACATAAGAACGAGCTCAATGAAGGGTGCAATGTTGTGTTGAAATATATAGTAATTAATTATTAAAAAATATCAGAGGTACCGGCACTTTACAGTAGCTATAAAAGCCGCAATTTATAAGACAACAACGCGTCATATAACTTATTTGCGATTGAAATTTAACAATGTGACCACAAACGAACATAAATCCTATAGCAATAAAAATCATAATGTAAACATAAAGGAATTTTATTTCTGTACCGTATTCTTTATTTATGTCATTGTTTTCACTTTATTATATCATCAATTTTCAGTTTTTTTATAGTACATTTTTTAAAAAGAATATCAGTTCATTTAAATTAAGAGAGTAATATGTGTTCTTTTAATTGTTTTTTCATATTAATTGAGAAATACTATTTAAATGTTTTCAATGTTATAATAATTACTAAAAACCAGCTACAAATTACTTTTAAAACTTAAAATATCACATCATTTAATTATTTTTCTATGACGAATAGTGGCATTTTATAAAGTGCATTAATTTTTTTTACAAAAATTTTACTCTTTAATTCAAGACTGAAATTTGAAATCAATAAAAAATAAACAAAAATATATTAAGTACCAAGTTACTTTTTATTAATAGTTATGAAATTAAAATAACAATTTAAGGTTCAGGAAAATTATAAAAAAATATGAGTGTATTATAAATTAAATATTACTTTTTTCTATACTAATAAAATTGTATAATAAATTAAACATCTAATCACTTTTTGAAGAGTTAAAAACCAATATTGTCAACTAATTGACGGATCGCATGCATGTATAAAATTACAATAATTAATATACCAAAACTACAAAGTGAAATTTTCAACAATTCATAGAATAAATTCAAATTTTATCAATTATTGTATTATACAAAAGAATCTAACAAAAATACTTTTCCTATCAAAAATTATAAAATAAATAAATATAGAATCAATGTGATTATTCTAAAAATTGTAAGAGATTTAATTCTCTATATATTATTGTTATTTGATTAATATTTTGTATTGTGAGACAGTGTATACGTATACCTCATTTATTATAAAAATTACAAAGTTATAATTAATCGAATTTTAAAAAATCTATACATTGTATTATATTACCTAAGTAAAACATGATTTATATATACTCGTACATATTTACCTTTCGTAATTTCAAAAGCACACATGTATATTAATGTAATAAATAACGACAACAATCTAAAAATACTTGTTGAAAACTTTGGACTATCGCAAACATATTCTAAATAAAAGAATAATCACTATCATAATTATCACCCTCATACGCAATGTAATTTATAAATAACTGATAAAAATCAAATATCAACGTTCTTATTGTAATCATATGACTTCTAGCCAACGTACATTTATGTTGTCAACATTGTAAATAATGGATATCCGTTGAAATTAAACGACGTTTGTTATATGTTGAAGTACGTTCTGCCGCACAGCGTCGAGACGCTGTAGTTTTCAAAGACGGAAGTAATGCCATCTACCAATGTCGAAGTACGCCATAGGAGTTGAAAGCGAGATTCAACACTACCATTTAAGTGTCAAAGCCACACCTATTTACGCCACGCCCATCTCACAATAAATATACTTCTACTGACAACAATGCGAATGTATCAATAATGAATAGTTTTAACACAAATATATTGTAAAAATATTATTATTATTACTTATTCACAATTTTTGAAATAAGAATTAATAAATCTTATTTCCAAACCAACGAACGTCAATTTCTTATTTTTTTGGTATTTTATTACTTTCTATATGATTCATTAATACAAACTTTTTGCATAGTTTATCATAAAAATATGAATTATTAATTCAAATTCATATTGATAATATTTTATTATTACAATTTCAAAATTTTTAAAGTTGTTTACAAAGTCATAATTTAAACCTACGTATTACTTGTATTCATGAAATTTAAACGTATTTAAGAATACATATTTTTATCAATTGGATAATTTTACAGTTATTTGAAAATATAATTAATCGTTTACTTTAATTAAACAATAGTTAAACTTAGGTTAAAATCTTTATATACTTTTATAATTCGTTATAAAAAAGCTTTTTACTACATATGATGATTTATCGTTAATTAAAGTTTAGTATTTTTTTCTAGTTTTAAAATGATGCAATGACAACTAATAAAATAATAGAAACTGAAAACATACATATTATTACCATTTTATTATTAACCATTTTATGTATTTAAAAATAATATACATTATTTTTAATTATATTATCTATGTAATATTATTCTCTTGTTTAATATACAAGTGATAAAAAATAATTATTATTATACTTAGCTTAAAATACATATCCTGTTATAAATTTAAAACTTTGGATTTTTTAGGCAACAAAAGGCTTAGATCAAACGGCTTTCTATAAGAAAAACCGACTCCTTATAGTAATTTCAAAAAAGTTTAAAATATTTAAGTGTATTTTTAATGAATTTACAAACAATTATAATAATGTGTCAATTATTTTTAATAAATGCTATACTAAAAACATATTATTTATATAAACATGACTAAAAAGATAAATTAAAACTGGAAAAACCTTGTTAATTAACAGTTACATTAATTTTTATATATATTTTAATTCTATACATTTTAATAAATTTGCTGTATATATATATATATATATATATATATATATATATATATATATATATATATATATATTATATATATTATAAACACCAGCAGCTTTTTCTATTCACTGTTGAATGAAGACTTTTTCCAAAACTTTCCACTTTCAGTGATCCAATATCTTTCTCTTCCATTTCACACCGATCAATTCTCTCATAATATGTGTATATATAATAAATATATTATAATAGAAAAATACATGTATTTAAATTATAATATACTTTAGTTTTTTTATAAATTATTTTATTAAATTCGAAATACAGAAATAAATTCACTGCAGATATTTATGATCATATAACACATGCAGTAAACTTTTTTTTGTGTGTGTATATTATCATACACACACACACACACACACACACACACACACACACACACACACACACACATATATATATATATATATATATATATATATAGATAATTTTTTCCCTTACAGAAGCCATATGGAAAACTGATTTAGATTTTATGGTAGTACATCGGGATCGTTTAGTGGTGCTAAGTTTTATGACTGGTCCAGTTTCGAATTTTTCCACAATTGGTTCTTCTCTACCGCTAGTAACTTCGCCAACACCTTTGGATACGACAACTTATATTCCGTCTTTTGAAACTTCTAATAATGCAACAACGGGTCCAAAAAGTCAACCATTTAATATGGTTCATACATTAAAAGATATTTTAGGATCTGGTAACGCAGATAGCGACTCAGTTCCAGGTATTTATATATAAATTATTATTTATCTTTTTATAGAAATTTCAGTGAATATAATTATTTTTTAGCTAATGTTCAAATAAATTTGTTTCTAATATATCAACATTTCATCTAGTTAAAATAAATTTGACTTTTATGATTTTTTTAAAATTAAATATTTATTTTTAGATGCAGGTTGGGGTACTTCTGTGAGTATTGAGTACCTAAACTATGCTTTAGCATTATTTGTATATTCAATTCGATATCCAGCTGTGTTCTGGAATACAAATAAATGTTTTGGAACATTGTTTTCTCTACAACTGTTGGTTAACAGTGCTCAATGCTTATTATCATATGCAGGGATGTCTGTACTCTATAAGGTATAATCAATAAAGATGTTTGTTATATTTCTTTAAAGATTTTTTTTTTTTTTTTATTAACTAAAAATTGAAATATTTATTATATGTTGTTGTACATAAATGTGTATGTTACATTTGTCTATTGAAAACAATTATATATTTTAAACAATGTTTTTTTATACAATTTTAGGTACAGATCTTTGGTCCAGCAAAAGCACTTCCTTTACTTAGGCATAAAGGAGTCGGTTTGGATTCTGTTGCTAGTTTTTCGGCCATGTTAGGAAGTAACAGACAGTCGCCGTTTCTTTTAAATTCAAATGTTACAATCGGATTATTCGTTCTGTCTGGATTCCTAGTCTTATCTTCAAGTCTAGTTCTATATTTATATGGATATGGAAGGTAAAAAGAACTATATAGATAATATATGTTCATTCAAAAAGATTTATATTTACTATCGCCTGTTATTTCAATTTTAATCAAATTCTAGATTTCGTGCTTTTGTCAATGCCGAACGTGCTCGTAAAGTGATTGCATTACGAGATTCCAATATCTCAGGCTGGGGTTATTTCACACATTGTGCGGCACTTTGTTCTCTTTTATCTGTAGCAGTAGTATCTGCACCATTGTTACACGATTATACAGTAGTGTATCGAGGAAGTTTAGATGGAGCCATACTAGCATGTATTGTTGCAGCTATTTTACATCTTTTTCTTTGGATTGTTCTTTGGTTATTTTTAACCATTAAACAGAAATGGATATTTAAATTAAGAGTCACAGTGAGTAATTTTTTATATTAGTAAATCCTTTTAATTTTTTATTTTTTAAATATTTTCATGTAATTATATATGTATTTGATTAATATTATTATTAATGTGAATTAGTTTTACATTAAGAAAATTTTCATTAATATGGCTACAAATATTTAATTCAATTATTTTTTATAATAAAATTACTAAATTGATTTCTTGTGTAATATTTCATTCATAAACGTTATAAATTATTGTACACATTTTAAATTGCAATAGATATTGTTTCTGTAAATTAATAAATTTTATATTTGTTTTGTAAAACAAATGTATACAATACGCATGTATTTAGTACATAATTAAATGGAATTCAACGTATTAAATCGTTTTTTAGGTTGGAAGAGCAACAGTCCGTTCAGCTCGATCTGTTAAATTAGTAACTGACGTCGATTTAATTACTTCGCATGCTGGAAAAGATGATTTAAGTAGTCAACCACTTTTAGTAGTTGGAAATGGTCGCACTTATACTATCCAAGATAGTTCTCCGAAAAAAACAATAATGAGTGTTATACAAAAAACCATTCTTGATCAAAAAGCAGCATCTGGTCAAGGTAATGAAATATTCCTACATGTATATTATTTATTTTTATATAAGAGAGATTATAATTTATTTAATTATATTTACCAATATTATATTACATATACATATTATATATATATATATATATATATATATATATATATATAATTATTTCTAATTGTAATATATTTCATGTATTAAAAATTATAATATTTTAGAAGATAATGAAGCTGAAGAACAGATATACTGGCTCCGTCCAGCAGTAACTTCTCCAAAACATTCTTCAGATAAGGCACCTGAAAAATGTGGTTGGTTTAATAAACGATTAGGAAGTACAGGATCCAAACATAAAGTCACATTTAATGATATTCCCAGTACGTCCTCATCTCGGTAACTATATAGGATCTTCTTCTTGGTGTCATGTGTCTGTGTTAGATAATAAGTACTGTTCTTAATTTGTATTTCATCCGTTTATTTGTTTTTTGAATGTTTCATTCAAACTAATTATTAATATTATATACAAATGTTTTAGTATTATAATTAGTATTTAGCGTATTATTTTTTCAAAAAATAAAATTATAAAATTCTATTTATTACCAATATCTTTTATGTGTTAATATTTATTCTAAATAATTTAAATTCATTGTAAATATTCTTTTATTTATAATTTAATTAGAGAAATTGAATGAAACAAAAAAAAATACTTAAATACAAATAAAAAAAAATCAGTATTTTATATATAATTTGATATAACTTACTAATTTATTTATACTAATTTTATTACGAAATAGCATTACTAATAAACTATATAACATTACAAAGATATATATATATATATATATATATATATATATATATATATATATCTATATATATATAATCTTGTATTTTTTATAACATACTAATCAAAAATTTATTAATTTTTTCAAATATTCTTTGAAAATACACAAAATGAACATATTTTGACTTTTTTACAAAAAAATGTCATATTTATTTACTTATTTTTTTTTATTAGTCATAAGACAGGACTCACCAAAAATAGAGCTAGATCAGGTGGAGGAATTGACGAAGACGATGGAGACTACGCAACATTACGAGAATTGCCCCTCATACCAACATTAGTAGATCCCGGAGATGATTCTACATCAGAAGAGGGCAAGGTAATGTTATTTTTAGGGTATTTCAACCGTTTATTTAAAATGTAAAAAATCAAAGTACAATTTAGCATCTTATGAGTCAATATCATTCATGTACACTTAATATTGCTGAAGTAGCTGAAATAATTAATTAAACATTAAAATGTAGATAAGGTCAAATTACAGTTCATTACAAGATTGTTTTAACTTTAAAATAAAATACTAGTGCCTTAATTAATATATTAGAATATAAATTTGTATCTTTAGTGAAACATATTAAAAATAAATAGCATTATAAACGTTTATATAATTGTTTAATATTACTTATAATAATATTTACTTTAATAAATAACTTTATTTCATTCATATTTAATAATATTTACTTCCTACTTAGTCATAAACTTAATTTATATTTCAAATTTTTTTTCTTTATTTATTAAATAAAAATTAGAACTTATTAATAACTCTAAAATGTTTGTGTTATTTTTTTAACATTAGAAATTAACCATGTGTATTTAAGTCAATAATGCTTATTTACTATTTTATAAACAATACTAAAAATAATTTTATATTTAATAAACAATTTATTTTCTTTATCTCCAAAATATTTGTAAATAATTATCTTTAATACTGTATTTAATAACTACATAATACTTATATTTAAATCATTTATTTCTTCCTTATTTACATCTTTATGCTTTCTGTGCTTGACTAACACATCATCCGCTTACAGCTACTTGCTTGCATGCAAGATGAAACTGTTACTTATGCCAGTACAAGCAAAGATCTTGTACCTCCTGTTGATTATGAAGATCCCAGTCCGTTGCTTACGCCAGAACCTCTATCAGATAGAGATGAACCAGATGGCAGTGCTACAACAGGTCCTGCACAAGGCTCCATCACAGTCAATGTACACTGTTATCCATCCACTCAGGTGCCGTGATATTTCCAAGCATTGTATTTATTTCTTTTCTAATGTTTCTCTTTTCTTTTAACTATTTCATTTAAGTGTATCTTCTTCACAAAGCTTTTCACATTATTTAAAAGCACTAACATATATATAATTATTGACTCTTGGAAAACTATTTTTGTTTTACAGAATGGTGATAAATGAAAGATAAATATATTAAAAGGCTAGATAAGCTATAATTAAGACACAATTTATAGTTATCTATAACATTTCATTTAATATTTTAATATGTTTACACTTTAGGTTTTTATAATTTAGCATGTTAAATAATGTTTCAAGTAAAAGTATTAAATGTATTTATGTCAAATTTATATTTACAGTTGAATGGTACTGGTAGTACTCCAAGATGTTTAAGAAGAGCTGATTCAGGTGTACCTCATGAAGAACTTACTCCACGTTCTGATTCAATTAGCACTGAAAGCTCTACATCACCACCAGAAGCTGTAGGTAGTAACCATAGTGAGAGTTCTAGTGGTATTCATTCTAATGCCAGTTCTGAGCGTGTAAAATCATCACAAGTTATAAATAAAGTTACAACAAGTGTAACTGACTTGGCACAAATTCATGATGATCAACTGCATCAATGGACTGAACCACAACAGAAAAATTCAACTATAAGTCCTCAAAATTTTTCTCCTAATTCTGGAAAGCAGCCAATTTATGGATTTTCTGGAATACATTCACCTCAATATGTTTCAAGTAATAATACATTAATTAATGAAGTCTCGGATCATGGAATACCAGCAGTAGTATTAGAAAATTCTATGGAAAGCACTGTAGTCATTCGTAGAAAACAAGTTCGTTCCAAATTAAATGATGTATCTCAAACTCCTGTTATTGAAGAAGAACCTTATGGAAGATCAACCAATATGAGACTAACTTCATTTACTGAGCATAGTGACACTCTCAAAAATACCCAAGCTTCTTCTGCTACATTACCTCATTACCCAACACAACCTGTACCAACATCAACTGCATACCCACATTGTTCTACTATGCCTTTACCACAACACAATAACAGCAATGTTGTTATGGGTAGTGGTACAAGTTGCAATGCTTTTCCAAGACAACATACAACTATACCTACTCAACTTAATGGCGTTAGGCTTTTTACAGCAAATTCAAATTCATATGTAAAACGTATTCCTTCATATTTGCATCAAAATGGTTTACATGCCAGATTAAACAGTACAGAATCTATTTATGGCACATCAGGAAACACAAATAGAGTATCAGGACAAATTTATCATTACAATTCATAATTTTTAAAAGTGATAACCAATCAACATTTAAAATTAAAATGTTACATAAATGTTTGGTGTATCAATCAAAATTACATTTTTAATATTTTAAAACCAAAGAAATCATTTTAAGTTACATTCCAAGTGTTTAATATGTGTAAAAAATGTTATTTAAAATTAATTGTAACTATACAATTTTAATTGTGTGAAAATATGCTTTTTATATTGCATCTGAAAAGAGTCCTAATGAGTAAAAATAAATGAAGTGTTGCTATTTAACATATATGCTTTCACACGTATCTAAAATAAATGTATTAGAACTTGATAAAACCATTTTGATAATTGGGCCCAAATTAATTAATTTATGTATTGTAGAATATGGCATCAGCATCTGAGCTTCTACTATTGAGAAAATTAGATCATATCAAACTTACCATTGGCCATGCATAAGTATTGTATTAACTTCATTTGATGAAATTATAAAAAAATATTATGAATCTCTAGCAAAAAAATGTTTAATTAATTTTAGAAAAATATCATTGAACTTCCATAGTGATATTAATTTTTCGAAAATATTTAAATACATTACGGCATAACTATAAAAATGACAATAAAGTTATGATACTTAATCACAATGAAATATAGCCAAATGGTATTTTTAAATTGTTTATCTCTCAAAAAAATAGACTGAAGAATTTCTACATGTAATAAATTTTACAAATTTATAGATTTTAGTATGTAGTATACAATTTCATTGTAAATATCATTTCATTAATAAGTTATAAATATAAATATATATATATATATATATATATATATATATATATATATATATATATATATATATATAATTATTTTCTGTTTCATTGTATCAGATATAGTCATAAATATCTATTAAAACAATAAATAGAAATAAATTTTAAATTGAATAAGTAAATGCATTAAAATCCAACATTTTTATATATAGACATTTTTAAAATAAAATCTATAATATAATAAATGTGCATTTTCATATATATATATATATATATATATATATATATATATATATATATATATATATATATATATATATATATATAAGATATAGAATGTAAAAAGTTGATTGATTAATATTATAAAAAAGAATATTTATACAAAATAAATAATATCATTATTTTTATTAATTTCAACACATTTGAATTCTCATATTATATTAATAACAATAAATCTTATTCACAAATATGAAAAAAATACTTTTAGAAAGTTTTGTCTACATTTCATTCAAAACTTAAAAACATTTAATATTTTTTTTAATTCTTTATCGATTAAATTAAAACAAAAATAATATATTTTGTTGATAAAAATAATTATTTTTTATCCATAAAGATTCCATGTCTATATATTTTTTTGGATAAATTATAAATAAAAATCCCATTGTAAAAATATTGTAAAATAATTTTTCACTATTTATATATTTGTAAACTAATTCGTAGATTTGAATAAAATACTTGTTGTAGTACAACCCATTTTACCTAAAATCCTTTAATGTCAAAAACCCAAACAATAAAATAATAAATGTTAATAAAAATCTTACTTATATAGACTATTTTTTAACCTAATGACATTTATTCATGATTTATGGATTGCTTGATTTTTATTTAACAGTAATTAAATAAAAGTAATGTTAAGAACAGAATTGTTAATAAAAGATAATTTGAATAATAAAATAAATATATTATATATTTATATATATAATATATATATATATATATATATATATATATATATATATATATATATATATATATATATATATATATATATATATATATATATATATATATATATATATATATATATATATATAATGAATCGCCAACAATGGAAATTAAAATTATTAATTTATTTGAAACTAATAATTATTACTGGTGATGATGATAAAGACAAGGAATAATATTAAAATATGTAAAAAAATTTAAATATATATATAAATATACGAAGGTCGTTTGATAAGTATGGTAAATTTATTTATTGTTTAATTTAATTAATTAATTCATTTAATTACATTTTCAATTTAGTTTTTCTTATCTTAGTGTGCATGTGTGTATGTATGTATGTATGTATGTATGTATGTATGTTGAGTGTGCATACCTAATTTCCATGAATCATTATGTATAGATGATTCAAATGAAATTGAAGGATAGTAAATGACAGTAAGCGAGTAAATATATATCTAAACTCTTCAGTCTCATTGAGACCGTTATGTATATGATATGGAATATATGTAATGAGGATATTTAAAATTGTAGGTTATTTAAATTCACTTATTTAAAAAAATAAAAAGAACAATATATAAGTTAAATAAATTTTATAATTATTTCAAAAAAATGCAAACAGTCAATGGATTTTGTGATTTTTGTGTATCTAGTTCTGGGACATCAAATGAATCTTTAAGAGAAATTTGTGTAAATTTAATTACATGTAAGGTTATAGATTATATATATATATTAAAATTTGATTGTAATTATCAGTCTAAATTTTTTATTTGTATAATTATTTTATTAATAGCAGTATTTTTATTGTTATATTTTCTATAAAATATTTATATTTTTAGTGGGTTACAAATCAATAGCAATAAATACAAATATAGATGAATCGATGTTTGAAACAAAAAAGAAAAAAAAAGGTGAATCCAAAGAATCAAATAAAATTGACGTTGTGCCAACACCAACTTCGTTAGAATTTCTAGAGGTAATACTTAATTATATTCATTATTTTTTTAACAAATTTTAATATGATATGAAATCATATATTTATTACATTATTAAAAATACATTTCATTCAATTAATCATTCATTATGTCAATATAAACACGTTTTTGATATAATTGTTTAGAAAAACACACATACATATATATATATATATATATATAATTGTTCTGTTTTTAGGATTTAAAACAGAAGTTACAAATTTTTCATAGAGTAACAGTTGAATTTGCTGAACCTGCTTCTCTTATGAAATTGGTAAGAAATCAATATAAATTTATTAATTCCATTTATTGTAAATAGCATTTTAAATGTTTAACTACTATATGAAAGAAAGAAATATTATTTATATAATATTTTTATATTTTATTATTCTTTTTTACAGAATCAATCCGAAAACATAAAAAAATATCATTTAATAGCTGTTATCCCTACCACAACTCAAGCTTTTCAGGTATTAATGAGTAATATTTTGTTTGTTCTAAGTAATGATATATATATATATATATTGTTTCCAGTTTGCATGCAGTACTTTAGAAATAGATATAATATCATTTAATTCAGAAAGTAAAAATTTTATAAAATTCAATAGAAAATTATATAATCAAGCAGTCAGTAGAGGAATCTTTTTTGAATTAATGTATGCACCAGCTATAATTGATACAACACGAAGGAAAAATATAATTCATACAGCTCATTTATATCATGTATATGGTAAATCAAAAAATATTTTTGTTTCTAGTGGAGCAAATGATTCATTTCATGTTAGAGGGCCTTATGATATTATAAATTTGTATCCTTTATTTAGTATATGTTAATTTTTAGTAGTTTCAATAATAAACAGAAATGTTTTTATATTAAAAAACAAAGTGTATTAATTTTCCTATAGAATAAATCAGAGCTTTATTGTTTGGTTTAAATGAACAACAAGCAAAAAATTGTATTACTTCAGTTTGTAGAGATTTAATTATCAAAGCAAGTGAGTATTTAAACTTTTGTACTTTTTTTAATTTGACAAGTGAAATTATTTATTTTTTAGATGGTCGTCGTCATGGTAAAGCAGTTATGTTTGTATCATCTAATGAAATGTCTAATAGTAATGTAAATGTAGAAGTTAATGATGTAATAAACAATCCAGATTTGGATCATGTAGAACAAACGAGAAAAAAAATAAAGTTGGAAAATAAATGATTTTATCAAATATTGATTTTCTTTTTGTATTTCCCACCCTAATCATGATATATATATATTTACGAAATACCGCTTTTGGCAGCACTGTATAACAACATTTAGGTCGATTTTCAGTACACAAAATGGAATTGAATCGTATGATGTGCGGAATGTTAAATGTGTTAATTTTGAGTAAAATTGTATAAAACCATTTTAATTAGATTTTAAATTAGTGCAGCATTAATTATTGAGTTCGGTTTTATATAATATGTGAAATAGTGTGTAAAATTTATATGAATCGATGTGTGAATAAAGCGGTCAGGAAGAAATTTTGTGCACGACGGAAAGAAAATTGCTGTAGGGAATTGAAGTATATACAGTAAACGCTACATTTACGGTGAGCTAACTCTGTTTACAAAAAATATATCGTTATTAGTCTATTGATCGATACATTTCATTATTAAATATATTTATAGAATATTTAATGAAATTGCTATTTTGTCGGAAATACATGGAGTATACATGGCTTAATGCTATATTGCTATTGGTTGTTTGTGTATTCACATTTGTAATGCGGCCATATAAGATATCATTTGATTGGTCGTATTTGGTCTGGTGTATGGATAGAGAGGTATTGTTCTAACCAATTACATAGTCGGTCTCAAAGCGATATTTTGACTGCTATTTACCAGATTATGGAGTAAAATGGAGTTGGTTCATTGAAGTTTCGATTATTGTGATATTTTAACTGTTATTAGTACTTGTTGTTTATAGTATGTGAGTATGTTTTACTAAATTTGTCGTAAACTATTGTGAATACGTAATAAATAGTTTTGATTGTTGACCTTTCCTCTTAATTAGTAACTTGTTCATTAGACCCACATCAAGCTATATCTTCGGCTGGCCAACAGCGGTGAAACGACAGACAACACATTCGAATGGCGATCGGCTAGTTCATTGTTCCCTTATAATTACATATAATTATTCTTGTTTTGTCATAGTATTGAATAATATTTAATATTTGATTTTTTAACATTTTTACGTATTTTATAAATACTTATTTGCTATATTTCTTAATATGTTTATTAATAGAAAACGAAAATAAATATTTATATTGAATAAATTATGCAATTTAAAATATACATACATATATATATACATACATATATATATATATATATATATACATACATATATATATATATATATATATATATTTACATATATATATATTACGGTGATACTTATAGTGAAATTTTAATATTTTGTTAAATTAGATACTACTTAAATTAATTATTTTGTATGTGTCTTTAGGGGAAAGGCTGTGCTGCTGTACGTTTTATATTAACCGTAAGCGTATAGCTTTTCCCCTTAAGCTGCTGATATATTCAACATTATATTTTTCCGATAAATACATTGTGTGTATGTAAAAATACTTATTATATTAATATAATGATCAATAAAATTTATTTCATTTAAAAGTTGTTTTTGTTTGTAATTTTGTATTCTGATTGTTAGTCATTAAAAAAATTAAAATGTAATTAATTTTTTTATTGACTTTGCACAATTTCAGGTTACAGGTCATGATTCTGTAATGCTGCCTGTCGTGTCAAACTGAGAATGGGCAGCAGCGGTGAGGCTTTATGCCTTCTCCACGAGATGATATGTGCTATATAAAGCTATGGACTCGTACGATTTATTCGGCGAAGATGTCGGTGCCGGAATGTTGGATGGTTTGCCCGATTTGGGAACGGATAATTTTGACACCGCAGCTACTGCTCCTGCCTCCACAAATCCTGTCGCGACAGGTGCGGCGGTGACGGGTGCTCGTAATGCCGCTCCCGGTCCCGGAGCGCCTAACTCTACTGCAGGGTATGTTCAACAATCTCCATATCAACTGCAGCCGCAGCAACAACAGGAGTCTCCGTTGCAAAAGCTGTCTTCGTTCGGAGGCCCGGAATATACAAATAATCACATGGAACGAAATGCAGCAGCGGCACAAAATTTATTTCATAGCAATCATCAAACGTACGATGGGAGTACTGTTAGACCTATGGGCCCGCCGGCAGGTTCGTATTCAAGTCATGTACGACAAATGGCACCGCAGCATGATATGAGGAGACCACCGCATCCCCAAGCTACTGGACAATATCCGTATCATCCGGACACGATGTATTCTATGCCTGATCAACAACCGCAGCTCAGTTTAAATGATACTGGAATGCAAGGATGGAATCAAACTCATACAGCTGCTGGATTTCCGATGCATAGATATGGACAAATGACACAAACTCAAGCTACTTATAGGCCACAGCAAATAAGTTACAATCATCCAGATCCTGCAGCGATGACACCTCAGCAAAAAATGGTCCAACAGCAGCAGTTTCCTAATGCACAACAAAATATTATGAATCCTATGATGCAAAATCCTCACCAGACTGCAGGGTATCCGATGCCACAGCAGCGGCACTCGCACTACGGACAAGGTTATCCGGGAACTGCTGTTGGTCAAGGTTATACGTCATATGGAACAATGCATCAGAGGATGCCACACCATCATCAATATCCTCAAAGTCATTCACATCAACTTGATATTTCTGGAAACCAAACTCAATATGGACATGTACAACATGCTCAGGGTATGACTGCACAACATCCTGTTAGTCACACTGCTACTCACACCATGGGTCCACAAAGTCATGCTGGAAATTTACATCCGACTGCACATCCAAATAATCAAGGACATTCAGTGAACCAAGTTCCTAGTACACATCCAGCTTCTATGGGATTTAATCAAAGTCAACATCCCCAATCACACCAGGGTATGCAAAGAACAATGGATATGCCTCCTACTTCACAATTTACTGGAAAACATAATTCAAGTGGTTTGGGAGGAGTTAGCCCGCAGTACCGAGCACCGTTTCCACAACTTTCTCCTCAAATGTCACCAAGACCACAAATGTCACCTAGACCTCCAACTGCATCACAAATGTCTCCCCGGCCAGTAATGTCTCCTGCAAAACCAAGTAATTTATCACCTCATCCTCATATACAACAGCAGTCTATTCAGAGTCCTAGACCAGCATCAAGTTTAACTCCTAAAACAACTAGTTCTCCAGCACCAGTCCCTGTTTCTTCATATCCTCCTCAAAGTACTCTACAAGCATTAGAGCAAATGGTTATGCCAAATGTTAGCAATAATTCAACAGATTTTCCATTTCAATCTCGAAATACTCTTGGACCTCCACAAATGGCTTCTAATCCTATGTCTCCTGTAGTAGGACCAGGAAACTCTATATCTCCACAACAATGGTCACATCAGACATCAAGGCCTGTTAATATAAATGGTAATATGAGTATGATGGAACAAACATTGCCAGCAACTCAAAACTTAGTATCAAATCTTCCTCCAGCTCAACAAAGTGTTCCACCATGTCCGCCTACTAATCCTAATATTACTGCTCCTCAAACTGAAGAAGTTCAGCAACCGCCTGTTGATATAAATCAACAGCCAGAAATACCATTAAATACAAACATACCATCTGTCTCTCAGTCTGAGCAATGTATCAATTCTCCTGTACAAGTAACATCTCAAGGAAATGATGAAGCAACTACTATGAATATTACTAGTAGTGTGGCGGATTCTACTGGATCGCAGTTAGTAAATGTTCAGTCAACAGCACCATTAACACCGACTCCTATTCCTTCATCTACAACAGATGATAATTTAAACAGTAATCATAGTGGAGATAATGTAAGTGTTTCACAACAATCTGAAGCATCTGTGAATTCACCTGCAGAAAAAGCTAATGAAATTCAGTCTGTAAGCCAATCTCCGCAAATGAGTCAACAGAGTTCAGTTTCAATTTCTCAAGATACATTTCCTACATACAAAATGGGGGCTATGCATACTGGAAATTCTAATTTATCTTATGGAAATAATGCTCCGCAAGTACAAAGTTCTGAGTCTCAGATTGATAATTCTGTACCAGTGTTCAATACAGATGGTTCAATCCCTAATGCACCACAACAAACTGTTATGACTGCATCTCAGACACAATTAGAACCTTTAAGTTCTTCTCAAGGGATTGTGCCTATGCAAGGATTATCTCATAATCAAACACTTATAATGAGTAATCAATCACAAACTTTACCAGAACATTCATCTACTAATATGAATTTACAAGGAATAAATCAACCAATACAAGTTCAGCAAAATATGGCTCAACCTCAGAATCAAACTGTTGTGAAAAATCAAAATGTGCAATCACAAGTAATGCCTGTGACATCACAGGGAATTTCGCAATCACAAAATATAATGTCTCAGACACAGATGCATCATTCAATAGCATCTTTACCACCTCATAGTTTAGCACAAACTTCCAACATACCTTCAAGTCAAACAGGAATGCAAACTCCAATTCAGATTCAAAATCAGCAACCTGTGGTACCTCTTACTGGTCCACAAGTGATGCCACAAAATCCTGGTATGCCATCTAATATGCATGTGCAAGGACAAGCTTCATTAAGACCTGTACCACATTCTCAGCATAATGTAATGCCGCCTAATTTAGCATCTCAAGGTACAAATATGGGCACTGTTCACGGTGTTCCTCCTCCTCCTCCTCCCGGTCCTGCTATGTATGAAAACCCACCGCAGGGAATGATCGGACCAAATGGAATGCCAATTGGGCATGGAGCAGGTGCACATAATATTCCTCAAGGTATGACCGGACCATCACCTCATGGAATGGGGCCAATTGGTCATCCAAATATGCAAATGGGACCAATGGGACCTGCTCAAGTTAATATGATACATAGTGCACCTCCGATGACCGCTGGTCCTGGAGGTCATCCGGGAATGATACCTGGTCAAGAAATGGTATACCAACCTCCAATTAGTCATCATCAAGAAAGAGCGGCATTACAACAACAATTACAAGAACTCTTCTGCATGCCACATGCTCCTGAAAATCAAGAAAAAATTGCAAGACTTCAAGATAGATTAAATATTCTAGCTCAGCATGAAGCTAGTGAACAGTGTAATGGTGGAACACAATGTGTTCTTCAAAGTCCTTTATTTACATCACCTATGATAGATAGTCCACAAGTATCAAGTACAACAGGAAGAGGTAGAGGTAAAGGTACGCCAAGGCCAAAAAAACCTAGAGCTAAAAAGGGAGAAAAAATAGCATTGCAACAATTAGGAGGTCAACCGTCACCGATTACAAATATGAATATGACTCCAGTACCTCCTTCTCAACCGTTGCCAGTTTCTGAAGATTGTGTTACACCCGGAGCAGGTCTTGGAATTCCGTCAGAAATTAGTGAAATAACTGACATACCACCAGATCAGTTAATAAGCAATGAAGTAGATCAATCTGATGGCAAGAAAAAACCAAGAGCTCCACGTAAGCCACGAGAACCCAAAAAGCCTAGAGAACCAAAAGTTCCTAAAGAACCTAAACCACCCAAAGAACCAAAGCCTCCAAAAGAACCGAAACCTCCAAAAGAAAGGAAAAAGAGGGAACCTAAAGATCCAAATACTATTAAACCCAAGAGAAAATATGTTAGAAAGAAGAAACTTGTAGAAAGTACAGAAAATATTGAAACCTCAACTAAACCTATAACTGTACAAACTGGGGAAGATGTAAATTCTTCTAGTATAGAAAATATAGAATCAAAAAGTTCAGAGCCAGTTGATGTAGAAAAACTTATAGAACAAACTACAGAAATTCCAGAATTAAATGTTTCTGCTGCAATTGTTGAGCAAATAAGTAATGAATCACAAGTACAGAATTCTGAAGTGACCGATACAACTTCTGAAAAGCGTGATGAATATAACTTTGATGATCAAGGAGATAAAAGTGAGAATGAGAAAACACCATCGAAAAAAACTAAACGCAAACCATCATCACGCTCTCGATCTTCTGCTGCAGCTGGTGGTCGGCCGAGAGGAAGAGCTACTACAGGAAGACGAAAACCTCGTAAAGGAGCTTTTCATTTAGAATCTGAAGGTGAAGGAGATGATATGCCAACTCCACCGCCTTCGCCGCCCGATGGCGATGCCGATAGTTCAGTTCATAAGCGTCGTTCCACTAGAAATACTCAAAGAAAAAAATACATCGATGATGTTATGTTACGTTTTTCAGATGATGATTCTCCATTATCATCGGCCGTTAAACCAGAAACTAGTATCGTTAAAAGTACAACTAGTAATAACGTGCCTGTTCAAGTTGATGTAAATGGTGACATTGTCAATAAACCAAATTTTGTTTATGTAAATACAACTGATGAAGATACAATGATTGTTCAGTATGTTTTGGCCTGTAGAATGGGGAAAAGAGAAATCAAACCTCAACCTGCAGTTGTACTTACAGACACAAATAAAACAGATACTAAAGAATCTAATAAGACTGAAATTGAAGAATCTGAAGAAAAGAAACCTGAACCAACTGAAGAAAATAATGAAATTAAAGAAAAGCCAGAATCAGAAGAATCTTCTGTAGAAAATGTAAATAACACTGTTAAAAATGAAAATGTAGATGAAAATATAATAAAAACTGAAGAAAAGACTGAAGATTTACAAGAAGAAAATAAAATTCAAATAGAGACTTCAACTGTTGATTCTAAAACTAACATTGATAGTGAAGAAAATGAAAAAGACAAAACTTCGGACGATTCAAAAATGGAAGTTGAAATTGAAATTGATTTAAAAGATAAAGATGCTACTTCAACTACAGATATTGTAATAGAACCAGAGAAAAATGAAAATCCTGAAGATAGTATAGTTACAAAGCCTAGTGAAAATGAACAGCAATCTGTTATTGTGAACGTTGATGAATATTTTGTGAAATTCAGAAATTTTTCATATTTACATTGTGAATGGCGGACTGAAGAAGAACTTTATAAAGGAGATAAACGTATAGCTTCGAAAATTAAACGTTTTAAACAAAAACAAGCCCAACAGTTGAATATATTTGAAAATTTAGATGATGAACCATTTAATCCTGATTATGTAGAAGTAGATCGTATTTTAGATGTAGCAGAACATACAGATCCAAACAATCAAGAAACAATTAAACATTATCTTGTTAAATGGAGGTCACTTCAATATGAAGACAGTACATGGGAATTAGAAGAAGATATTGATCCAGCTAAAATTGAACAGTTTGAAAAGTACAGAAAACTCCCACCGAAAGATCAGTGGAAATCAAAAAAGAAGCCAGAACCAGATGAGTGGGTTAAACTTGAAAAATCTCCAATTTACAAATCTGGAAACAGTCTTCGAGAATATCAACTGGAAGGTTTAAATTGGTTACTGTTTTCTTGGTATAATGGTCGGAATTGTATTTTAGCAGATGAAATGGGTTTAGGAAAAACAATTCAAAGTTTAACGTTTGTTAATGCTGTATATGAATATGGAATACGTGGACCATTTTTAGTTATTGCACCACTATCAACTATTCCTAATTGGCAGAGAGAAATAGAAGGTTGGACTGATTTAAATGTCATAGTTTATCATGGTTCATCAGCAAGTAGAAACATGTTACAAGAATATGAAATGTTCTTTCGTAACGAGAAGGGTAATCCAATAAAAGAATTAACAAAATTTAATGTACTTATTACTACATTTGAAATAATTGTCACTGATTTTTCTGAACTGAAAGGATTCAACTGGCGAGTATGTGTCATTGATGAAGCTCATAGGCTTAAAAATAGAAATTGTAAGTTATTAGAAGGATTACGCCAACTAAATCTTGAACATAGAGTGTTACTGTCTGGCACACCGTTACAAAATAATGTGAATGAGTTGTTTTCTCTATTGAATTTTTTGGAACCTACTCAGTTTTCAAATAATGAAGCATTTTTACAAGAATTTGGCTCATTGAAAACTGAACAAGAAGTTCAAAAATTACAAGCACTTCTCAAACCAATGATGTTGAGACGTCTCAAAGAAGATGTAGAAAAATCATTAGGTCCAAAAGAAGAAACTGTCGTTGAAGTAGAATTAACAAACATACAAAAAAAATATTACAGGGGAATAATGGAACGCAATTTTTCATTTTTGTCAAAAGGTACAACTTATGCAAATATACCAAATTTGATGAATACCATGATGGAATTGCGAAAATGTTGTATTCATCCGTATTTATTGAATGGTGCTGAAGATCAAATTCAATATGATTATAAACTGCAACATGGTGAAGATCAAGATGCTTATTATAAAGCATTAATCAATTCATCTGGTAAAATGGTATTGATTGATAAATTATTGCCAAAACTTCGAGCTAATGGCCATCGGGTATTAATATTCAGTCAAATGGTAAAATGTTTAGATATACTTGAAGATTTTTTGATGTATAGAAAATATCCATTTGAACGAATTGATGGCAGAATAAGAGGGAATTTAAGACAAGCAGCTATTGATAGATTTTGTAAACCGGATTCTGATAGATTTGTATTCTTATTATGTACAAAAGCTGGAGGATTAGGAATCAATTTAACTGCTGCGGATACTGTTATAATCTATGATAGTGACTGGAATCCTCAAAATGATTTGCAAGCACAAGCTAGATGCCATCGTATTGGTCAACAAAAAATGGTCAAAATTTATCGGTTATTATGTCGTAATACTTATGAAAGAGAAATGTTTGACAAAGCTTCTTTGAAACTAGGCTTAGATAAAGCAGTTTTACAAAGTATGAATACAACACAAGGTGGGAAAGATCCTAGCAATAGGCAGTTGTCAAAAAAAGAAATAGAAGATCTTTTGAAAAAAGGTGCATACGGTGCAATTATGGATGAAGATGATGGTGATAAGTTTTGTGAAGAAGACATTGAAATAATTCTTGCGCGTCGTACTCAAGTTATAACCATGGAATCTGAAAAGGGTTCTACATTTTCAAAAGCCAGTTTTGCTTCTTCTGCAAATCGTTCAGACATTAATATAGATGACCCTGATTTTTGGAATAAATGGGCTAAAAAAGCAGATATAGATACAACAGAAAAAGATGAAAGTGAAGAACTTGTTATATCAGAACCAAGAAGAAGGACACAGATTAAACGATATGGACATGATGAAAGTGTTGTAGATATGTCTGAATTGGAGTCATCATCAGGAAATAGTGATGAAGATGGAGATGGTGGTGGTATGAGTAGTCGCAGTCGTAGAAATAAATTGAAGAAGAAAAAATCAAAATACATATCTGATGATTATATTCCAAGAGAAAAAGATGTCATTTATGGTAGTTGGACCCGAAGTGAATGTTTTAAAATTGAAAGAGGATTATTAACGTTTGGGTATGTTGATTAATATATATATACACACACACATACACAAATTTTGTAATATACAAGTAATGAACATATAAAAGATATTACAGTTTTTTAAATATTTAAAATTTGGAAATAATAAATTAGTAAATCATACAAATTTTACTACATATTTTATAATATATTGTATTTACAAATGATTTAATTCTATTAAATCATATTTATTGTCTATTAAATAAATCAAAATTGAATTGTAGTTGGGGCCGTTGGCAAGAAATTATTGCACATAGTCAGTTACATAAAGGTTGGAGAGAAGGTGATATTGAAGATTGTTCCAGAGTAATTGTGAGTAGAATAATTGTAATTATTTTTAACTGACTGAGTTATAATAATCTTTAAATTTTAATATAGCTTCTATACTGCCTTCGTTTTTATCGTGGTGATGAGAAAATTCGTAATTTTATTTGGGACTTAATTGCTCCCAATGAAGAAGGTGTTGAACAAGTAAAAATTACCCGTAATCATAGTGGGTTACGTGATCCAGTACCACGAGGAATTCGAAATAAAAATAAAAAAAATAAAGGAAAAGATGCAAAACAATTAGATACTAATCATTGGAGTCGTAATGAAAAATATGACGGGGATATTTTCTTGGAAAGTAATTACAAAAAACATTTAGGTCGACATGCCAACAAGTACGTTTTCACATCAGTTTAAATATAATATTAAAATAAATATATACAAATATTAATAATTATGTCAAACAGGTTATTATTACGAGTTCGAATGCTTTATTATATCAAACATGAAATTATTGGTGATCTAGTGCAACATATTGCAGATGGTGTTCATATCAGGTAAGTTACTTAAACTCTTTTGTCCTTACTGGTAAATTTACAATGTTCACTAACAAAGTAAGGAGTTCGTGTAACAGATAAGTTAAAAAATGTTTTACTTGAGATATATATATATAATAAATCATTTAAAGTTAATCAGCAGTTTATTTCTCTCATTTAATGCATTTTAAAACATTTGTTACTTGACCAGGCTACTGTTTTATGTACAAAATTTCTACATTATTTGTAGAAATTTATTACATCTAATTATCATCCACTAACTCATTAAAAATTTCATTTCCTAACTGTTTTTTAATTATATATATTTTTTTTAATTATATTGTTTAAAATTTGCATTAACAAATTTTATTTACAATTGTATTTATGGAATTTTTCTGTAAACAGATCATATTTGATTTTAAAATATTAAAGTTGATAAAAAATACATTTATATTTAAAAAATAATAATAGTTCAATGATTATGTTTTATATTAATTTATTAAAATGACACTTTTGATTTTTTCACATATATATTTTAATTTTTGGAGTTTTAAATTTTTTATTATATAGTAGGTAATTCGTTCTAAAGTTTTCATTATTTAAAATTCCTAGATTTACTCAAAAATTAAATTATGCTTTTGTCAAAATAAAGTAATAAAAATATTAATAATAATATTTTATTGCATTAACCCTAAAACTCATTAATATTGTAAAGATATAATATTTTGTAGCAGTTTAAACTAACATTTAAGTTAATATTGGACAGTGTTTTGGGTACTTGCATAAAAGAAATTATTTCTCATAATATTATATTCCAAAAGATATAATGTCAGTCTGTACAAATTTTTTCAGTAAATTTGTACAACTAGCTTATTTAGCAGCTAATGTTTCAAGAGGTTTTTCATTATTATTTTTTTTTTTTTTTTTATTTTTAAATTTGTGTTTACATTAAAATTCATTGTAGAGTACAAATAAAAGTTCAGTATTTTAAATCACATTTACATTTTATCATCCCACATAATTGGTTTTCGCTGCTAAATTGCATGTATTGACTGAACATTGTTCTCCTTTAAATGTTATTGCTTGAAAATTCCATTTCCGTAAGTTTGTCGTTATCACCGACATGCCATTTTGCCAAGTTTATTTTAATTTAATATTATTTAACGTATTTTATTCTCGCTCATGCTATGCCGGGTTTCTTGCCTGTTTTAACCACTCGCTGCACCGAAACGCATTTTTGTGTGCATTTATTTATTATTAATGTTTCATTAATTACTGTCACCGATAATTAAATATTCAGATGTCAATTGCAAATACATGAAACACCACTTCCTTCTGTTCTTCATATATCATTCATTTTCTAAACATTTTATTCTATAAACTAACACTGTGTGTTTCAATGTTTTCTTTAAATTTTGTTATTAAATAATTTTAATTGTTTATAAATAATTATAATCATTTAATGTCTGATTATACAATTATCAGTGATCATTTTTTTACTTTCAAATCATTTCCTCATCAAACAATTAAATCTAAAATATGAAACGGCACGGCACTCTGTATAGCGAAATCAAACAATTGGCTTTTTGAAGTACTGTACAGATATACATATAATCCACTCATTCATCTTAAACCAATCTCTAATTATAAAATCTAAATATTTGTATAGTGTTTCTTTGAAAAGTGTTTCTATTCTTATTTTTTATATTTTTAAAAAAATATGTTTCTGGGGTTGGTTTTGAAAAATATGTGTTTGAGAGGATTATTTTTCAAACTTGGGTAATCCGAAACCAAAATTTGGACGACAGTCTAATGTTGATGTTTCACAGTGCCTTGCCGATAAACCCACCACATTGCGATCAGGCACCTACAGTGTGGTGGGATTCTGAGTGCGACAAGTCACTGCTAGTGGGCACGTGGAAGCATGGCTATGAGTGCTATGGCGAGATGCGTAAAGATCCCGCACTTTGTTTCCTGGCCATGTGCGGCCCTTCTGACCGGGCACCCTCTGCCTCGCTTAACAGCCTCAAAGCTATCAAACATTCCTCAAATTCAGCACTGTAAGTAGTTATCTATGATAGGGCACATTGAAATAAATATTTTCGAGTGAAAATGTTAAAAAAATAATGAATACAAATCGATTATAATATTCTATTAGGTTTTCTAAGAATTTTGTAAGTAAAATATAAAATTTATTTATTATCAGCATAAAGGTTTTAGTTTTGATATTAAGTGTTTTTGTACTTTAATATTACAGTTTATTAAATTAAATAATAAAATTAATCTGGAATATATGTACACATATATTTATGTTTGTATGTATGTGTGTGAGTGTGTGTTTATATATATATACATACACACACACATATAAACGTTTATATAAGTATTTTTTTTAAGCGTGATAAAAATTTAAATTGATTTCAATATAAATTTCTATCACATTTGAAAAAACATCTATGTATATATATTTACACATAGGTATATATGCACATATTATTGCTGTAGATAGAAAAACACAAATATGAATGTGTTCATAATAATACAAATTACACTTGATATTTTAAATTTTATGCTGGTATATTTCAATTGTGAAAAAGTCAGTGTTATCCTATCCAAATATCATCTATTTCAAATGCTTTTATCCTGACATTCACATTTAATATTTTGTTCTCATAGTCATAAGTTCATACTATAGATGTTTTGCATGCTTTGTCGCTAATTTTGCTGGAAGTAGTAGTTACCTGAATTTTTTTAAAAAAAATGATGTTAACAAATAAAATTAAAGAATCTATATTTTTAATCTTTTTCTAAAAAAAAAACTCGTTAATATGTATATCAGCCATGAGGATGAATCATCTGCAACACCAGTGACTCAAGAAGAAGAAACATATGATATGGATGAAGGAGCAGAAAGCATTAAGTCTTCTAAGTTTAAAGATAATATATCTGAAACAGTATCTGACAGTGGAGGCCCTGAATCTTCTCCTGGGCCATCAGCATCTTCTTCTGCTGATCCACAACAGTGCTCAATGACTGATGATCATAGGTCTCTAGATGATTCAGAAAAACATCAATGGCCTGCTATGCAAGACTTGAATACTAGATTACGTCGTGTAATAACTTCGTACCAACGAAATTATAAACGTGAAGAATTGAAACTTCAACAGAAAGCAAAAGTAATTTCATGTTTCGTAAGTTATGATTATTTTTAGAATAATCTTTATTTTATCAGGTTATTTTTGTTTATAATGATTAGTCTAATTCTGTGATCTAAAACAAACTTATTTTTAGCAGTCTCCTATTGTTCCAACATCAATATCTGTAACTTCTGTTGCTGGCAGTAATACACAAAATCAAACACTGTCATCCTTAACATTACCTGTTATGGAGCCTCCACCAGAACTTCGTGATTTAGGAATGCCTGGATGGGATTTACAGCAGTTAGCAATGTATCTTATGGTTAGTTATCATCGTTAATATATGTTTCAAAATTTAATGTCTTCAGTACTATTATTATATTTGTGTTTATATGTATGTGTACATTATATATACATATATGTATATATATATATATATATATATATATATATATATATATATATATATATATATATATATATATATATGTTTATAAATCATATAGAATTAATTAATTTTTTTTGATATTATAATACCTTTCCAAATAAATAAAATTTTATTTTAGAAAATGGAAAGAAGAGAAAAAATGGAACAAGTTATACGAGAACGTGAAAAAACTCGCATAGATAATTCTCAAAGAAAATGGTCTCGTAGAGAGGAATCTGATTTCTTCCGCACAATTTGGAATTACGGTGTTCAATTTGATAGAGAAAAACAATGTTTTGATTGGAATAAATTTAAAACTATTTCAAAATTAGATAAAAAACCTGATGAAATACTGACTGAATATTATAAACGTTTTATTAATATGTGTAAAAGACAATGTGGACAAAATATAGAAGAAGAAATTAGTGATTTAACTGTAGAAACAATTGAAGCAGATAAAGCTAAAAGAACATTAGAACGTGTAGAATTATTAAATAAAATACGTGAAGAAGTAATAAGTCACCCGCAGTTGGATGAAAGATTAAAGTTATGTCAGCCTTGTTCACAGTTACCAGAGTGGTGGATAATAGGAAAACATGACAAAGATTTATTGTTAGGGGTTGCTAAGCATGGACTGGGTCGAAGTGATTTTAATATATTAAATGATCCGGATTTGTCTTTTCATGAAGTAGTACGTAAAAAATGTACAGCGGATGAAGTAGATACAAAACAAGCTATTAAATTAGAAAGCCCTGAGGATATACTGAAATTTGATAAAAATGAAATTTTAGTTAAATTAGAAAAAGGTGAAGGAACTTTAAAAATAGAAAAAGTCGGCATAAAGAAAGAATCTGATCTAGAATCAAAACCTGTAAAAGTGGAAAGTGAAAAAATTGATATTATATGCATAAAAACTGAAGACATAGAAGAAAATATAAGTGATGCAAAGAAAGAAGTTACAATTGAAGACAAAGTATCTGAAAATGATATTAAGTTAGATGATGAAGTCAAAGAACCTGAAGTAAAAGAAGAAGAAACAAGTAATTTAGAAACAGTAGAACTGAAGAAAAAGGAAAAAGATGGTGAGAGTATTGAAATTGTTGAAATTGATGTTCCTGAAAGAAGGACTACACGTTCTAAAAGACGTTGTATGGAACGGGAAATTGAGGAAAAAGTACAAAAGGAGAAAAGTGATGATAAGGTTGAAACCAAATCTAAAACTGAGCTACAAAAACAAAAAGATAATGCTAATAAACAAGCTGCAGAACTGAAGGCTATGTTCCCAGATTTAGAAGTAATTCAACCATTGTCTCGTCTTTCTCAAGTAGATGCTTTTGTGATTCGTGATTGCAAAGGAACTAGTAGTGGTGCACTTGATTTTTCTGAAACAACTGTTGCTCAAATGTTCAATAGTGCAGTAAATTGGCCTAAAGAATATATAATTGAAACACGATTACAACATTTAGTACATGTTGTAGAAAATAATGAGTGGTCTACATCAAAATCTTTTACAACTTTCACCGCTACTGAAATAGACCATGAAACAAGTTCTTTTGAAACTTCTAATGTTACACCTAAACGTGAAACATCTACTCCTATGTCAGTAAATGAAAATTCTGAAGTAATTACTATAACTACTGATCATGGAAATTCTCGCACCAATAATAGTAATAAAAAACCAAAGCGACATATTGCAATAGATGTAGAAACTGAGCGGGCTAAACTACATGCACTTTTGAATAATAGTAGTCATACTAGTCAATTACCAACACCTCTCTTAAAACCTACAACTTCTTGGAATGAAAATGAAGATTCAGAAGAATCAAGACGTTCAACTCCAGTACCGCAATCTAATTTGCAGCCTCCACCTGCACATCAACATACTTCAAGATTCATGCCGTTTGATTTAAAATATCCGATATCAACAAAATTAACACCACCACCTGTTTCAACAAATACTACAACTTCAGCGATTTCTTCATTATTAGCTCCAATAGATCTTTCATCAGGGTAAGTTTAATGTAATTTAAAATTGTATATTTGTGTACATGCACACGTGTATGTACATAAATTAATTTTTCCATAATATTTAAAATTTTCATTATTAAATGAAAGATTGCTTCTGTTGTAAAAACTATTGTTTAAATTGTTACTGTTTTATATATTACCAGTCTTCCAAAAATGAATACACCTGAGATACCAAAAGTAACAATACAGCAAACTACTAGTAATGTTGAAAGTGAAATTCAAGATTTTTCTTTGACATCAAAAAAAACATCATGTTCACCGGCTTCAAGTGTTTCATCAGCAAGTGGAAAAGGAAAACTGGATGATATGTTGAGCAAACTTATGAAGAAAAAGAATGTTGTATGTATTATAATAATTTTTAATCATTCATAGTAAAATTGGAAAATAAATTGAATTCAATTTTAAGGAATTTTGTAATCTAGTTACTAATGTATTTGTACTTAACTATTTTTTATTAAGTATTTAACATTTTATGTTACTATAAATATAAATCACTTTATTTTAGCCTGAACCAGAACCAGTTGTTGGGGGTAAAGAAAAGAAGCGTAGAAAATTAGATGAAATTGTGCTTGGATTGTCTGCGGCCAAAGAACAGTCATTATTTCCAGATTCGGCAAAAAAGGTGCCTTCAATTATTCCAAGTGTTACCTTAACACCTACTTCAGCACCACCAAGTGCATCAAATCCCTCTCAAAAACCATTTACTGTGACTGTTACTTCTGTACCATCACCTGTACCATCAACTTCTCGTAGTGGTTCATTATCATCATTAGTATCACCTTTACCCACTTCTTCAAAAGACAGTTTTTCAAATTTTCTTGCTCAAGCAGAACAACAAAATCTTTTACTTAAAAAACAACAGCAGTTATTACAACAAGCAGCTCAGGCTCAGTTACCTCCATCACAACGTAAAAGTTATGAACAAATGATAGCAGATATTAATAAAGTATCTGATTTTTCATCTAAAATTGGTTCATATTCGCATGAAGCCAAAGTCAATAAATGGCTCGCTGAACAAAATTCTGTAGTACCTGAACAACCACTTTCTGCAGATTTTTTGGCTCCTAGAAGACGTAGGCCAAGAATAGATCCTTCTCTTTTAGATTGGAAAAAATTGACTGGAGAAGAAAATGTATCTGTGATCAATCGTGTGACTGGTAAAAAGTTAACAGGTCCGAAAGCACCACCTTTAAAAAGACTCGGTCAGTGGTTAGTTGAAAATCCAATGTATGATATAGATCCTAAATGGGCTGAATTAGTCAAAGAAAGAGGTAATCTATCACATGATTTACAAAAACGAGTTCCAGGAAATAATAAAAAAGGCCCAGGACGACCTCCTTTACTAGCTAGTCCACCTGGTTCTTCATCAATAAATTCTGCAACATCAATAGCATCCAATTTACCATTTCCTTCTTTATCAACAGCAGGTTTAAGTGGTCTCAATAGTAGTTTATTATCTGGTTTATCTTTAGGTCAATTCGATCCTAAAAATAATCCATTATTAATGCCTTTCAGTGGTATGCCAAATATGAATGCATTAAGTAGTATGAGTGGATTAGGAAATTTGGGTAATATGAATTTGTTTGCAAACTTAGCATCACTCGGTCTGCCAGGTCTTATGGGGATGGATAATGCTGCTGCAGCAGCGGCATTAAGTGCTACAGCTTCTGGTTCTGGAGAAACTACTGTAACTAATACTACCAGTGGAAATTCTTCAAAATCAAAATCTCGGAAACCTAGCGAATCTCATAGTTCTTCCAGTTCAAAAACTCCTGTTTCATCAGCAACTGGTACTATACCAACCACTTCTCCATTTCCTTTCTTTTTCCCTAATCCAAGTCTACTTTATACACCTCTTGGTTTAGGCGGTCTTAATCCTTTTTCAATGCAACCCGGAATGTCTTCAGCTTTTGATACATTAGCACAGCAATGTGGTTTACTTAATGGAATGGGTCTTAGTACAACATCTGCAAGTGCGTCACAAACAACAAATTCCAAGCCCTCTAGTAAATCTCATAGTCCCCGTTCCTCGACCACTACTTTACCTTCTACAAGTTCTAGTAAAAGTCATGGTTCTAGTAGTCAAAGATCTGCATGGGAACAACTTGATAGAATGCAGCAAGCTCAATTACAACAGTTATTATTGCCGCATGATACACATCTTCTAGAAAGTATTAGTAGAGCAACCAATATGGAATCTACTTTAAAAAGTCAAACTAGTAATGAAAAACGTAAAGAAGATAAAAAAGACGGAATAGATTCAACAAAACCTGAAAAAAGAAAAAATCCTGAAGTATTTCCAAATACATCTATATCTACAGAATTTAATGTAGCTTCGGAAAAATTCACAAAAAGCGGTGGAAGTAGTACTAGTATCATAAAATCAAAAGAATCTAATGATTCTAAAAATTCATTAGATTTAATAAAATCTTCTATATCGATTAGCACAGTAGAATCACCAACTTTAAAACGTACCAGAGAACAAGAATTAAAAGAAGCACTAGAACATTTGAGCAAAACTCAAGCAGAATTAATAGCGAAAACATCTGAAACAGAAGAAATACGATTAACGGCAACATCTTTGGCAAATGTTATGAAACGACCATACGATTTAACAACTTCTGCAGAAGAATCACAAGAAACTGCGATAGACAGGACCCAAGAGGAGTCTTCACAGCCTCCTCCAAAGAAAGCAAAAGAAATTGTGCAAGAACCAGAAAGATTATTAACACCTGTATCAAAAACACCAGAACCACCCATAATTACAGTAATACCAGCTCCAATTACAACATCTTGTATGGATGTATCTGGTGAAGTAGATATTGAAGCTTTATTAACACCTTCAACTGTTGTGAAAGGAGGAGGCACTCCATTACCACCTATCGATCCTGATAAATCTACAATTGTTTCTTCAGCTCCTACAGTATCTTCAGTACCTATTGAAAGTACAAGTTCTAATGAACCAGTAACAGAAACTAAAAGTTCAAATGCAGATGTAATTTCTCTTACGGTTGATGCAGATGTAAGTGATACAAATGGGAAAAAAAGTAGGCGGACTAGAGGGACTAAAAGAAAATCAGGAGATGAATTAGAAGTGCCGGTTGTAGAACGTAAAAACTTGAGATCAAGTGCTGGAAGAGCTGCTGCAGCGGCAGCTGCAAGAGCTGCTGCAGAAGCAGCTGCCGCTAAGCAACAAGAAGCAGAAAATGCTAAACAAGAAAACAGTGCAACTTTGAAGAACTCGTAGTTGACAGTGAAGCATTAGTTTGTTTTGTAGGTTGTTTATGAAATGGGATAATTTATGTGCTGTCTCATTTGTATTTATTTTGAATGTATATTTTTTTATCGCTGTGATTTAATTTGTTCCAAGTGTATTTCTTTTGTATTACTGCCATATTTTTTTAGTGTTACAAATCTGTTTTCTTTTCTTTTGTTTAATTATTGAGAAGCACTCGATTATTTCATTAACTAAAATGCATTTTGCATTCTGTGATAATCTGTCACTGTCTTCTGTCATGAGGTGTAGAAGTTGCAAATAATGTAAGACTTAACTCGAAGACTTGATGAACAGTGCGACATTATCTAAAAATAAACTTTTGTTTGTGTTTGCTGTTCTGATTGTAGAGAATAAGTGACTTATTAATTAAGAAATTTAAAACGAAACAGAGAAAGTATCTTAAAGATTTTCTGGTATGTGGAAACGCTTATTAATTTAAAAATTAAAAAGAAAACTTCAATGAATTATCAGTAAGTTCATTTTTTCAAATAATTATTTTTATACCGCGTATTAAGTGGTATAATTTTCGAATGTGGATTGACTGTAAATATTTATATTATCTACGGTAATATCTAGTAATGCATGTTTTTAATTATTCAATTATGATAGTGTCGTATGTACAAACGACTTTGTAAATATTTTTTTAATTATTTAATTATTATTGCTTTTTAGTGACACAACTTTTTTACATTATTACATTTGATCCGTATAGATTTTTACAGCTTTTAGGTGAATTTTCTTTTTTCATTATACATCTTCATGTCCAATACATTGGATTTTTTCATCCATTTTTTTCTTTTTTTTTATTTCAATTATATATAATTTTATAAAATCATAATAAAATAAAATCTGAAATATTTTTTTTCTCTATATCATAAAATTTTCATTTGGATAATATATTGAAAAAAGATGTTTACTAAACAATTGTTAATTTGAGAAACATGTATATTTTTTTTAATATTTGATTCTTATTTATTCAATTTATGTTATTTTACACAATTTGTTTCAACAGTATTTTTACTGTATTTTTGTCAAATGACTGAAAAGTTCAAATCAATAGGAAACTTTATTTCGATTGTGCTGATTAATTGATTGAACATTAATTTTAGATTCTTTTAATAATTGTGCAATTTATTTAAAAAAAATGTCAGTGTTTTTGATTAATCAGCTTATCATACATCATAAATTAATCTGCTCTCTCAATAAAGATCTTACTGTTCTTTGTGAATTCCATAATTACAATCATTTTGTTTTATTATTATATAGTATTAAGATGGCTGAAAATACACTGTAAAAATAATCATGTAATTCTCTTGATGTCAGAATATTTGCAAGTCCATACTATTACGGTATTGAAAAATCTAATGTTGAAATATATTATCCTACAGTATTAATTGAAAGTTGTTTTATTATTTTCATTTATATTATCCATTTATTTAGACTAAGCTTTATTTTAATAAATCACTTGAAAAGTAACAAAAATAACTATTAAATACTTGGAAAAAAACTTAATTTTCTATGAAGTGCTGGATTAAAATTATAATTATAAATAAAAAATGTTATCTGGTTTTTATATTTGTGTATATGAAATATGTAGTTGTGTGTGTGTGTGTATGTATATTATATATATATATATATATATATATATATATATATATATATATATATATATATATATATAAAATATATGAAACGAAAATGAAATAAAATTGAAAACAATCAATATTTTTTAAAAATAAATCGTTCAATCAATATTACAACATTTTAAAAGTATTCAGTAAGCACTTCATTGTTTTCCATATCACAACAAGTACGCATTTTTTTTTTTGATATGATATCATTTCTAAGCGTGTTATAAAATCTTTACTTCCAAATTGAATATTTTATTGCATATCTATTTTTAAATATCTAATACATCTTTAACTTTAACACAAATGAATTATTATCCTTTAATAATATATCAGTAAGTGTTCAATAATTATACTTATTATTCACTTTGTTTATAATAATGCTGAACTGATGTGCATTTTGATGGCAATACCATCATCATCACCGCGTTATAAAAAGATTTTATAACGCTGCACTCTGATGATAGGATTGCCATTGAAATGCGCATAAGTCAACAGTAAATAATATTGAACATTTACTAACATATTGTGGTGGTGTTAGAGTGATAATTCATTTGTGTGAAATTTAGCACAATTTCCAAACAAATAACATCTTTAACCGCTGATTTTTCTTTTTTACTATTCGTCCATTATTTGATTGTTTATTAAACTTAATTATTGGTCTTATAAAGTCAACTACTTAATATAGACTAGATTGATGTGTATTTTGTCAATTGATTATATTTATATATATAATTCGGTGCATAAATTATTTTTTAATGTATTTTTTAAAATCGGTACTTTGGAGTTTCCTATGTTTTTCCGTTAATTTTTAACAGATTACGTATATACTTCACACAGATACACTTAAGATAAATTAAAGCTACATCTGGTATTACGGTTTCACAAGAGCCGCAATGGTAGAGCTCTTTCTGTTAAATGATGACTCCTCTTGCTTTACAAACATTTTAATTATTCTTGATTTTTGATTGATAATGCAAAGTGGGGGATTTTCGAGATTTCCAGTGAAACTACTTTGTTGCTTGACCAACAGAGTTACCTACGCAGACAGTTTACTGATAAGATTGATGAAGTGGTTACTTCGTCGTAACCATTCATCCATTCGAAGAAGCAGACAATCCGCTCATGTTTACTTTGTCGACGTCGAGGTCAGAAAAATAAAAGTTGAATTGGATTACTATTTAAATTTAACATGTGAAATTTATTTTTATAAATTTATATTCTATGACAATATAAATTCTTATTAAAAATTAACATTTTATTAAACAGATGTTAAACGAAATAAAAAGAATTGATAATTAAATCGAAAAGTTTCTAGAATTGCTTTGATTAATTTAGAAGTACAAACTGATCATGATTATGGTATCATTTTATTTCCGTAATATTTATTTTTATCCTTTTAAATGTTACTTAAAAGGATGTGTGTCAATATATGATAAAAAGGTAAAATGTTAAAAATTATTGAGTAAAAAATGAAAATAATTTAAAAATAGTATTAAAAGCATTTGATTTAGATTTTGTTCAATTAGAAATTAAACTTTTTTAGTACAATAAATATAAACGTATTAAAATGATTAATTATAAAGAAAGATTGAGTTTCGCATCAATTTTCGTTTATAAATCATTCTAATGTTTGTTGTGGTTATCAACGTCTGCAAATATGACTATTTAGTGTAAAAACAATTATAATTAATTTCTCCTATATACGATGACTTAAATGAGACTGAAAGACAGTAAATGATAGTAAGAAAGTAAATTTATAAAACCCTTTAGTCTCATTTGAGGCTAAATGAGTATGTAGGTGTATAAAAATATCGGTGAAGTAACAGTATTGTTTTTATTTACAATTATGATTTGTACAAAATAATATATAATCTATAATTATTTCCAATTAGACAATTTGTTATTGTTAAAGTTATATTTTTTTCTTGAAGGATTGTAGAATGCTCTTTTTTATCTTTACACGTTCCCATTATTTTTTCAATCTGTTCAAGAAGGATTCAATAACATCATTATCTAACAGAATCTTCTATGGATAAAAAAGATGAATTCAGAGTTGATTGCTTGGTTTTTTTAAGTTCAAATTAAGGTAATGACATTAATATTGTACTTTGACTACCATGATTGTTAATAACGAAGACATTTTTTTTCTGAAAATATTGTGCCAGTAGATGGTAATTTATGTATATAAATCAAGCTAAACACCAGCTTTTTTTAATGTTTAGATTTTGAACCTTTGACACCCAACGTTCACAATATTCGACGTGGAGTATTTTTGTACTCCAGTTTTTCTGTGGGGATTTAGAATATGACATCCGTATATTTTAATTTAATAACATTAATAAAATCATGGGATACAAACATACCCCACGTCAATGGTTATATTAGACAAAAATCAGAAGTCCAAAGAATATCAGTTCCATATATATATATAACAGATTCGCAAAAATAAAAATATCAAATTCAAATACATTTAAAGTCGTTTTATATATTAAAATAAATGTTAATTATAATCGTTTATTATATAAACTGTCTTATAACAATAAATATGTCTAATAATTGAAGTAAGTGTAAAATTCCATCTGCTCATTTATAAAAGGTCAAGCAAAATTAAATACTGTAGTTTTACAGAATCACACCTCAACTAATAACAATTTGAATTGAAGTTGTGACACATTCAGTACCTACATTACATACATCCACAAAGGATGTTCTCATGTAAATAAAATCGCTAATATCCGGTCCCTCCTACATTGCAATAGCCTTGTCCACTCCTGCTTGCCCCATTTAAAGTCAATGGAGTTAGCTTAAGCTGGACACAATAATTGTCACAAGCAGCAAATTCTTCGTCCCCTTCAATGAGTTACTTCTCTATGTCAACGTGATCTGGTAATTCAGTTGTCCTCTAGTGATTCTAAGATACTCATTTCAAATTAGTGTTACATCTGATACCATGTTAGTCGATGTCGTGATATTGTTGCACTTGTAAATTCTCTTGATGTTCTTTTATGAATAATTTGAACAAAATGTACATATTTATTTAATATTTATCGCAATTAAATATTTTCACTTTTATCAACTTTTTAAACTTTCTTTGCTAATTTATCGCGTTTCATTAATTGATACATGAAATAGAATCAACAATTATTTATTAACTTTTAATTCGAAAAAAGATTACTATATTTATTATTTTTTATTTTAAATAGATTTTATTTATTTATTTAAATTATTGTAATTAGTAAAAAATAATTATATAAAAGTGTAAGTGTCGTGATTCAAAATGACTGGTACAAAACCTGGTGAAGTAAAATTCGATAATTACACTTTCTATATTAAACCTGAAGACAAACCATGTTGGGATGCCTTCAAAGACTTTCTGTATGATCCAAAAACTGGAAATGTACTGGGAAGGACGGGTCCTGGCTGGTGTAAGTGTATTTTATTTATATTAAAATATCCATCAAGTAAATTTTATTTGTTTCATATTAAATACAAGATTTAATTTATTTCATTTCAATACTTAAGTCTTGATTCCAAAAATTAAATTTATTTATTTAAAATATAATGATGAGTTACAAAGATTAATTGTTGGTATAATTCATTATTAATAGTATAAAATAAAAATATATAAATAAATTAAATAAATACATCATCCTTTAATAGATAAATGAATTATATATAATTGTTAAATAAACAGTATTTTATAATACAAAAATATATAAATTCTCAAAGTATTCTTCCCAATTAATTTTAATGTGTTTAAAACGAAAAAATGTTTACTTAATTTTTTATATTAATATATTTTTACAATTTCTTCATTATATATTTTATTGTTTATTTAAAACTATTATTGAATTATTTATTTGAATTACATTCTTTTTCAACAATAATAATTTACAATATTTGATGTATAATATAGTTTTGGCTATGAATTTAGACAAAAGAGATTATTAAAAAAAAATTCGTTGTTAAATTATATTTTGTCGATTGTCAAAATTGAGTTAATCAACAACGGAAATTATTTATTATCAATATTATTCAAAGCAGTGAGGAAGTACAAAATACTGTGAAGGTCTGTTAAAATCTATTTTTAATTCAATTTAAACTAATAATACATTAACGGAAAAGAATATCATTATATTGTTTATAAACATTTATATTTGATTAATTAAATGATTAAAAGGTAACTCAGTTATGTTAAATAAAAAGTATGTTTTATGTACTAATTTCTTATTATTAAATTTATCACCATCTTGATTCGTATTTTAACAATATTGATGCATATATATATATATATATATATATATATATATATATATATATATATATATATAATGAAAACACAACTAGTATCCATTGTTTTATTCATTTATATATAATTTCAGCTTATATAGGGTGGTTGAAATGAGACTGAAAGACGTAATAAGTCAAAGTGTATCTAAACCTTCAGTCTCATTTAGGTAAAATATTTATATATTAATTAAATCTGATATTATCAGTTTAAAATTTTAAATATCTATGTTTGAAAAAAATGAATTATTACTAATTGATCTATATTAAATATTTTTAATAAGAGGCTGTTAAAAGAATTTAAAGATTTCCTAAATTACTTAATCAATAATTGTATGTATAACTTAGGTTTATTTCTCAAATATTCTAGGTATTTTTCATTTTTAATGAATGCATATCAATAAATTTATTTATTTTAATTTGATATTTCCTGTTGAATTACGTTTTATGAATTATGTTATTTATGTATTTATTGAAATAGCAATAATAAATATATGTATATTATTTGTCGTGTTAGATTAGCATTTACATTGAGTCTTAAATTACAACAATATTTTTTTTAACAAAAATTAGTTTTAATTATTTTTTCCTACACTACATTTAATTAGTATTGTTTTTTTTTTCAATGTTATAAACTTGAAGACAATTCGATACGCTTGAAATATATATACACATACATACGAACAAAATGATTTAATTGTATAAAAAGTAAATTTTTGTCAATGATTTTAAAGTAAAAGAATTGTCAGTAATGCACGGTTACAGTTGACTTGTTTCCGCTGTCATGTGCAACAAACAGGGTACCAGTGACTAGGGCACTAATTGAATGAGTTAAAGGTCGTTGGGAGCGCGACCATCGTGTCAAATGTCGGTCGCTATGATGGGGCGTAGCCTCGTATAGATTCATCGGTGATATTACGGAGTATGACGCATTTCTTTATGAATGAAACCACTATAAAATTGGTTCAATGTGTTTTATAAACTTAATTCGTGATGTTGATTCATTTTTTAAAATTTACTTTACTAGTAGCTTGAAGTTAATGTACATTCTTTTGCATTAAAAATATACGAAATATTTTAAAAATAATTTTAATAAAGTGTAAATGTAATTTTCTACACGACAAATAAGTTTTAAAGTTTTTCCAAAGAATATTTTGTTTTCTCTTTATGTGAGGGTTTTAAAACATGAATCTAGGCGAATCTTATATTTGCAAGTCATGGAATATCTCATAATTGTCGATACTTACCTATTAAATTCTAATGATTTTCCATTATTTTATAATTGCTACCATAAATTTATAATTACTACAACTTTTTTAAAACACTTTTTAAAAATACCTTTCTGTTAATACAAATCAACCAATAAATAATACAATACAAAAATATTAGTATAGAGTTACATTGTGTATTTATAAATATATTATAATTAATTTATAAAAAATGTTTTAAATAACGATGTTTTATCTTTTGAGTTAAAAGACGATTTCTACAAATAATACTGTATAAACATATAAAAAATTAATAAAATGCAATGTTAATAATAAGAAATATATTAACTCTACCAAATATATGTATAATTTTTAAAAACCTTCCAAAGACGATTATGGAAACAAACAAGACATTTCAACAGGTAAAATATTAATGGTATTCAATATATTTACTGCAGGTCAATCATTTTACACATAAATAAAAATTAAGTATTTTTTATATAAAATTATCTATTTATAAATTGTAATTGAGTTTGTAATTAAAAAATATATTGTTATTAGCTGTTTGTTTTAACACTGTGGCAAATTTACTTTCATACAAACGAATTATCATTCCAACACCACAACATATTAAAAAGTATTTAATAATTATTTTATTCTTCATATTATTTGCTACAATGATGATATAGTATTGTCTTAGAATTTCACATCGGCCTGTAAACAAAGTGAACAATAAAATAATTAAAATTAAAAATGTATGTAAATTTTTCTCTACAAAAGATGTGTTTCAAAAATTTTTTGTGACTGGAATCACATTCATATTTTTTTATATTCATTTTTAATATATATATATATATATATATATATATATATATATCTACTGTGGCCCAAATAAGACTGAAGGATATTATAGAATAGTAATGATAGTAAGCTTTATAACAAAAAGGCTCTGACGATGATAGCATCGCCGTCGAAATGCGTATTAGCTCATTATTGCTATAAACAACAAAATGAACAATAAGTGATTATTGAACACTTTATAACATTTGTGGTGTTAGGGGTGAAAATTCATTTGTGTTATCAGTCTCATTTTGGCCACCTTATATATATGTATATATATATATATATATATATATATATATATATATATATATATATATATGAAGTGCACATATTAATTTTATATGTATATTAAAATAGTCTGTATCGTATGATTCTAATATTTTAATATTAAAGCGTTATATACATCACGTCGATCGATAAGGCTTTTCAAATAAGGGTAATGACCGTAACGTTAGTATTTTAAATATTTTTAATAGAAATATGGATTTTTTACTGCATTCACAATATGTAATATGTAAAAAATTCATATTATTAATTTTATAAAAAAATATATTTCATTTAATGTATTTATTTTAAAATAAATCTTCATTTGTAAATAAAATTTTACAAATATTACATAAATTACAAATAGGTAATCAAATGCCATTTTACAATAAAAATGATAGTTTATATTTGAATAATAAATACGTAAAATGGCAGCATCAAATTGTTAAATAAATAACAAAAAAATAATTAAATGAAATATGTTCTGTACTTGTATAAAAAATAACAGTATTTTATTGAAATTAAATACTGTTTAAACCATTTCTCTTGCAATTATATTTTATTGTTTTTAATATGTTGTTTATAATATAAATATTATTTAATTTATTGTTAATAAAATTAATTGCATACACAATATATAAAGTTCGGATTTTGAACTTTGTAGTTTGATTGAATGTCAGTCTTTCATTTTATTGTACTTTATTTTATTATTTTGTATTAGACAATAAATTATTTTATGAATTTCACTAGGACATTTATTTAAATATTATATTTTGGAAACGTGTCTATACACAAGAAAGCAAAAATAGTTGTCTGATCTTATTAAGAAAAAGAACAACAATCGCATTCAACTCATTTACATTTCAACATTTTCAGATTTTTTGAAATTTTATAATATTGTTTTTATGCTCTAAAAACAACAATTATTTTATTTTCGTAGGAGTGCAAATAAGAACTTTCAAATGTATTCAGCAGTGTTTAAAAATATTGTAGGATTATGGGGACAAGGTCTGATTTAATAATATATGAGATAAGTTCAAAGATATGACTAAAAGATAACATATTTTTAGTTTATAATGTAATTGTAAATTTTTTTTTTTTGATAAAAATATATTTATATTAATATTATTTATAAAAAAATATATTTCTATTTGTTTTTTTTTAAAAAAAAATACAGATTTAGTTAAAAATGTTACCTCACTAATTCATTAACAACTTTAATTTATAGTTAACAATTTTATTATTAAAATATTTAATTTATTGATTTTTTTTTGATATTTTTATTAATTTTAATTTCATTAAAATATTTTTTTATAAATATGTACGCAAAAATTTAATCAAATATTTTATGATAATTCAATTAAAAAATGTAAAGTATATCTAAAAAAAACTCAGTCTGTCCAGTAATATAATTTTGAGTATTATTTTTTAAAAATAAATTTTATTAGTTTATTAAATAACAATTTAAATAAGAATTATATACTTTGTGCAAGTTAATAAATGAATTATAAATTCGTTTGCATTTTATATAAAAATTCAAACTGAAATATGAATGTAGTTTCATAATTTCATTTTATCATACATAGATTATTTCTCAATCCAATCAGAATGTTGAAATTTTTAATGCATTGCTCTGATAATGACGGAATAGATATTGAAATGCTTATCAGAGAATAAGTGATTATTAAATATGTTATTAAATGTTATGATGCTGAAAATTATATATCTTATTTCTTATAATTATTTAAAAACAAGGACATAGAAAATAACATTAAATTTTTTGCAAATATACCATTTTTGATTTAATTATTATTATATGATTGTGTAAAATACGACGATGTTATAATCCATACAAATTTGTAAGCATGAATTGTGCGAATTATTTTAATCTTGAATTGATAACCTTGTAACATTTTTTTTTTAAAATAATTAACATAGAAATTTCAAATAATTTATTAACATTAAAACACCCTGGTTGTGCATCAATATGAATTGATTATTTATTGCCATGTTTCATAATTTAAATCTGAATTTATGAGAAAATTTTAAAAAGATAAAATACCATATGGTTTTGTTTTACTTTCTATAATATAACCAATCGACTTTTAATAGTTATGTTCAAAACATTGGACAGTATGTATATAATAAAACATTTTATTAATAAATTTATTGTTAAGGATTGAAAAAATAATTAAGTTGCATTAACATTCAAAATTAAATGATTATTCGATAAAACGTGCGATATTTTATATATCCAAATCTACAAATATTTAAATGTTAATATAAATTTTATATTGTATTAAATAACAATATTTTCTTTATAACAATTCTTTCATATATCTTTATTTTGTTATCACAAAATTGTTTATTTAATCTTTATCAAATTTCTTTTCATTATTATTTCCATTTATTTTATTTTAAGTTATCTGACATTTATTTAATGAATTTACAATATTATTTCGTATTTATCTTTTTTTAAAAAATAAATATTAATTGGCGTGTTAGATTTTTTGTTTAATTTTTAACAAGTTCAGAGGTGAAAGTAATATTCAGATTTCATTTACAAACTAAATGCTATTATGTTATTTTACAAAAAAGAAATAAAGTAGAATAAAAACAGATCTTTTCCTCGTATGTTAATTAGTTTCTTTGAATTCAAACATCAAAATATCAAGAATAAACGTGCGCACGTTAGCACCTTTTATTAAATATGAAATGAGACTGTTGTAAATGTAATTCTGCCTACGTTGTATATCGAACAGAAATATATTATATCGAAATAATAAAGGTTAGATAAAGATAACACATGATGGCTGTCTCGCTTGTTACTTTAGTTAGCAGTGGTCAACATTAGTATAGATGTACACTTATTTAGTTTTTTTTCCCCGTGTTCGAAGTCAGATGGATTTTATTAATTACTGTGTCGTTTTCATTACTGGCGCATAAGAAATTTCAAACAAGTCGGTTGATGTTTGTAACTTCTTAGCGCACTGCTAAGACTTATTACAACAGTGTCGCACCCTACTCAGCAATAGTCTTTCTCTTTTGTGTTCACCTGTGGCATGCTTTGTTCACCTGGACAGTTAAAACTGGCCAAGAGCAACTATATAACCAGTGTCTGAGTAACCGTCACGGACAACCTGTGTGGCAAAATCATTTTCTATCGTTCATAAGTTGTGTTTGTGTACAGTTACGAACATCAAATTGAATTCATGCAGTGGGTAAAATAACTAGTGTTCCGTGTTAATTTTTATATACTTTTAATTTTTGTTTAAAATATTATGGCTGTGATAATGGGAACCGACGAACCCGAAAAACCAAACCCATGGGGGAAACCGCCCAAAGTGCCATTCCGCGAGGCAGCTTCGAAATTCTTGCACAATCCTGAAAAGGGTTCTTACTGTAGTCGAACGCCTTTAAGTTGGGGTAAGTTTGTATTATCGTTGATGTGCGTGGGCGTTAAATGTACAATTGTATTTTTCTAACCTGTTCGAAAATAAATATAAACATGTTGACGAAGGCGTTCCATGTGTACTACTTAACATTTGTTTGCTAACATACCAACAGCGCTTACCTGTGGTAACTATTTAAAGTTCAGTTACAGTAAGAATCTTTTAATTTAGATACGTTTTGCGGGCGTGTTCTTCTTAACGCAGTAGTGTACACTATTATTTACATTGCCTAAATTCTAACACTGTGTTGCAAATATGTATAATGAATTAAACCGGTTGCATTAAACGCATTTTTTTTTAATTATCGAAACGAATTAACAAATATTACTAGTTTATTAGTGTAAATGAAATTATGGAAAGCATATGTTTATTCATAGTGTAAGATTGTTTAATAGTAACTAAATACGTAATCCCTCTTTAAACAACTTTGAAATCTTATTAGAATCTGTAAAATAAAATTGATAAAATATACAAAAGTGTTATATACTGATGAAATGTATTCTATAAATTAATATTGATAAATCGATGAGAGAATTTTTTAAAAATTCCTCATTATAAAATTTCATTCGAAAATATTTTTTTACATTGCGTTAATAAACTTTTAATTTGTAATAGTCATAAATTAATTAATCCAAACAGGTTTTTATTTGTTTTAGTTTATACTTTGTAATAGTTTTAAATCTATAAACACATGTCTTTTAACGTACGTAGTGAAAATTCACACTGGTCGTTAAATATACATTTTTGTACATTTTACATTATATGTATATATATATATATATATATATATATATATATATATATATATATAGAGAGAGAGAGAGAGAGAGAGAATTACATTTACTTGCTTACTATCATTCACTAATCTTTACTAGTGTCATTTGAGTCACCTATATACGAGAATCTTTTGATAAGTATGGTAAATTTATTTATTGTTTAATTTAATAAAAATTTTCAATTTAGTTTTTCTTACTTTTTTACCATACTTATCAAACGACCCTCGTATATATATATATATATATATATATATATATATATATATATATATATATATATATATATATGGGAGTATAATAATTTGGGGCTCATCTTCATGGTATGGACTTGGGCCAATTCACTGGGTGAAGAACACAATAACTTAAAATAAGATAATAGTTTTACACTGGCCATTACAATCACCAGTCTTTGACTCAATTGAAAATGCTTGAGCTGAGGTTCAAAGTAGACTTGCAAAATTAAAATCGAAGCTAAAAAAATGATTTATGGGAAACTGTTAAAAAAATCCTGGGGAAATATCCCTATTGATAAATTTAGAAAATTAATAGAGTTTAAGCTGCATCTATGCAGAAATATCATTCAAAATAGAGGATATAAAATTGATTATTAAATATACACACCCCCAATTAGCGAATGTCAGCAACAAACATTAGTTTTTTAAAAATTATATTAAGTTTACAACTGCATATTTACATATATAGAATTTATTTAAATGCTGATAAAATGTTATATGCTAGCGCAGATAGGACAATAGAAGTAAGTAATTAAATTAATTGGTTTAATTTTCGAGATAAACAGTAAGTATTAAATAATGTGAATAATTAAGCATTAAATATATGTTTTATTATCTTTTTAATATATATATATATATATATATATATATATATATATATATATATATATATATATATATGTAATATTTTGTTTACTATTAAAAAGAAATTTTAATCATTTAGGTTATAAAATGTTAAACTTTAATTTTATAATTATTTAACAAATATGTAAACTAGCTTCAGTTTTATTAATATTTTTTGGAGAACAAAAAAGTTAATAAAAAACGTTTTTTAAAAATAACTATTTTAATTCGATTGACACAAAAATTTCTTCAAGGTAACATTATTGATTGACTTTTAGTCACGTGTATATTGTGTGTTTATTGTACGTATAATGTTGTTTTGATTCCGTTTTTAAATGAACAGTAAATTAATTTCTTTTTTAATAATTTTATATTATAAAAAGATATTCTAATCGAAACTTTCTCTTTATGTCACATTCAACATATTTGATAAATATGTAATCGTCATCGTTGCATTCCATTCCTATAATAATTATCTTTTGTACTGTCAACAATTTTTTTTTTTGATACGTTAAAAATGCCTCTACTTAAGTGTAAAGACAAAGATTTTAATATGTTTTATTGAAATTTCCAGACGATCAAAAATGATTGAATATATGAATCCTTATATTTTTTTCTAGTCGTGAAATATTGTATATAGATGTTGTCAGTTTTAGTCATTCTTTAAGAACATCAAAATAGATCAGTCAAATATAACCTAAACAAAACAGAAGACATTTGTACTATTATTTCGTCTATTTTTAACTTGAATGTGTTTTGTATAAAGGTCAGCTGCATTCTGAGATGAAAATAAATAAAAGGCAGATCATTATATTTTAAATTAGATACAATAACAAAAAAAGAATTATAACAGATATTTCAAATGAAGTTTATTTTTGGTCGTCTAAAGATAACAATGCTTCTTTGTTATATATTCACAATAAATTGGCATTTTAGTGTCTTAATAAATTGCAAACACATTCTCTTCCATAAATAATCTAGTTGGAATTAGTGTTGAGAAATTGTGTGAATAGGGCTGAGAAATATATCTTACTACTATTTGTTTACTACTGTGACTAATTCTATTGTATTTGTACAAACGATTCATTCATATCAACATTGTTATGTAATCATTATTTACTTAATTCATTGATACATTTCTGTTGATCATATCATCATCATATATGAACACTGCATTATATAATTAATTTATATAACATTTTATGGTGTTTTTGTAAATGAATTCTGTAAAACTCTATTTTATTCACATTCTGCACTTAATGGACAATTTTAATTTACTATCTTGAAGATGAATTCTATTTGTGAAAAATTTTATAGATAGTAAAATGAAAAAGAAACTATACACATGTTTCCCAATACACCTCCCTTATACATATATTTCTTTTTAATAAAACAAATCTAGGCATCACATTTGGATTATTATTCGAGAAAAATATTTATCAAAAATAGGAAATATATTTATAAACATATGAATAAAAAAAATATTAAAAAAAATATTTTTTTCTGATTTTTAATTTGGAAATCTCGTGATAAAATATTGACATATTCAATAATTATCTTAAAAATGACCATTTATGTTAGTCGAGAAGTCTGTCATATCATTGTATATTGTTGTTTTCATTTAATTAATATTCTATGAGAGAATTATCATAACTGTAAATATATAAATAAATTGATTTGAATGGCTTTGTTATGAGTAAGAGATTTATTTTATTAGTCATATTTGTTAATATGTTAATTTATAAATATGTTTGATATTTTCTTATACAATAACAAGTCAATTTTTAAAATACTTGTTTGTCTATGAATATTTTCCTATATTTTTCAGTGCATTATAAGACATTCTGAAGTAAGTAAACAAAAAGTTCTTGTAACAAAATTAGGTTATTTTTTAAAAATATGCATATCATTAAGTTTTAATATATATGTATATATAATTTAAAAAATCAATATTTTTGGCAACTGTTAATATTGAATTTTATTGTATATTATTGTTTTGTAAAATTTGTATATATTTTTTATTTATTTAATGTATTTTTAGCTGCTTTAGATTTTAATATTTATATAGAGAAAGAATTATTGAGAAATAAAAACGACTCAAATCTGTTTCATCTTTTAAAAAAATATTTATTTTTATTAACAAATATTTTTATTTCAAACATTGCTGAAAAGAGTACAGTTATGAAATAGAATGGAATATGAGAATATTTTAAAATAGATTTGATTTAGAATTTCTACGAAAAATCCCAACTGTTGTTTTATTATTAATAATCATAATAATATGTATGGATTTTCTTTAAAAGAACACCTATTTTTATCCCAGCTAAAATACCGAAAATAAAACGCTTACAATATGTTATTCTCGTCATAAAAATAAATAAAAAAAATATTTCGAGTAATTTTTCAAAGGCTCAAAGATGTTCACGATTTAATTATGTCTGTCGACATACATTCTTAAATATCTGTTTATTCGTTATTGATATAAATCGACGATGGGCATCTTCAGAATTATCATCTCTTAAAACCGACTTCAGATGGTTAAACAAAATGTTATCGTTTGACAGAGCTCATCTCCATCTGCTCATCTAAACAAACAAATAACGTAAGCGCTTTATGTTCGATTTCCTGAAATTAAAAACAAGTTGTGTATATCTTGTACAACTCATCTGACGTAATCACATACAGATGAGATGGTAATTACTTAGTATAGAATCGAATATAGTCAAGTAATTATTATTTGTAGAGTATGTTGTATTGATATTTGGAGATATTTGTTTTAATACCTTTAAATAAAATCAGTTTTAATTGATAGTTGGAAGAAAATAATTCAGGAGTTAAAAAATATTCTGGTAAGCATAAAAAATATCAAATTTAAAATTATAATGTGAAAGTTTTTTTATATAAGAAATAAAGAAGGACAAGTTAAATTACTTAGAAATATTTAAGAAAAAGTTAAAATCGTTTAATAAACTTTTTAATCAAAAGATTTATTTTATTTCAATTTGCCAAAACTCAAAACTTTCTTTAATATTTTATAAATGTTGTTTTTTCACGTGATTTATGTATATATATATATATATATATATATATATATAATTAGTATCAATTCAATGTTTTGATTTTGCAATATTCGGTCGACTAAATTATAGATATTAACTTTCATTTTTATTTTGATATATTTGCGACATTATTAATGATTTATTTATTATAATTTTTATTTATGGTATGGATATTCATCTACAAATGGCTGAAAATATTTGTAATCAATAAATACACGTATAATTAACTAGTGCGACGACCTATTGATCATTTTATTAGGAGCTCGAACTTCGTTGACTTTTATTTAGAAAAAAGCACATGATTTTTTTTAAAATCATAGTATCTATATAGATTTTTTCAAAAGAAACTTTTATTTTTTATTTTCTAAATAATATTTTCTGTTTAGTAAAATATTAAATTTAAATATATATATATATATATATTAAAAATATTATAAATAATGATTTTTTTTTGCAGTAGCAAAATGAATCTGCATGGAGAGATGAAATATTATATTAGTTAAAAATTATGATGTAAAAAAGGTGTTGAAAAATATTGTTATTCGAAGTACTGGGAATTTATTAAATTGTGATTTACGAAATTTAAAATGAATTTAATATTAAGTGTTTGATAAATATACAATAGTAAAAATGTATTTTTTCTTAGTCACATTCCAGTCATATTTTAACACTAATAACTTAATTAACAATGATTTCGAATAAATTGCTTTAACAGCATTTTCTTGGCATAATTGAAACTGAATTTCTAAAAATTATTTATGTATCAAAAAAATACTTTTTCGATGGGTCTTATATATGTTAATTTTTTTTATAAAAAAAATGTTATTGATAAATTATACATTATTTTCTAAATCAAATTTTATTCAGTTTTAAAAAAATATTTATTATGCATTTTACACACACTATATACATAAGTCAAAAATTTATATAAAGTTTTAGGTTTGAAAAACATATTAAAAGGCATTAAAATTTGTGTATATTTAAACAAACTTTTTATTTTTTAAAAGATATGTACGTATAAAGAGAAAAATACTATTAATTATTTCTTTTGTACTTTTCTAGATTTTTTTCTTAATCAATATTTATTTTCTTGTAATACTTATTTAATTTTTTCTTTTTCATATCTTTTTCTCTAAAATAAATAATTTTTATCTGCCGAATATTAACAACGAACAATTTTTTTTAATCAATTCCAAAAAGTAACAACTTTTAATGTTAAATTATTATTTTTTAATTAATTTTTATTCCATAAATCACCAATTCATAGGAATAATAAAAATATAAATAATTAATAATTATTTATTAAATAAGTAATCTGTGTAGATTGTATTAAAAAGGGAAACTACAGCGAGGGTTAAAAAATAATATATTATTCAATTTTATTCATATTATCGATTGCATTGTGCCAAGTTTTAGAATCATAAGTATCTAAATTCTATTTCTGGAAGTATTTTTATATTATAAAAATAAAAGTTCACTTATAAGTTAGTGACAAATTTGGATTTAAGTTTTAAGTAAAATTTATATTCATTTTTTTGTATTCTCAAATAATTTTTTGCTTCATTTAATTTGGTATAAATATAATATATATATATATATATATATATATATATATATATATATATATATATATATATATATATATATATATATATATATATCATATATTATTATATATATATATATACCGTTTGATAAGTGTGGTATTTATTTATTGTTTAATTTAATAATTAATTAAAATTCAATTTAGTTTTTCTTAACCATACTTTAATTTGTTTTAATTCGTGTATAACATTTATTCTAAAAACCATAATTTTTATACACATTTAATTAAAAACAATTTCTATTAAAAGAGTAGAAGGCTTTTTTTAGTATTAGTAGATGATTTAATTCGTCATAAGCTATTTTTCTATATATATATATATATATATATATATATATATATGTATATGTATATATATTTTTATTCAATTGATTTTTGTACAACTTATAAATGTCATATTAATAATTCAGTTAGATGAGTAATATATATATGTTGAAATATTGTATATTTTGCCTATATATATATATCATCAATTGACTCTTATTATTGAATTAAGTAAATTTCTTATATATTCGGCTCTGTATTGAAATAAGTTTTCATTTTTTTCGATTATAATGATAACAAGTATATATATATATATATATAAGTTATATATATATATATATATATATATATACGATTTTATTTCTTTTGCGCCCTCGTTTGATAAGTGTAAGTGAAGAGTGCTCCGTAAATTTATTTATTGTTTAATTTAATAATTAATTAATTTAATTAAATTATTCAATTTAGTTTTTCTTACTTTTTTACCATACTTATCAAAAGACCCTCGTATATATATACTTGGCTAAATACTGTTTTAATTCGTGTATAACATTTATTCTAAAAACCATAATTTTTATACACATTAATATTAAAAACAATATTCTATTAGTTTGTTTATTCTCTTTAAGTGAAGTAGTTACAATGCTTTTTTTAGTATTAGTTTCAGTGCTCGAATTCACTGAAATTTAATTCGTCATGAAGCTATTTTTATATTAAATTATTTTTCTTTTTTTAAAAAAATGTAATTTTAAATAAGTTCCTGTATATAATGACATGATAAAAATGGCATTGGAGTGAAGAGATGTGAGATTTTGTAGATTGGATGTTTAATTATTTCTTCAGTTTTTTTTGTATTTTTTTACATAAGTTGGTGTTTATTTCTCAATACAATTTATATTTGATACGTATTTATTTATCAAAAAAAAGTAGATGTATTCTGAGTTTTAAGATTTACTTATTGAAATTTATTTAAGTAATAAAATTTTGGGAGAGGCTTTCATCCAGCAATAGTATATATATTACTCATGACTGTCAGCATATTCAAATAATAAATATTTTTATGAAATATATCTTACTTTCAGAAAAATACAAAATTAATTTATAACAATTATCTGGAAATTGATTGATTAATTCTCGAGTTTTTATAATAATTTTGATACGTTAAAATGTGCGTGTATGTATGTGTGTTTTAAGAAAAAACTCCCCTGAAAACTAGCAGGTAGTCCCATTTATCTACATAAATTTAATACGGTGTTTGTATAGTAATTACTTTCTGTCGGAATTATAAATATTCCTGGTAACATTTATTTGTATAGGCATTGTTACAACACTATATTTCCCTCTTATAATATCTGATTTCACTTGCATGTTTCTCCCCAGCGCATTTTTTATTTTGTAGGGGAAATATTGTACAACACCGTTAAAAATGTTGTGTAGAAATGGTTAATGAAAATATTATTGATTGAAGTGTGTGCATGTAATATATATATATATATATATATATATATATATATATATATATATATATAAGTGTGTGTGTGTGTGTATAAAATATAATTTAGACGATAAGAAAAATCTCTTGTAAAAAATTTAATTTGTACTGAAATAGATTTGTATTTTATTGAGTAAGGTAAATAATTAAAAAAATATGAGAACAGTTTATACAACAAAAAGATTTAAACTTAATAAATATATAAGTATATACATATGTTTAACAGCAACTTTTACCAACGAATCCAATAAGGAATAAGTATTACAGTTTTAATTTTCAAGGGTTTTCTTGAGCCTATTTATGGTTTTTATTGAAACATACACGTGATAATTATTTGTAAACATTTTTTTGAAAATAAACACATTAAAATCCAACTATTTTTTTAGGTAAATTAGTTTTTTTAATGAATAAACTATTTTATTGTATATATTTTGAATAATTCATTTTTTTATGATATCTTTTTTAATATATTGTAGATCATTTTTAATACGAGACATTATTAATAATTTTTCTAATAAATATTATACTTATGTTATAAGTTAATGGATAAAATATTATTAATATAAATTGATAAAATTGATTTAGAAGATAGAATCAGAAGGAAGTTATAGGGGTTGTTAAGGGGGTATTCTAGTCTAGACGCACGAATTTTAGGTGTTTTTTCGGGCGCTATAAAAAAAAACAGCAAATATTTTTACTATCCATTTTTATCAGTTATTTATTGACATTTTAAGAGTATAAAAAAGTATTATTAAAAACAAAAAAATTAAAATTGAAAAAGGTATAGGCTGGCAAAGTGGGGGCTCGAAAAAAAGGTGTCTCCTGGTTAACGTGGTTCCAACCCTTCCGGTCATCGGAAACAAAAAATTTTTTGAAATTATTGAAAAAAAAGGTTGTAGTAGTATCACCGCCTAGGAAAATTTAAAAAAAATTTTTTTTTCGCAAAATGGCGGCAGTGTGAAAAAACAGTCATTTTTTGCCCTATTGTTTTCAACTTTAGGAATTTTTTAAAAATAGTAAAAAACAAAATTTTCAAAAAATCCTAGGCGGGGGCAATCACTGTTATATTGAGAAGCTCTATACCAAATTTCAAGTAAATCGGTCCATTAGAACTTGAGATATCACGTCAACCGTGTCGAAAAAAGTAGTTTCGAGAAAAACACGTTTAAAGTTGATTCGTTCCGGCCAGACCGGATTGGTTGGCACGTCACAAAAATAGCTATAACTCCGAAAATAATTCGAATTTCGAAAAATCCTCTTAAGGACATATTCTTAAAGGTCTAAACTTTGAAAATATGCAAAAAAATCGATTTTTTCGAAATTCTAGATTAGAATACCCCCTTAAGACAGCAACTTTTACCAACGAATCCAATAAAGAATAAATATTACAGTTTTAATTTTCAACGGTTCTCTTGAGCCTATTTATGGTTTTTATTGAAACATAGACGTGATAATTATTTGTAAAGATTTTTTTTTAATAAACATAAAAATCCAACTATTTTTTTAGGTAAATTAGTTTTTTTAATGAATCAAATATTTTATTGTATATATTTTGAATAATTCATTTTTTATGATATCTTTTTTAATATATTGTAGGTAATTTTTAATATGAGAGATTATTAATGATTTTTCTAATAAATATTATACTTATGTTATATTACTTTAAATAAAGTTAATGGATAAAATGATATTAATATAAATTGATAAAATTAATTTAGAAGATAGATTCAGAAGGAAGTTACAGGGGTTGTTAATGCCATAACAGTTTTTGTTTACTTTGATTCAAATATAAAATTGAATCGTTGTCTATAGTAATTAACTAGTGCGACTAATATAATCATGTTGGTCTTGTAAATTATTAAGTTTTTTCTAACTGAACACAAACATTTTTTTTTATTATCTTGCGTATTGTTACCGTTCGTATGTAATAAGAATCCAGTAGTAAATTAAATTGAATTAGTCATCATTTTATTTCTACAAAAAGGATGTGCAAATTACGATACATAAAACCGAATTAACGTCAATTGTTTAAGCTGCCAAATTATGTTAATAAACTAAAAATTGTAAAATTACACTGAAGTTATATAATTTGTCGTATTTATAGTTTAATATATTCTTGAGCAACATGCAAAATGTATATCTTTTAATTATAATAATAATAATCGTGATAATGTAAAATAACATTGCAATGATGTAAAATGCGTGCGATGTTGAAGAAAAAGTAAGAATATTTTGCATTTAAGAATATGTCAAATTCTCTTTTGTCTGTTATAAAATTGATACACATTTTTTCATAATTAATTTTTAAGAAAACTTTTAATCAACAATTAAAATATCCTTAAATGAGTTTAACAATTTTTTTTTATTAAAAAAAACATTTAGAAATATATCTCATTTTTAAGAATTACATTTAGAAGTAATTTTTGTAGTAGAGAACAAGATATTCAAATAAATGACAATAAAAGTTTATTGTGGTTTATTACTTGCCACGTACGTTTGTAATATTCGCATGGTGTCATTAAATTACAATAAAATATGCCGGGGGAAGCGAAAATTGAAAAAATGGGAAGAGGCGGACAGGACATCTAAATATTTTCAAAAGTGTCCAATTTACAGTTGACTAAGTCGGATCTAAATTTAAGAAATATTAAATTAGTTCGTGTTAATGATAATCATTTTTTTATATAGTTTTTATTTTTTAAAAAATCACTGAAATTGAGTAATATAGATTTGTTATAATTGTATTTCCATTTTAAAACGAAATTTTGCTGAAATTTTAAATAATTTTCCATTTTTATTTTGTTAAATAGATGCAATGAATTTATCATCTTATTATTAAAGAAAAAAACTAAAATTTAGTTCTGAAAACATTAATTAAATTTAATAATATAAATATTCATTTTTATGTATCAGACATATAAAATTCATTTGAAAAGTATTTGAATTTTTACAGAAGAAAATGGTATCTAATTTTTTGCCTTCTTAAAATTACCAAAAAAAATTCTACAAAAAAAACATGAGCTTTTTTTAATAATAGTGCTATTGATCATTTTGTTCAATTGTGACATTTTTATTATTTTGTATTTTTACATTAAAACTATATTCTGATAATAATCTTTTTTATCAATTGACACAAAATGTCTCATATAGAAAATAATTTTAAAATTTATAGCTACAATTTTTGTCATTTGACTTTGTTATCATCAATTCATTATTTTAGAATTTCGATTTTTTAGTGTTAAATGATGGATTAGAAAGAATTGTGAATAAAAATATCATTATATATATATATAAAATAATAAAAAGTATTTTTTGATAGATTTGTGCTTCTTAATTAATTTAATAAATACTATGAAAATTGTTG
>CP092087.1:7330000-7440000 GCA_029203775.1 Neoneuromus ignobilis | reverse complement strand
TGATTTTTCTGTCCTTCGTACACGTACGATATTACATAATAGAAGTTAGGTTGTTTAGTTATGAATATGACTAATATTTTTTAATGTATTTGTATTAACCTTGGTAAAAATATAAAATCATACTTCGTAAATTTAAAATAATGTTCATTTTGAACAATATTATTCCTTGCCATATTTGTTCATTCAAGCGTGAAAAATGATCGCATTGAACATTTAAACATTTTATAGTCTTTATAAAAAAGTGAAAAAATAATTTCTTTGGTAATTTATATAATGTTCAAATTTCTGATGTTTGTATAATAAAACATGTAGTATTATTTTATTAAAATATTTATTATAGCATTAACTTGTACAAATAAGTACATATGTACACACAGGTATATATTATATATAACACTGACACACACAAGTCATGGTACACATGGGTAACAAACAATTTATTGATATAATTCAATGAAGTCGTTAAATTGAAAAAATATATTTAATTGAAAATAAATATAATGAATATTATATAATGTATAAATTTAATAAATATTATATTTATTTTCATTTAATATATTTTTTTTTAATTTAACGACTTCATTGAATTATATTAATAAATTGTTTGTTACTCATGTATGCCATGACTTATGTGCGTCAGTGTATATATGAATTCCATTTTATAAGTGGCTTATTTTACATGTAAAAGTAGATATTTTGAAATTATTTGTACAAAAAAATGAAAGGTGTATACGATTACTTATTTGCATAAATTTGATTTAAGAAGAGATTGGATAATTAATTACATATTGTCAGTATTAAATAATATGACAAAAATCCATTTTAATGAATTTGTGATTTTGAAAAACTATTAAAATCAGATTATTGCGTCTAAAAACATGACCATACACTCTTCTTTAGTTTTTTATCAATTGGTGTGTAAAGAATTTTTTTAAAAAAATATATTTGTATAAAATTAAACATTTAAATCATTTAGTCTTTTAATTGAGCAATTAAACGACTAAATGATGTAAATTAAGATTATATTCTTTTTTAATTTTTGATCAATGCTTAGAAAATTCTCCCTCTCTCTTTCTGCTTTTCTTACACACATACACATCCATGTGTGTGTGTGTAATTGAATTTTGTTAAATATATACAATATATGTAATTTTTTTAATTAATATGATAAAGGAAATTATTATTTATCAATAAATATATTAATTATACATAAACGCAAGTAATCATAAAATATCTTACTATTATAAAGCTCATAATTGCTGTTTCCTTTTTATATCCTTTTTCAGAATTTTTTCATATTCATTTACTTTTATTTTTATATTATATTAATTTTCGTTTAATTTTTTTTCTTAGGCCTTGTAGCAATAAATAATTATTTTTATAAATATTTACTCAAAATTTATCTTTTTTCTATTAACTGGCTTTCATTTTATCTTTTTTTCATCTTTGAAAATTTTATTTTTCGATATTTATTCAATCTATTTAGTATTTTTTGTATTTACGAAAAAATATTTAAAGATTTGTTAAAGAAAACCATACAAGAAATTTAAATATATAAAAAAATACAATATAAAAAATAGGTTTTAAAATATAAATATGTCCTAATTTTCTTAATATGTTATATAATAATCATTAAATATATATAAACGGTAAAAAATAATTATTTATTTTTAAAGGGTGTATTTTTCTAATCATATATTACTTTTTCAGCGAAAATCGGCATCTTCTACTTAATCTTCTATGGCGTGCTGGCCGCGCTCGTTGCAATATGTATGTGGGTATTTTTCCAAACACTCGACCCGCGTGAACCAAAATGGAAACTCGATGAGTCCCTAATTGGTACAAATCCAGGTTTAGGCTTCCGGCCTATGCCTTCTGAAGCAAATGTCGAATCGACGCTTATTTGGTACAAAGGCACCAATCGTGAGAATTTCAAACATTGGGTTGAATCACTTGAAGAGTTTCTTGAAGGTAACATTTGTTACAAATTTCAAAAATATATATTTACATGTTTTTTATATGACTAAATTTAGAATGTATTGTTGGTTATATTATTTTAAATATAAATAATTATGAATTTCTAAGAAATGATCGAAAACAAAGTATTGGTCTTTTTCAAATTTCATAAGAATAAGAATCGTGTTTTCTTATTTATTCTAAGAATTGTAAGCGATATAGTTCTTTGAATTTTACGTATACTTGTACATTATTTATTGGGACGATTGAAAGTAGTTTCGGAATTCCCCAGTCGAAAATTGTTTTTAAAAAAATACTCAACCATTCGTTCAATTTAGTAATATGTTTTATCTGTTTTTATGAAGGTTTAAAATTGTTTTTTTTTTTTAAAAAATAATATGTTTTAAAATAATAATTACGTTACTGAAAAGTAAATGACGTACGCAAATTGATAGCCCAAACTCAATTTTATTAAATTGTTTGTACAATTTTTTTTAGTTGCTGTTATAAAAAATTTTTTAAATGAAAATTACATATATATATATATATATATATATATATATATATATATATATATATATATATTTGTGTGTGTGCGTGTATGAGTATAATGTGTTTTTAATATATAAATATTATTTTAATATAGGTTGTAAATATTTAAAAAAGTATATAATTTTCATCGCATTATTTATCTCTATTTATTTTGTTATTTTGAAAATCGCGCCAGTTTTCGACGATCGATTTTTCAATTATATCACTCGTCGCTTAGCAACCAGTTTGTTTTTAAATTTGGTTTCTAGTATGACTTCGGGGTATGTTGTGTGTATCGAAGCGAAGGTCAGTTCAAAAAAACCAGTTTGTTACGTACGGCATCCCCATTACATTTTACTGTATTTAATACAATTAAGTTATTTATGCATACTTCTATTGCTTTTAAACATTGATTCAATGAAGCCTGGATGTCATACATGGACTATGAGCTGCAGTTACTATGCCTTGAGGTAGTTGAACTTTCTAAATGTAATATGTTGAGAATAATCTTAAGGTATATTATTTGCAAAAAAATGTTCTTAGAATTAATTATATACGTATGTTATATATATACTGATTTTAATATTTTTATTCATACATAAACGTATGTGTATTTAATTATATACATATGTATATGTACAAAATGTACATATATAATATACAAATATGTATATATTCAATTAACAATCAACTATTCTTAATTTAGCCAATATGAATTGTAATTTCATTCAAGTGGTCATTTAAATGTTAAATCATGTACTCAAACATTCATCAAATTCTAATTTTATATTACAAAAAAGGCAATATGAAAAATAATAAAATTGTATTTGTTAAAAATGTTTTTGAACAATGTTATATATTATATATTAATTTATATCTATGTAAGTGTATTTCTACGTGTTTGTGATAGTTAAATTTGATATTAGTCTATTTTATAAATTACATTTGTACTGAATTTTTATATCTAGTTCAGAAACACCACGGCCATTACTCGTTATTTTGTGTAAAGTGCTACAATAACGTACAAAATAATTTTTACGGAAGTATTTTTGTATTCAAAGTAAACTAATTTAACACGTGATGGAATCTAAATTTACAACCAATTTATGTATTTTGTTTGTATTGTGTTTTTTCGCTAAATGAAGTCATTGTTTGAAATTACGGTTGTATTGTTCACATTTATAGCATTTATAAATTATCTTTAAAAAAGACATAAAAAACAGGAAAAATGGAAAACAAATATAAAATGTTTTTAAGACATTTCTAGTACATTAAAATGAAACTGAATTTTAGCAGTTTATTATTATTAAATATAGTTTAATATATCTTTGTAACAGCTTTTTATTTTTGATAACAATTCCAGAATTTGTTTTCTTAAGTAATAATTAAAGCTTGCTAGTTCATTATTTCAAAGTTCTTAAAATAATTTTCTTTGACAATTCCATTAGACAAACATAACTTTTGAGGATGTAAATCAGTTCCTAGTGCCACTATCTATTTACTATTCTATAACCTATTTTTGATTTTTGCATTAAATCATTAGTAGATCAAAAAATGAATTTGGAATTTGAATAAAGATTGACTGCTGAAATTAGGTTAATTCTTATTTAAGGGGGTATTCTAGTCTAGACGCACGAATTTTAGGTGTTTTTTCGGGCGCTATAAAAAAAACAAATATTTTTACTATCCATTTTTTATCAGTTATTTATTGACATTTTAAGAGTATAAAAAAGTATTATTAAAAACAAAAAAATTAAATTGAAAAAAGTACAGGTTGGTAAAGTGGGTGCTCGAAAAAAAGGTGTCTTCTAGTTGACGTGGTTCCAACCCTTCCGGTCATTTGAAACAATTTTTTTTTAAATTATTGAAAAAGAAGGTTGTAGTAGTATCCCCGCGTAGGGAAATTAAAAAAAAAAATTTTTTCGTAAAATGGCGGCAGTGTGAAAAAACTGTCATTTTTTGCCCTATTTTTTCAACTTTCGGAATTTTTTAAAAATAGTAAAAACCAAAATTTTCAAAAAATCCTAGGCGGCGGCAATCACTGTTATATTGAGAAGCTCTGTACCAAATTTCAAGTAAATCGGTCCATTAGAACTTGAGATATCACGTCAACCGTGTCGAAAAAAGTAGTTTCGAGAAAAACGCGTTTAAAGTTGATTCGTTCCGGCCAGACCGGATTGGTTGGCGCGTCACAAAAATAGCTATAACTCCGAAAATAATTCGAATTTCGAAAAATCCTCTTAAGGACATATTCTTAAAGGTCTAAACTTTGAAAATATGCAAAAAAATCGATTTTTTTCGAAATTCTAGACTAGAATACCTCCTTAATACGATATCTAAACAAGTTTAGAAATATATTTTAGCTTTTTAATATATTAAAAGTTTATCTAATTATCGATAATTATTTTTTTGCAAGTATGTGTTTCTAATAAATTTTCAAATAAAATTATTATCAATTTTATATTATCAGACATGCGAAAATAGTTATGTTAAAATTTTACAAATTACATTTCAACTATCAGCTCTTTGTAAATTTCACCAATTTAAATCTATATACTTCGAAAATTGTTTTAATAGTTACTGACATACATTTTATCTTTTTCGGAATTCAAATAACATAATGTGTTGAAAATTAAAATGTCTCACGTTCATTTTTAGTAATTATTCGTGAAATTACATTCGAAACCAACGGATTTACGCTTATATAAATTCTCAGCTTTATTTTTTTTTAACAATATGCAATACTTACATATTTAAGTGATGTTACAAATTGTACTATAAATTATAACTCATTCATTGAACATTCGATAGGAATTTTGCAATTACCTTATACACCACAAAAATATGTTATTATCTTGCATTTATCAATCATAATTATTGTATTTTCTTATAAATATAATGCGGTTTGTGTATTTTATTTCAATGTTTATATTATTTTTTTGTAAGTTTATTAAAATCTATTTATAGTTGTAAATATTATTGTATATTCCAATTTATATATTTTAATTATCGATTTTGATTTTAATTATATCTAATACTTCTCTAAATCATCTAGAACCAAAAACACGTCTGTGTAAATAAGATTTGACGTTTAAATATGTGTATGTTTACAGTTAAATAATTCATATAAAAATTTATATACGTAACGAGTGATCTAAACTTGTTAATCATTATAGTAAAGAAATCTGCATGAACGTATTTTACTCCAAATTTATTACAAAGTATAATTACTTATTTTAAATATTTGTGAAATTGCTTGTTTTAAGAAATACTACTTATGAATATATGAAGTAATTACAATGACAAAATAGTACAATTACAACAAATACATATTTATTTTTGATTAAAACCCTGACCTGATTATTTTTTCCGCACTTAACAGTCGAATAAATAACTATATTTCAATCAAAACTTTCTCAGCATGTTTTTTATGAATATTTGAAATACGTTGCAAAAGGATAAATGTCATATTTGGTTTTATTGTATAGTTTTAATCAAAAAAGTTTTAGTCAATAATTTAAATCAATATTTATTTAAATTTAACAAATAATCATTTTTTTATTTATTAGTGTATTTTATGAAATTTTTTTTGTGTGTGTGAATTAAATTTTCCTTCTTAAATAACACTCGTTAGGAGTTCATTATTAATTGAATAAATCTGTTTGATGCCGATCACATTGATGTAACTATAAAAATAACTTATTGTTAGATACATACTCGTACATGACACTTGGCATCTGTTTAAAATCGATGCAATTAAAATGTGAAACGGTGTCCCAGTTTGTATGAAGAAAATAAAATGTTTATAAATATCTCATTTGTATTTTATATAATATCTATATATCTGTAGGTAGAAACCCACATTGTCTATTGTCTTTCAATGTATATTTTATATTCAATGTTTGTAATACAATAGTTTAACACCTTTATAATATAATGTACTGATCCATGAATTTCTCTTCACTGTTCTAAAATAATAATTTTTTTTCAATAATAGAAGTGTTATATAAGTTGAAAATATACAACACATATTTACAGAAGTATTTTAATTTACTTTATTACTGTTTATATTTGTATATAAAAAATACTTTTTATATTTTGTATTTGTTTAATTGATGTGGGAAAAACAGTCTGTATGCATATTAATGTTTCGTAAAAAGAATTGAATTTTTTATCTAACATAAACAACTTAATATGAATTATTTTAATTTACGTTAATTCTGTATGAAATCAGTTTTATATGAAGTGCGTCAAAAATTCCCCAAAAATATAATGAAGTGACAAAAAAATGAAGATGACTTGAATTTTGTTGATATTTCACTTATTTTAATATAGTTTTTTTTAAAAATTCGTACATTTTTTACGTCACGTATTTTTTAAATTAGTTAAAATATCTGATATTCTAATTTTATCAATTATTAAAATTGGATACATTATACAATTGTTTTAATTATAAATATAATTAAATTGTTGTTCTTATACAATAAAATTAGATAAAAATAATAGAAATATAAATAGGTATACATATTAAAATTTTAAATAATTCGTGTTATTTCTCCAACCACAAAGTTTAGTTTTTCTTCCCTCTTCGTTTCTTCATATCTCACGAAGTTCATTTTCTTTATTAATATTTTTAGTCATTTCATTTGTGAAGTTCTTTCAGCCATTTTTCTCAAATGTTATTCCTTTCAAAATATTTGTTATATTTTCAAAAATACGTAATTAAATTTTTATTTTTTATAAAATTATGTTAGTTATATTCATTAGTCTTTTCGACCTTGCCATTGAATTTTTTTCTAAACAAGATATATTTTATTGCTGATCATAATATCAATCGAGAGTCAAATAATTATTTGTTATGTTTTTTACAAAAAATAAAAAACGTTGCAGATTGTTGTATTGAAGCTATATTATATATGGATTAATTGTAATTAGAGAAGTTACTTTAAGTCATATTAAATTGCATATATATATATATATATATATATATATATATATATATATATATATATATATTATATATTAGGTTATGTATTATAGATTTTTAAATAAAATTTTATATAATGTATGAATGTGTAAATGTATAATTATTATTTTGTTACATTAAAACATAACTGAAAATCTGTTGTTCATAATTATTTATTTATAATTTTATTAATATATTGAAAAAATATGTATATTTTTGTTCTATGAAGAATTTATATACATAATATGTAAATTTTATTTTTAATTATTGCAGTATACAAGAAGCCAGGTCTAACACCCGGCCGAGGTCAGAATATATATACCTGCGATTACGACAGACCTCCAGGCCCTGGCCAAGTTTGCGACGTCGATGTAAAAAATTGGGAACCATGTGTTCAGGAAAACAGTTTTAATTATTATAAATCGTCGCCTTGTATATTCTTAAAATTGAATAAAATTTTCGGATGGATTCCTGAATATTACAATGACAGCTCAGATTTACCAGTTAACATGCCAGCTGAATTGAAAACCCACATCGGTCGTAGTAGACCAGTTGAGGTAAAAGCTACCATTTGAATACATACATACATATATATATATATATATATATATATATATATATATATATATATATATATATATATATATATATATATATATATATATATTCTTCACTCCATTAAAGAGAGAAAGAAAGATTATTTAATTTTTATTATCATTTTCTTTGTAAATTTGTTTATAAATAAAATAATTTATTTTTTATTTGTTTTTTTTTTAAAAAATTTTTAAATAAAAAATAAAAATGTAATTGCAATTCATTTTTAGAAAAAGAATTGTAGGAAATTTTATACAATCTAATATTAGTCTGATGATTAGTAAAGTGAAAATTAAAATTGATAACAATTAAGTTAAAAATGATATAAATTTAATTTGAATAGTATATTTTTGATTTATTGTAATACAATGTATTCTTAGCAAATAATTGTTGTAACTTTTATTAAATAATAAAATCTATAATTTAATTTTATTGAATAAATGTTCATGACATTCGTCTTTTTTAGAGGAACACAATATGGGTCAGTTGTGAAGGAGAAAATCCAGCTGACGTTGAAAATGTTGGACCAATTAAATATTTTCCAAGACATGGATTTCCAGGGTATTTCTACCCATTTGAGAATTCTGAAGGATATTTAAGTCCATTGGTGGCCATACATTTTGAGAGACCAACTTGTATGTCATTTATAATTTATATTTGAATGCAATATTTGTAGATAAATATAAAACGTATAATTCTTTTTTGTAGCTGGAATTCTCATCAACATTGAGTGCAAAGCATGGGCAAAAAATATCATTCATGACAGACATGACAGACTGGGTTCAGTTCACTTTGAGTTAATGATTGATTAATATTTACCTAACATATTTAGGTATAATATCGAAATAATTTGCAACATATATAAGGTTTTTCATATCTAATTTTGTGACAAGAAAATGTATTTTAAAAAATCTATTGAAGTAGTTTTATATTAATTTTACTGTAAGTTATTATTTCTAAGGTATTGAAATATGAAAAATGCAAAGAGAGCAATTTTAGAATTGAAAGCCTTTAATATGGTGCTATGTAAAAAAATTCTCGTACAATTCAAAAATTACAAGTTATTTTATTTCTATAGTATGTTGAATCTAGTTTTTAATATAAAGCTGACAAAAAAAAACATGCCAACGTAGTTAAATAGTTCTTAATCAGTCATTGTGTTAGTATTATTTTAGTATTTTATGTTACTGCAAAAGCCATTATGATTTTTGGAAACAATTTATAAGACAATCAAGAACCAATTTTTTAAGATATATATAAATGTCAGTGTTGTGCATTAATTATAAGATAAGCATGAATAAGACGTTTGTTTTTAAATTAATTTTATTAATCACTGCCTCTTTAAAGTCATGAATATAAATGAGTGGTTGTTAATAAAAAATTGTTTTAAATTTATTGATTTTACTAATTGTATTTTTAAAGAACGTCAACATATCAGCTTATATTAAAATTTATATTAAATTAACCACATAAATAAATTAAACCTGGCTTTCTATTTGTTTATAGGATATTTTATTTTTACTAATATTAAAAGTAGTTTTTTATTAATGACAGTAAGTATTCATGAAACAATCAAAAATTTTTGACTGTCTGTGGTGATTATAATAATCAATTAAATATACCTTTTAAAAAGAATCAATCAGAAAGGGATCATTCATTTTTAATATTATGTATAAATAGTTTTAGAATATTTAAGAAAATTATATCAGTTTTACAACTTTTTTGTATTACTGTTTTCATATAAAATAAAAGATAAAGTTCTACTACACAAAATTATTTTTTTTATTATATTCTATAATATATGCATATATATATATATATATATATATATATATATATATATATATATATATATATATATATATATATAAATTGAAATTAAACAGATCTTGCATGTTTACTAAGTTATAATCATTTACTAATGTAATATCAAGTGAACAAAATTTTACTGGATCTATTATTTTTTATTGATAATTATTTTAAATATTTTTTTTATAACTTGTAGATTATGTTGTTTGAATCTCAAATTAGATATAAATTTTTTAAATGGTATATTAAAATGAAAAAAAATCAAAAAGCAATATTCCTATGTCAATTAAATACTATTTCTTCATTTTGAAGTATTTCAAACTAATATTTCCTTTATAAATTCCACATTTATATATATATATATATATATATATATATATATATATATATATATATATATACACATACACATATACATAATCACATACATACACACACACATACACTCACACACATACACGTATGCATTCTAAGTATATAAGAATAAATTGTTTTTCAGTTAGAAAATACTCTTCTTCAATTGATGGTTATATAAGTTTTATTTAAAGTTTTAAAAATAAGTTATATTTTTACATCAATAAAATAATATTGTTTTCATTTCAAATTTTAAGATTTTGTTTATTTCTATCTAGATATTAAATGTCCAAAGATAATTTCATTTAGATCTGACTTGTATGGATAGCAATGTAAAAAATATCTGTAAATAAAAATACATCGATTTTATTTGTTACTTCCTGTTTATTTTATTTTTGATGATTTTTTTAGTGAACCAACTAAATAAAAAAATCTTGAAGTGCTTTATTAATTTTTTACATATAATTAAGTTGAGTAATATTTTTCACTTAAAGGAATATATCAGGTATTTGTTTTTTGGGTAGCAAATTATTTGTAATTTTTTTATTGATATTTCATATATGTCTATATATACACATTTTAAATAAAGTAATCTTTTTTTTATATGATTAATAATTTTATGTTTTTTTTTTAATTTATATTTGACTTTTAGAAACAAAATTTGGTTTTGAAGAGTTGGTTATATTTTAAAATTAATAAAATGTCTTATATAAGTCATCAGTAGAAACTGGAATACTCAGTAAAATGGTTAACTTGTAAGTACAAAAGGTCAAATTGTGATAACTTCAAGAACTATTTATGTTAAGTGTTAAATTACTTTAAAAAAGAAATAATTCAACAGTTTAAATACAGTATCGTATGTAAAAAATATTATTTCAATACATTACTGGCAATAAATTAAAATTGAATGCATGTTTTTTGAATACTTTTTAAATATATAAAGAATTGAATAATTAAATAAATTTTATAAATCCATTTTGTATTATACATAATTTTAAAAGGGTATATTCACGTTTTTGAAAATTAATGTACTTATTAAAGTGTTAATAAAGGTATTCTATAATTTATTTGTATTTATAATTATGAATTTAATTACGACTATATAATTTTCAACAATCTGTAAAGTAAATAAGGTTATGTAATGTTAAGGTAAATAAATAATTTTAATCTAAAAACATTTCATTATGGGGTGAGGAATTTGTCCAATAGCTTGAATAAATGGTAGTGTAACAACTTTTAATCAAGAAGAAGTCAAAAATATCAATTGTTCAATTTGTCGAGCGTTATTTTTGATAGAATTTCTAACTGAATTTTAAGTTGGGAGTTTATTACATAACTTGTGCATTTCGACGAGTTCAAACCATAATTTTTTTACAATAATAACTTCATTTGCATTCAGTAATATTGAATGACTAGTAGTAAATCACTAATCAGGAATCATATTTTTTGATGGAATGTTTTGTGGTTTTATAGCGAGGTATTAATAGCGATTGTCATATAACATTTATTTCTCGTTATATTTTACAATTTTTTCAGGAAATAAATCGTCGTTGTGGTTTTAAAATAATGTAATTGTTTTGATTTTTATTTAAATTGTGAATAATTCAGTTATCAAATAGTATTTTACCTTTTCAATTTATTATAAATAAAGAACAGTTTTGCGAGCGTTGATGATTTGGTTTATCATTAGATCTTTTGAATGTTAATCTGCTTCAAGAGGTCCTTATCAACGGCAGGAAAACAATCTCAACGTTTCTTATTTTCAACACAATTTTTTAGATGAATTTAATTATTCGTTCTGAATTTATTTTCTTGTTCCATGCATTTAAAATTATTTAAGTAATATTATGATCTGAATAAGTTTCTATAATGAATTTATTTCAAATTCTTTTCTATCCAATATGATTTTAAGGCAAATAGAAAAATAGACTAAATATAAAATATTTTTTATGTTACAATAGTAATGTAAATCACGCAATATATTTTAATACAATATAAAAAACTTATTTTTTTTTTAAACTAATAATTTTGTTACAACTTCTTTACTGCCTTAATATATTTATTTCATTTAAAAAAATAAAAATTTATTTACGATTTAATATATATGTTAAATGTCTTTTTCCCAAATATTTTTTTGAAATTTATTCATTTTCACTAAAGCAAATTATTTTTCAAATTGAAAAACAGATTTAAATATTTTTTTATATTCATATATAAAATTAAATAAACTATTATATTTAATGTTTTCTGTTATAAAAGTAAATTGACATTTATAATACTTAATTCTTATTTTATATAATTTGCTGGTTATATTCCAATAAATTAATATGGTGTATAAATGTTATATATTTATTCAGAATAAAATAGAATAACGAAGGTATTTCATATCTTCGTAAAAAATAACAATGCCGTAATTAAAAATCAATTTATTATCACATACTGTCGTTTATTGACACACTGATTGATAAATTATCGTATGTCATAATGGAATATATATATATATATATATATATATATATATATATATATATATATATATATATATATATAGAGAGAGAGAGAGAGAGAGAAAGACTTTAAATATGAGATGTATAAGTAAAAGATGCAAAATTAGAAAATATATAATTATAATTTTTTTTTCTAAATATGATGAAAATATTCAAAATATTTTTTTTCTAAATGTACAGATCTTATTTTTGATCCTTAACCACTCTGTTTTAAAACTGCAAATCGTCATTTTGTAATATAATCATTTAAATTTTATTTAAGAGTAAAATTAATGTTATAAATAATTATAAATATTTTATTTGAACTCTCTGAATTATTCTGATATTCAATATAAATGTTTCACTTCCATTAGCGAAAACAGGCAGATGCATTGATCTAAAACTTTTTTTAATACCAGGGGGTTTCCCCCTCTACTCCCTTCGCTCATCAACCCCCAAATTTTATTTAATAACGTAAATAAGTGATGAAGAATAAAACGTTTAGAAAATTATGTCAATGCTTCTGTGTAGACGATATTTATTATTATTAATATTAATAAAATTAAAATTTATTTTGTTCGAAGTCTATTTGAAAATCTATTTTCTGTTAATTTTAATATTTCAAAAAATTTGTGTTTCGGTAAATTTCAGAAAAGTTCGGAAACGAAATTTTAACATTAATGTGGTGACGGAAGTGGAACACCATTTTTTTTAAAAAATAGAAAGATGTAGTAAGACCTTATTTCATAATATGAAATTTTTCTTAATTGACACCATCACATTTTTATTTTCCTGTTCATAGTATAAATGTTCCTTATATATATATATATATATATATATATATATATATATATATATATATATATATATATATATATATATATAAACAGATATTGCGTAAAGGAAAAATTTAATTAAATTCAAATTATAATCCATTAACATATTTTTTATGCTCTATGATGAAATATAAACCTCTGTTACAACAAAAACTGTTCTAATATATCGAGGAAAATTTATTTTTATATAAAGCAACATCAACATACTTTATAGCTTTAATAAAATAGCGAGATTATTAATGTTTTATACTTCGCAAGTACACGTATATCTGATATAAAGGTCATGATCAATAGCAACGAATTCACTGAATGATTTATAAATACCTTAAAATACTAGTTGTGTTGTTCACAATATAACTATAAATATTCCACAACTGGATCTCATTTTTCAAGTTTGCTTCGGCTTGTGCGAGATGATTAGTGATATATTCGCACACGTATCTGTACTGGAACAATGGTACAGTTGTTTATAAATATGTTTGTAATTTATTGAAAAGAATGGAATATTTTTTTGGAAAAAAATTCGATTTTGATTTTCATACAAATTAATTATCATCCTCAACACCACAAGATATTATAAAAAAGTTCAATACTTTCTGTTCATTTTGTTATTTTTAACAACAATAGGCTAATGTGAATTTCGATGACAATGCCATCATCATCACAGCAATATGTTTTCTAATGGGGTTGATAATTCATTTGTGTGAGAGTGAATTTGTCATAGTTTCAAAATAAATTGATTCTGATATTACCTATTTATTAGTGTTTGAGTAAATAAAACAGATTATAGTAGCTTTTACTAATAATAATTCTATATAATTTGTTTGTTAAAAAATTATTGAAAATAAGATTTGAGTTAATTTAAAAATATTGGCCAACTTTAATCAAATCGAGTGATGTTTTTACACTATACACCTTTTAAATTTTATTATGAAATAATAATTACTAACATTATTTTAAATTGTTTAAATTGCATTTATATATATACATATATATTATATGTACTTTATGTGTATGTGTTTAATTATTTTACATCCCTAAATCTGTTTACAAATTTACAAAAAAATTTTATATAGGGAGTACCATCAGGAGCACACAACTTAATTTTTAAATAAAACGTATATTTTTTGAGCAAGTGATGATAAATGTGCACTTTTGATGGGTTACCCTATATACTTGCCCCAAATGAAACAATATGGTTTAGACATATATTTTCTTTCTTATTATCATTTATTATCCTTTTGACTTATTTAGGCAACCCTATGGTATATTTGTGTATACAGTGATCTAAAAAATACTTATATAGAGTTTTCCAGCAAGCGCTTCAGAAGTTTAAATGGAAATAAAATAAAAAGTATTTAATTATTATTTTATTTTTAAGCATATTCTATGGTATTAATGATGGAATACAATTTCACTCATATGACCATCACAACTTCGTTTGACACAGTGCTTTCGTTTAGTCCAATTTTTAGTCACTCTTTCACATAATTGTGGTCCAATTTCATGAATTACACGATCAGTGTTTATGTTTAATACTTCTGCTTTTTGTGGTTTATCAGCATAAACCAATAATTTCACATAATCCCACAGAAAATAATCCATTTGAGATAGATCACATGATCTTGGTAACAAATTGATGAGAAATAATGGACTCGTTAAATTTTTGTTTCAATAAGTCTATTGAAGTTTTTATAATTTCTAGACATTGTTAAAGTGTTAAACGTTCCATGGTAATTTGCTAAACTATATCGAGTTGAAATGTCAAAATGAGGTTAAAAAAATCAAACAAACTACCACCAGCTCTCAAAGTTTTGACATTTTTATTGAAAACCTCTATAGAAGTAAATATTTTTTGAAATTTTGTTGTTTTTCGGTTTCATATAATCTATTATTTTCTTATATTTATTATAATCATTTATAATTTTTATAAATTTTATTTTATTATTTTCTATCTACATTTTTTGTCTTTTCATCCATTAAAAATTCAAATATATTTTTTAAAAAAGTCTATTTTGAGACATTTATTATTTATTTACAATTAAATGAAATATAATTCACTTTTATTATGAATAAATTATAAAGAAAAAAGGGCAAAGAAATATAAAAAAAATATTTTATTTACAACCAAAACTCATGTATATGTCTATAAATTATTTGAATAAAAGTTAAATGTGTATCAGAGAATGTAAGATTCTATAATATGATTTAAATGATGTATGTATGTGTATTAAGTCACCTTAACCTTTAAATTAAAGCCAGATTTATTTATTGACTATCATTTATTGTGACATCTTTTGTTCATGTGGACTAGATGCACCTACATATGTTTTAATAATGTCACGAAATGAAACGAATGTAGTTTGATAAATATATATATATATATATATATATATATATATATATATATATATATATATATATATATATATATATGTGTGTGTGTGTGTGTGTGTGTGTATGTATATATGTGTATATATATATATATAACATTTTGATTACAAATTATTACATTAAACAAAAATGTGATGATTACATTTACTCACAAATCATCGATTGAAAATAATTAATTTGTATGATCTAAAAAAATTCATATCTTGTCTATTTTTCAACACTGCCCATGAACAAATATTTATTATCTAAATCTTGACGCCGTTCGTTTACGAAAAAAAGATGTTCGCTCTACAAGGATATTCAGATTGTTTTATCGGCGACGGATGAGAATAGGTTTTCGTTACCCTCCTCAGTTAATTATTCTTGTAATCTTATTAGGTGTGGTCTTAATTTGAATATGTTTAATTTATTTTATTATTTTATCTTTAATGCGACATACAGTCATTTTCAATAGATGTATTTTTATAATTTTTTATATAACAAGCTGAATATTTTTCTGAATATAAATTTATTGCCGTTTGACATTTTCGTTAAAAAAAGAGCACTTATTCAAATATTCACAGATGAAAATATTTATTTCGTTAAAATGATAATAACATAATTATATGTTTTGAAAATATTTTAAACGGTATTTTTAGAAAAAAAATATTTGAATGGTGCATTTAAATCATGAAATAACTATAAATGCTGCTCAAAAAAAATTATTTTTGCATGACATGTTTTTATACTAAATTTTACAACTGTGTTTCATATAAAACCCTTACTATACATTTACAACTATTAAATAAAAAAAATTGTATTGTATTTTTAACAATTTTAATTTTATGCAATACTAACAAAATATCCTAATACAATAATAAATATTTTAAATATTTAAAACTAGTTTGATTAACATCTAAATTGAATATTTTTCAAAAACTGCACGAATTTCTTCGAATCATTGAAATGTACTAATGTAGTTATTTTTCCATCAATTTTCGGAATTGTTATCGATGTTTGAACGACATTGATATGAAATAGAAAGTGGTTTGAAAAATAATAACATCATTTGTGCTCTATAACTGTCAATTATAAATTTATTATTAAAATAATTACATAAAATTTGAGTGATTAGGTATAATACATCCTGTATTCTTAAAAGTAATTACGATTTTGTTATCCGTTTATCAAAAATGCTGTTCTTAATGTACATTCATGTACAGGTGGAAGATAATAAAAGTTTCATTATATTTGATAGGATTTTTTATAACAAATATAAAATTTACTGTGAATTATTTTTTAAATGACAAAAATATTGGACTATAGTATAATTTTTAATGTCTATTATGATAATCTTGTAATGATTGGAAATTATATATATATATATATATATATATATATATATATATATATAAGGTCATCCAAAAGTGACGCCTAGATTTGAGTTTTATTAAAAAAAAAATGTATAGGGTGGTGTATAGAAAAACATGTGTACAGATTCTTTTTAATAAAACACTTATCTAAGAGTCACATTTGTATGATCATATATATATATATATATATATATATATATATATATATATATATATATATATATATATATATATATAGTATATAAGTCAATATTAAATATTACTTGTACTCATGAAATAAGATAATTAAAAGTTTATTGATTTGGATATATATATATATATATATATATATATATATATGTGTGTGTGTGTGTGTGTGTGTGTGTGTGTGTACATAAGTGCACAAGTGATTATACAAATATTTAATTTTTAATTTACTGATTTTTAGTTCCGTAACTTTTCATGCGAAACAAAATAATATTTCAATAATTAATAATGTTAGTATTTTTTAAATAAATCGAATTGACTTCATTTTCTAATATAATATTATTATTAAAATCATGTGTAAAATAAAATATAAATATTATATATATATATATATATATATATATATATATATATATATATGTATATGTATATGTGTATATTTTTGTAAACGTGATAGAACTTTAAATTGAATCCCTACAGAAAGTTCTATCTAACCTAAAAAAATATTATAACCTAAACTAATCTTTTATATATATATATATATATATATATATATGTACACACAAGTAACCCCCGTATAACACTGTTATTAGGTTCCTAAAAAAGCCCGTGTTATGCAAATTCGTGTTATACGAAACAAATGATTAGTACAAAAAACAAGGTTAAGTTTCAAAAATTAAAAAAAATATACTATTTTCGTTTTATAACTAAGAGATATATGTTTATTAAAACAATAATTGATATAAGCTATTGCATATTAATATTAAATAATGTTTTCTTTTTCATCACTACTAAACACCATTAAACGAGTGCGTTTTCTTTATGGTAAAATAATCTCATCTTATGATCTTTCTTCTGCAGCATCTTAATTTCTACGCTCTACTTTTTGTAAAAATCTATTATTTTCGTTTGCTTTCATCTTAGAAATCTTCATAAATGATAAAGCATTTATAAAATTCTCTTTTAAATTCTATGGCTTCTTTCAGTGGAAAGCTCTGCATTTAGAAAATAGAACTTCAATTGTTCCATTAAGTTTAAGCCTTTCTTTATTTTTTTTTAGGATAACATTTTAGATTTCTGTGTTTGCGTCTGTGCTATCATCCTCTGAATTAATTTGATTTATCTCAGATATCATTTCCACTAAATTTGTCCTATCTTCCTCTCTTCCACCAGTAATTCTTGAATATCTTCAGGATTAATATCATCAAAATTCTCAAACCATGTTCTTTGAATTCCGGGTTATACAGGGATTTTTGCCAATTCTCCAACCGTGTTAGAGCGAAATCGTGTTGTAGGAATGACTTGTTATACGGAGGTTACCTGTATATATAGTATATATTCACATACATACATACATACATAAACACATACACATATACACAAATACATAAATATAGGATGTTTTTTTTAAGATTAGACAGAAATTTCGATAGAGATTCAATTAAAAGTTCTATCATGCTTAAAAAACACCTATATATATATATATATATATATATATATATATATATATATATATATATATATATATATATATATATATATATATATATATATATATATATATATATATATATATATATATATATATATATATATATATATATATATATATATATATATATATATATATATATATATATATATATATATATATATATATATATATATATATATATATATATATATATATATATATATATATATATATATATATATATATATATATATATATATATATATATATATATATATATATATATATATATATATATATATATATATATATATATATATATATATATATATATATATATATATATATATATATACATATATATATGCATTGTAATTAAATTACTGCATCCATTTGTAGTATTGAAAATAAATCAAATAAAATCATTTGTTATAAAAATCGAAGTAATAATTAGTTGTAAAGGACAAATAAAAATACGTACTTTCAAAAATATTTTAATATCTGTTATGGACAATGCAAACGTAAATATGTCTTCAATTTTCCAATTAAATCTTGAAATTCTCGATTTTTTTATATTACTGGCTTGGAATTATTTTCATATACATATGTACATACATTGTATATATGAATATATATATATATATATATATATATATATATTCATATATTTATGTGTGTGTTGTGAATGTACTACTTATACATTTAAATTAATTCTTTTGAACAAGTTTAAATAAAAAAATGCATTTATATATTTTAATGTAATAACATAAAATCGTTTGTTGTTTTGTCGACTTTGCATTTTATTGAATACTAAAATTACATTAGCAATAATTAAAGGCCAACTTCCTATTCATACGTCTGGTTCGTACGTGACCAGAAGAAGTAATAATATAATATCGCTACCTAAGGTAAAGTATCCTCTGGGCGCTGGATCATCAGACGACCTTGTTAAATTGATAGGTATTCATTTGCTTGCCATCCATCGCACATTACAATACATGGTACATATTTCAAAGTCAACAACTCGCGCGCTGGACAACCCAAATCGTGAAACACACGCATAAAAACTGGATCAACATTATATTGCCGCAAAAGCGTAAAATGTTGACTATATTTTTGTCACGGGTGTGGTCGGTGTAGTGGTGGTAAATAACAAAATCATATATAAAGTGAATGTAGTTTTACGTACAGTATTAAACAGTTCTTGGCGAGTACTGGATTATCTTAACTCCAGCAGCGCTAACGAATTACACAAAGGCATCAACATGAGAGTATTCATCGTATTATCTGCATTTGTGGTGTGCGCGTTCGCAAAACCAACATTGTTCCCGTCGGTCGTCGCATACGGTGCCGTCCCTTCGGTCATCAGCTACGCAGCGGCGCCCATCGCCGTCTCATCGCAATTATCGAGCCAGTACCATGCTCAAGACGAACTTGGACAATATAGTTACGGATACAGCGATGGAGTTTCCGCTAAAGCCGAATCGAAATCACTCGATGGCGTGACTCGCGGAGGATACTCTTACGTTGATGCTGAAGGGAAACTACAACATGTCCAATACGTATCCGATCCAGTCAACGGATTCCGTGCAGCAGCTACGAATCTTCCTGTAGCACCGGCAGTTCCAGAAGTTCCACTTCCGGAAGGACCGAAACCGGTCGAAGACACGCCTGAAGTAGTTAAAGCTAAATCGGAACATTTGGCTGCTATAGAAGAAGCGAAAACACGTAACGCCGCCGCCGATGTTGCCGATGCAGCCGAAGCTACAACAACACCCGAACCTTCAGCAAGTTTAGCTCCACTTGTACATCCATTACCGATTGCATACAGTGTTCCATCCGTCGGTGTACATCCGGTTGGGTCGTACGCATATGCGTTTAACACGTACCATCATTCGCCCGCATTTGCTCTCTCGCCGTACAGATACGAATATTTACCACATCCATTCGCGTACACAGCATTCGGACCAGCAATCGTGCCGGCACACCTTGTACATACTACCGGAGCTGTAACAGAAAAATCCGAAACGACTACCGAAAGTGTAGAAGCGAAATCGAGTGAACAAGATGAATAAGAAATCTGAATAAAACATGCAATTTTATATATTGTAAGATTAGATTTATGTGAATGTGGCTTTATTTCTAAGATTAATATTATTATTTTTTTTGTTTGTTTTTATCACAAAGAAAATAAACTTTTCTAGTATGTAAATGATTTTTTTATTTTTTAATTCATTTCAGAAAAATTAGCAGATGTTTTTAATTTAATTATTGTAATATACTTACCATTTGTACTAAGGTTAATAAAAATTAGATAATAAAAAATAAAAAAAATATTTTGCAGCAATTTTTATACTCATTTATGAACACACAAACTTACTTCAAATCTTTTAATTACATTTAAGTTTAATTATATAGGGCTATCCAAATGTGACGCCTAGATTTGTGTTTTATTAAAAAGAAACTATGCATATGTTTCTTTTTAATAAAACACAAATCTGGCATCACATTTGGATAACCCTATATTTATATATATATATATATATATATTATATATATATATTCTTTATACACACACACACACACACACCCGTCCCTCAATTTACACGAAGTATCCGTTCCACGTGGATTTGTTTTACGCGAATGAAAATCGCGTAAATTGAGTCTGTCAATACAATAGAAAAAATATTGTAAATAAAAGCTAGTAAAGTTGTAGAAACACATATTTATTTCACATAGCTTAACAAAAAAATAATGACGTTTTAGAAAATAAACGTAGATAAATTTTATTTGGTAAAAACAATCAACCTTTTATATATTTATATCGTGCTTTTATACGTTCAAGTAAGAATTTGCATCACTCTGATATATAATAAATTCCATGAAAAATTTTATAACATGAAATCTATCTGACCGCGTATAAAAAGTGCCGCGTAAATCAATACCGCGCAAAAAAAGTCCCGCGTAAATTAAGGGGCGGGTGTATATATATATATATATATATAATATTCATAATTTATTTTATTCATGGTTTTAATAATAATATATAAAAAATGTAGTCAATTTAACCTAAAAAATCCCTTTATATATATATATATATATATATATATATATATATATATATATATATATATATATATATATATATATATATATATATATTTATATATATATATATATATATATATATATATATGATATATATATGCATATATGTATGAATTTATAATAGTAAAAATAATAATTATACTCTTTTATGTTTGTAGTCCGATGACAATTTGGAACGATCTTTATTTAATTAAATGTCAATCATTTTCTGATTTTAAAAGCTTTTATTAAGAAAAACATTAATTTTATAGTAAGACAAAAATAAAAATATTGCATGATTTTATAATATATATATATATATATATATATATATATATATATATATATATATATATATATATAATATTAACATAGAAACTATAAAATAACTCAAATGAGATTGAAGAATAATAAAGGATAGTAAATAATAGTAAGTAAGTAAATGTATATCTAAATACTTCAGTTTCATTTAGACTTCTTTATATTTCCTTTTATTTTTCAATCTACAAGAACACATATGTTTTGCAAAATTTTTATTTTTTTAATCATTGTTAAAGATAAAAAATTATCATACTTAATTGTAATATTTGTTATGTTTTGAAAAAGATCGAATTTTATATCTAGAAATATTAAGTATTTCATCTAGTTTTTATATTATGACATATTGTTTGACATTTAATTCAATTGATTTTATTCATTATTTGTACGACTCTTGAAAAATTTAACCTTTTCTTGCATGTATTACAAGAAGAGTAAAAAAGTAAACGCTATATATATATATATATATATATATATATATATATATATATATATATATATATATATATATATATATATATATATATATATATATATATATATATATATATATATATATATCTATATGTGTGTGTGTGTGTGTGTGTGTGTGTTGTGTGTGTATGTGTGTATACGTATACATACATACATACAGGCAGACAGGTAACCCTCATATGACATGATGATTAGGTTCCTAAAAAATGTCATGTTATAAGAGTCTGAGAATTAGTGAAAAAAAATAACGTTCAATTCCATCAAGTAACAAAAATATACCATTTTGTTTACATATCTATCATAAATATTTTTCTTAAATGTCATAAATATATTTCTTAAAAAAATCAAACATATTACAATTAAAATGTGAAATGTTGAACGTATTTTTTATATATGGTCATCTAAATATGTCGCCTGAATTTGTATTTTATTAAAAAGAAACATGTGTATAGGGAGACATATGTATTGTTTCTTTTTAATAAAACACAAATCTAGGCATCGTATTTGTATGTACCTATATTTTTTCTTCTTCATCGCTGTTAAAAACAATTAAAAGAAAAAATATTTTCATTTTCTGTACGTTCTTCTACAGCATTTAAATTTCTATGTTCTTGTTTTTTAAAAAAAATCAGTTATTTTCATTTACTTGGTTGATAAATGTTTATAAATTTAATAGTATGGATTTAAACATTTGTGTAGTTGTTTTTTGAATTTTATATTTCTTTCAGTGGAAAGATTTGTATTTAGAAAATAGAATTCTAATTGCTCAATTTATGCCTTCCTGTATGTTTTTAGAGTAAAATTTTGAATTTAAGTATTTTGTTCTACGTTATTTATCCTTTGAATTGATTTGGTATAAATTCCTTACCATTTCAATCTCTCTTTCACCAACTTCTTCTTTTCTCAAAAATTGTTGAATATCTCCAGAAAAACTATAAGATTTTTAACAAATTTTTAATATTTTCATTAAATATTAACTGCTAGCTCATATTTTATTAACAGTTTAAATAAAAACCAAAAATTATAAAGTTACGACAAATCTTAAAAATTACGAAGAATTAAAATTTCAATATTTTGCAATTGAAAATTTCCTCATACCTTCCTAATATACTAAATATCGTTTACTTGAATGAAATGTATTAATTTATTCAATAATCTCGTTCGTACTTGAAAATATCTGTGACTTTCCTCGTAATACAGAGGTTTCCCCAATTCTCTAACCGTTATACGGGGATTTCCTGTAAAGTTAATAATTATTTACATCTTGCAATCTTTTAAAATATTAAGTTTTGGCGAAATTCATGAAAAAAAATTATTGATTTTTTTATACATGAATGAAATGAAATTTATATATAGGGTTTTCCAATAAGCGCTTCAGAAGTTTAAATGGAAATAAAAAAAAAGTATTTAATTAATTAATTATTTATTTATTTTTATTTTTAAGCATATTCTGTGGCATTAATGATGGAACACAATTTCACTCATATGATCACCACAACTTCGTTTGACATAGTGCATTCGTTTAATTTAATTTTAGTCATTTTTTCACATAATTGTGGTCCAATTTCTCGAATTACACGTTCAATGTTTATTTTTAATACTTCTGTTGTTTGTGGTTTATCAGCATAACTCAATTATTTTACATAATCCTAGAGAAAATAATCCAGTGTTATTGAAATATATATAAAAATATATGAAAACTGTATTATTAAATAAAAGTATATCTGAGTGAAGCAAAAAGTCCTTATTTAATTAGTAGTTAGAAATAATTATTATGAAAAATCACATAGAAATATTTTTTTAAATTGAATTGTTTACTAATAAACGAAAGAACATTTATTAAACATTTTAAATCGATATTATACAATTTCATACAGTAAAATATAAAAAAAATATTCCCAAATGGAATAAAAATACAATTAAATAATAACACACTTATCATATTTTCACAGAAAAATATTATTTAGATGATTTTTTTTGTGTTTATTTTTCGTTTTTTCATTAAAAACAAATATTTTTTTTTTAAAAAAAACAATGTTTTAAAAAATATTAAATTTGTACAAACTTTGAATTTTTATATATCGTTTTATTTAATAAACGAATTGAAATCGAATTTAGACTCAATGTAATTTTATATATATATATATATATATATATATATATATATATATATATATATATATAAATAAATAAATAAATAGATAGATATAAAAACACATAAACCAATATGTAAATTATCATGAGTCATTTGAAATCGTTTAGTAAAGAATTTGTATTAATATAGTAGAGAAAGATAAGAATATAAGACAAATATGACGTAAAAAGATTTTTAAATAATTCAATTTATTTATTAGTAAACGGTAAACTTGTTTTTTTTTTAATTAGCTTGGAATTTATTTCCTTACTATCTGATTGCAATCATCAGTTACTTATCCTTGAAAGTTCCTTATCTATAGACTGTATTATTTACTTTTGAGTATATTAAGCAAACTATGTAAAAATGATTTTACGTCCCTAGCCCGGTGGTTCTTAACCGGTGTTCCGCGGAACACTGGTACTCTGTACACTTAGAAAAAGTGTTCCGCCAAAATTTGAAAATCAGTGCAAAATTAAAACGATTATTAAGACGGAAAAAGAAACGAAAAAGCAAAAGTCATTGTTTTTAGTTGTATCGTCTTTACTTGTACTTATTTTGGATTTTATCGATTTTTATAACGTGTGTTCGATTTTTATAATTATTTCTGAAAAAGCGATTAAAATTGTATTATAATTTCCAACATCGTATTTATGCAAGCTTGGTTTTTCAACATTAACGAATATTAAGATAAGGAAATGTGATAGGCTGACAAATATAGAAGAGGAAATGAGGGTAGCTATTTCACACATAAGACCAGATATTGAAAACGTTTGTAAAAGTCATCAGGCCCAAATATACCATTAAAAAAATTGTAAGAATTTCCTTTTTTTAATTTCATTTACTGATTGTTATTTGCTATTGACTGTTATGTAAGTGATTTTTTTTATTATGCAATATAAAAATATATATATATATATATATATATATATATATACTGTATTATTTCACGACTGTGTTCCGCAAAAGTCTTGTAAAATTGTAAGTGTTCTGTGATTCTGAAAAGGTTAAGGACCACTGCTCTAGCCATAAATATATCCTTAAACCATTTTATATTACTCTGTTTTTATTTAGTAATTTGTATTACTTATTGATAGTTTCTCCTCCTAGTTACATAAATGACTAGTCCATTTCTGTTTTAAAAGGGTATCCAAAGGGTTAAGTGATGCATTGTTTTTTTCTAGAATTACCTTCTCTTCTCTCTAATTTTTTATTTGTTGTATAAAATCTTTTTTCAAAACGACAAATGAATTATATCTTTTATTAATTAATTCATTTCTAATTTTTCCTAATTATATATATATATCATATATATATATATATATATATATATATATATATATATATATATATATATGTAGAGAGCGAGAGAGAGAGAAAATTTAAAATAGAGTAGTATTAATCTTATTAAAAGAAATAATAAACATATAGTGATCCCACTTTGTACCTTGGGTAAATATATTCAAATAGAATAGTCATCGCTCTAGGTCACTGTAAAATAAAAAATGATACACCTACAGTATTTTGATTTATATTTCCTAAAAGTGTTTAGAAAATTTATGATTTGCGTGCGTTTATAAAAATAGAACATTTTAATCTGCATTATATATATATATATATATATATATATATATATAAATATATATATATATCTCCCCATTTTTTTTTTTTTTGTACATAGCTGCGAAATTCAAAAGACCAGAAGGCGGAAGGGAGATATTTGCCAACCTAATATATTATATGTGTGCGGTTTTTCCAATCATCTGCTTTAAGACAGGAATTTTAAATGTCAAATATTATATCACAACATTTGAGAATAATTGTAAGGAAATGCGAATAAATAATTTTAATTAATATTTGTACGATGTGATTTTTACATGTTTATAAAAAACAGTATCATAATAAAAACAGACAACAAAAATATAAAAATATTGTATAAGGAACGCGAAATTTATAACATTAAAAAAATCGTGAAATATTATAAAAATATAACGAAATTTATTTTCTGTATTTCACAATTTTCTTACACGATATATTCAATTCTTGAATAAATGTTTACATTTTTTTTCTTGTTATATTTGTCAAATACACGTTTATACTTACGCACTTATATATATATATATATATATATATATATATATATATATATATATATATATATGCATGTGTATTCATGCTTGCATGGTTTATGTGCGTGTGTAAATTCGATTTTGTAAATATTATTATAATGGAAAATATTCTTTTCTTGTAAAGTGGAAAGTACTAAACACAGTTTACATACAAAGCACGTGTGTCAGATGGGAAGACTATGTTATCAATTGTATTTTATATTTATATATACAGTAATACCTTGCATAGTCCGGCTTCGATTAATTCGATTTCACTATAGTCCGTTTTGAAATTTTCCAAAAAAAAATTTTTACTTCAAAAAAATCCAAAAAATTAATACATAAAATTGTTTTCGTACGCAAATTTTCAAGTTTTCCCATTTATTATGAAAACATAATAAAAAAGAAAACCGAAATCGTATATGCATCGCATGCTCAGTTCTAGTTTTTTGGTCTTTTTTTCTATTAGTTTTCGATTCGCAACTCTAGAATAAAGTTGATTTTTTGATAATTAAATTTTAATAACCCATTTGAAAATGAATTTAAAATAAATGTATAAACCCCTGATTTTGTTTTGTTAATACATACAAGCATTTAAATATATTACCCTCGTTTTATTTACTGAAAAATAGGGGAAAAAATTGTTTGAAACCAATTAAAGTTTTTTGTATTTAGTTAATGTTTCGATTAGTTCGGTTTCAAATAGTTCGACTGATCAGTGGAATCGATTAGCCGGACTGTGCGAAGTATTCCTGTATATATATATATATATATATATATATATATATATATATATATATATATATAAATTATGTGTGTGTATGCATACTTTTGAAAATAAATATTATCATATAAAAAACATAAGTTTAATTTTCTTTCAAACTAATCTATGTTCAATTATTTATATGTAACTATCAAATGAATCCAAAATTAAAGTCAATACATTATATTTTTATAAGGATTCAATGACCAATAAATACAAAAAATATATATGTTAATCAATTTTAGGATTTTTTTATATGAGCCGTTTAAATTAACGATTTAAATTAACGATTACAATAATTCATTAATTTTGAAAGTGAGGCAAGTCCATTCAGTTATAATAAAACCTTTATTTTTTTTAGCCAGCACTATAAACACTATTGGATTATAAACTTACATTATCTAATACCACAAAATACAAAAAATATGTCTATTATTACTTACCAATATTTTTAAATTTATTGAAATGCAAACCCTTAAATATCTCGCAATAACAAAAAATGGACTTACCCCACTTTCAAAATTAATGAATTATTGTAATCGTTAATTTAAATCGTTAATTTAAACGGCTCATATAAAAAAATCCTAAAATTGATTAACATATATATTTTTTGTATTTATTGGTCATTGAATCCTTATAAAAATATAATGTATTGACTTTAATTTTGGATTCATTACTGTTTATGTATTTATAATGAATCTAAGAAGATATTTTATATAAATAATTAATTTAATTTAAAATTAATAATTTATTTTTTGTTTTCTTGATTCTTTTTGATAAATATTTTAAAACACTAATATCTATTATATATATATATATATATATATATCTATAAGTATATATTTATATATATATGATATATATTTCGATTTAGTTTTCGTTTGATAAGTATGGTAAATTTAATTATTGTTTAATTTAATTAATTAATTAATTTGATTAAATTTTTCAATTTAGTTTTTCTTACTAAATTGATCTTATTAAACGACCCTCGTATATATATATATATATATATATATATATATATATATATATATATATATATATATATATATATATATATATATATATATATATATATATATATATATATATACATATATGTAAATTATCTTTTAAATCGTTAGAAAACCACGAAATTAATATTAATTATTATTATATATGCTTACCTATTTATTAACCTAGATTATTCAGGTATTTCGATTTGAATTAATAATAAATACATGCATGCATATGTGTATATATATATATATATATATATATATATATATATATATATATATATATAAGTGCATATAAATAGCTGTTCTACGAATACGATCAATGGTATTTCTGTGTACATGAATCATGTATCCACTCACAAATTGCAATTAGCTAATTTAGCGCATTAACGAATGTCATTATTCTCGTGCTGCTTTCATTCTGGCCACTGCACATTATTTGGTCGTTTTCCGTATTTATTTTCCTTTTGTTTGAATGTTCTTGAACTCGTTGTGCTCAACTCATACTATTAGCGTGATCTTGATTTGGTGTCGGAAATTTGTCGTTTTTAATTAAAACAAGAGGTCACAACCGTTTTGTCAACATAACGTTCTCAAGGGTTAAATGAACATGTGCGTGAATTAGGTTTTTTTTTCAGTTCCATTCATAATTCACAAACGAATTATATTTCTTATAAATTGTTCTCAGGTTTTCAGATTATAAATATGTATGCATGATTTTTTCATAAAATTAATCAATATTTTCTCTTAAGAGTCATGAAATATGTTTTAATGTCGCATGAAATAAGTATTTTTTTAATTTATTTTATTATATATATATATATATATATATATATACATATATAATATCAGTTATATAGAGCTATATAAATCTGTCTTGATTCATATATATATATATATATATATATATATATATATATATATATATATATATATATATATATAGATTTTTTTAAAGTGATAGAACTTTAAATTGAACTCCTATTGAAAGTTCTATCACTCATAAAGAAACAGTCTCTCTCTCTCTCTCTCTCTCTCTATATATATATATATATATATATATATACGCGTGATAGAAGTTTCAATAAGAATTCAATTTAAAGTTCTATCACTTTTAAAAAAACACACAAATTTATATATATGTATATATTTATATATGAATCAAGACAGATTTATATAGCTCTATATAACTGATATTATTCCATAGTGACAGCAAACAATAAATATTCTTATTCATTTGCATACAATTTTATCTTTGAGTCACGTGGTTCGAGGACGTAGTATCTATAGGTCAATAATATTATTTGTGTTTCTTATTTGTAAATTTATTTTCGACGTCAGATGTGTGCATAATTTGTTAAATACTATTAAATAATAACATAATTGTTAAACAATTTATTAAAAATATTAATAAGTTTCTCAATCTTATTTTGATCTATTTTTTGATTGTTAATTCGAATTGAAGAGAATTGCTCGTTAATGTTATAATAACCTACTGTAATTAATTCAAGCAAATGGCAATGAAATTTTTTGATTGCGACATCCGATTTTTTTTGAACTTTGGTTTAGTCATTGATTTGTTTCTGCATTACAGAACTATTGCAATTAAAATGAAAACAAAATATGTTGATACAGAAAATAACGGTCATTAAACTACAAATTGTGATATTATGAATTTTTATAATAATAACACATTTAATTAAAATAATCAGTTTGGTAGCATAGATTTATAATAAACATTGAACTAAAATTGTGATTAAAATTGGACTAAACGAATACATTGTCAAGCGAAGTTGTGGTAATCATATGAGTTAAATTGTATTCCATCATTAATGCCATAGAATATGCTTAAAAATAATAAAAAAACTAATTAATTAATTAATTAATTAAATACTTTTTGTTTTATTTCCATTTAAACTTCTGAAGCGCTTATTGGAAAACCCTATATATATAAAATATGACTAAATTTATTTTGAAATATAAAAATTGAATCATAGTTTTATTTTAAACCTTTATTTATTTTAATAATTTTTATGTAAGAACATATTAATATTTTATAAATTTGCACATAACATAATTAATCTTATTTCATTATTTCTGTACAGTGTTGCAAATAGACTTGTCATTACACATTTCTCATACATTATCACCTACATAAAACAATTTGTACAACAAACGTATTTTTTTTAAAAAAAAAACTTGGTCACAATTTGATTTCAACTGCAAATTGAAAACGTCAACAGTAATTTGTATTGAACTGATATGTAAACTAATTATGACTGCATGCACTAAGTGAAAATGAGTCCGTATTCTTTGTAACGATAATCGTTTTTAATCAGCCACAGTAGACATATTACATTATCAGCTGTGCACACAGATTTTTATTTTCGCAAACGCGCGAAAACTAGATTTCGCCAGTTTTTCAATTGATGGCTGTCAGCCAAACGTAACCATTTCTGTGATGCTTTATTTCGGCGGATGTAGTTCGTTTTAGATATTTCTAAATATTTTTCACTATTTTACTGTCACCGTTTTCAAGTACTATAAATAAACAATTATATACCTGTACTCAAACATTTTTTTCAAAAAACTAATACATACCTATGAATATATATACATACATACACCTGGGTCTCTTTTTACACGGTATTTTTACATGATTTTAACACGTTTTACTTAATAAAAAGCGACGATGAATAAAACGTAATTTTTGAAAAAACATTTTTTTTCATTTTCCTCGACACATTAACTTTTCTTTTATATATTTATTAAATGAAATGTTTTTAGTGAATGTATTTCTATATTTAAAATTGTTTTTTGTATAATTTACGTCAGTTTGACACAAATTTTGTACTTTGTTGTAAGTCAATTCTTACATGAATTTTTTTTGTACGATTTTTTAACAGTACGCACTACTATGTAAAAAGAGACCCAGATATATATATATATATATATATATATATATATATTACGTTTAAAATTATTAATAATTCTATAAACCATTTAACAGACAGAACATAATTATAGATAGATACAATTTCGAAAAGGTAGATAACTTCAAATATTTAGCTTCAAAAGTAATCCAAAGTAACGATGAAGAAACAGAAATCAAAAGCGGAATATCGACAGGATGGAAAAGCTACTTTGGATTTAAAATCATAATTAAAACAGAAATATCTCACCTACAGTGTTTTTCAATAAGGGCGTTCAATCTTTAAAATTGAATAAAAAGAGTTGTATGTAAGGTATGGCAAAAATCTTTAATGCAGATTAAAGTATATTCAATGCCATTATGTTTTAAAAATAACATCGTTCAAATGGTTTCCACGGCTTCGTCTGCAGGAGTCGATTCTAGAGACACAATTTTGGATGACTGTTCTACATAAATCGTGTTAGATTTTAGCAATGACTTGAATGACGTTGTTTTCTAGGTCGTCAATTTTTACTGGTTTATTGGCATAGGCCAGAAACTTAACGTAGCCCCCCAAAAAAGTCTACTGTGTACAGTACGTACTGTTAAAAAATCGTAAAAAAAATCGTGTAAGAATTGATTTACAACAAAGTATAAAATTTGTGTCAAACTGACGTAAATTATACAAAAAACAATTTTAAATATAGAAATATATTCACTAAAAACATTTCATTTAATAAATATATATAAGAAAAGTTAATGTGTCGAGGAAAATGAAAAAAAATGTTTTTTAAAAAATTACATTTTATTCATTGTCGCTTTTTATTAAGTAAAACGTGTTAAAATCGTGTAAAAAGAGACCCAGGTGTATGTATGTATATATATATATATGTATATATATATATATATATATATATATATATATATATATATTCATAGTTATGTATTAGTTTTTTGAAAAAAATGTTTGAGTACAGATATAAGTCGTATAATATTAAAGCAGAAGTTTCTCGATTTTGTAAAAATAAAAATTCTGAATTTTATAAAAATGTAATTCATAAGTTATCTTCTCATTGAGTAAAAATTGTTTAATATAACTATGAATATTTTGGCAAATAAAATTATTTTAAGTAAAAAATACAAGCGTTCTTATTTTAATTTCGAAAACGACAGAACTTTCTCGGTTACCTAACAATATATTGGAACACTAAAAACATTTGTTTGTAAAAGAATCGTTCTAAAAAAAAGTATACAATTTTGTACGAAATTCCTCTCGATAAAAATAACATAAGTTTTTGTTTAACAAAGATAACGAATACACAACGTGTCTGCACGATAGATAAAATATTTGACCTGTTTCCAAGAATTAAAAACAATGTTGATAAAATGTTATCTCACAATTTAGTGATCATTTTTTTTATTTACAAGTTTCTTTACACGACTGTACGATAATGCAAATCATATTTACTACTTGAATGTCATTTTATCATGTTTTAAAAGTACTCTTAATATACATATATATATATATATATATATATATATATATATATATATATATATATATATATATATATACATATGTATATATGAATAACAGGCAAATATATATACATAAAATGGCACACGAGAAATGTAAAACGGTCATCCAAAAAACGCGCCTACATGTTTCTTTTTAATAAAACATAAACTATCCAGAACTTTTTCTCTCTGTTTTTTTTTATTGAAAGTATGATTAATTACAATTATAAATACAACTAAATATTGTTCAAATGTCTAACAGAATTGTGTCTTCAGGCATCAATTCTAATATAGACATTTTCAATGATTTTTTGACATGTTGCTGAATTTATTTCAAGAATTGCAACTCAAATATTATTCTTTAGCTCATTAATTATTTATGGTTTATCAGTATAGACTCGATTTTTTTTTAAAAAAACTAATGGTGTTAAATCGCATGATCTTGGAGGCCAATTGAAATCTGCATTTCGTGAAATTACATGTTGACGAAATTTCGATCGCAAAAACTGAATGGTTCCTCGAGTTGTGTGACATGTAGCATCGTCTTGATGGAAATAGTCATCAGACACATCAATCCATAAAAAGTCACTCAACATTCACAGTAACAGCATTTCCAGGATTATTTTCGAAGAAAAAGGTCCAATGGTTCTATTTGTCCAAAATGTAACAGCGACGTTTTGTGAGTGTGAGATTTTTCATGAATAACACGAGGATTTTCATCACCCCAGGTAAAACAATTTTGTTTATTAACGAATCCATTTATTGTGAAATGAGGTTCAGTACTAAATAAAATTTTACCTGGAAACAATGGATTTGTTGTTCGTTGTTCAATAATCCAACTAGCGAAATTATCTATCCATGGTTAAAATTGTAACCTTCTACTAAAACAAAAAGGCTTATTATGTCATTTGAAAAAACATGACATGTAAACATTATTATAGTGCTGACATCTAGAGGTCACACTTGGATGACTCTATATAATAAATTTATATAATATATTCATAGAACAAAATAAATAAACATATTTTATTTAATTGTGGAATCCCCGTTGATCTATTAAAAAAAATCATTTCATTTTCCTTTCGTAGTGGAAACAAGTTTTTTTTTAAAAAATCAACCTTCTTTATTCTCTTTTAATCGTTTTAATTCTCTTTAATAATTGATTGAGTGGATGTTATTTCTGTGATTCTCTTCGATGTATGTAACTATTTTAAATATAAAACCTAAGAATCATTTTTCTATGCATGTTTTATGTTAAGGCTAGTTATGTTTCCTTTTGCCATCTACAGGTAACTTTAAAGGTACGAGAAATTACTCAAAAATGTCAAAATTAATTGTAGTGCAAGATGCACAAAAAATAATCTTAAAAGTTTATACTTAAAACAGTTCAATTTTCTTGGTCCACTGTCTCTCTCTTCAAATTAATCTTATAGTATCCATTTTAATAACTCTAACAAAATAAAAAAAATGTCTGGCTTATGAAAGAAATTTTGAGAAATTTAAATAAATTCTAAGAATACGTGAGAATAGAGAAAATCGTATAAATAAAATAAAACATTATTATTTTCTACTTTGAGATGGATAATGTTTAACAAATTTAACACAAAAATGCTTGCGGATAGAGGAATGCCTTCCAAATATGGGTGGTAGGAGGGAAATTAAATACCTCCCGTGGACCAACAGGCTTCGGTTTTTCAAAAAATTAGAAGAGACAATTAAGTAGAAGTAGATAAATGATAAATCTAGGCGTTACATTTGGATGACCCTATATAAGTGTAAAAAAAATGTAAAACTAGTAAGATTTTACAAGGATATTTATAATATTATTTCCTATGATTAACCGAATTATATGTGAAATTAATTTGTCATTTTATTGATTGTATTTTTACTTAATATTTTAAGTTATAAAAAATAAATATCTTGGGAGATACAAATTAACATAATATATCTACATAACATACAGAGAGTTAATAATGATGATTCATTAAATTATATTTTAAATGAATTGCTTTTTTTCGTTTATATTTTACACCGAATTTTCAAATACTATTTTTTTCGAACCATGAAAAACAATATCAGTAAGTTAGTAAAATTTAAAATGATTTATTGAGTTTATAATTTGTAGGTTCATAAAAATATTGTTGTAATAAAAAAATGTTAATTTTTAATATAAGGTGTTTCAAATGGTACTGAATGATTTAGACATAAATTTATTTGCTTACTATCATTTATTATCCTTCAATCTCATTTAAACCATCCTATATGAAAATATATTACCAAGCAATGAATTATAAAAATATATTGTATTTATTAATAAATATAAACTATGATATATGTATAAGAAAAAATGATTTATAAATTCCTACAAGATGAAAGTTTAATTTATCTAAATATCATAGATTTTAAATCACAAATTGTATTATTTGTAGTTTTATTATGTAAGCATAATTATCAATTATCAGTTTTGAAATTGCAGATGATTACACTGATCGACTTATTATTAGAAATGATGTTTGTGTATTTAAATGGTTATTGGATAGACGTAGAGTAATTGAAAAGAAACTAAATATTTTAAATGGAAATTTATATGAGAATTGTATTCTTGCTTTAATACGATTTATTATATTTATGTAGATCATTACTATATTGTCGATTATCGTCTGGTTCAACAATCATTCGAATGAAAATTTCTTCTGTCAACAGAGGAAACAAAAGAGTAACACAAAATCCGAACAGGTCAATCGACAGAGACGGACAATCATATACCACGCATAGTCGTCTATGTATCTCTGTCACGTACGACAAAAATTATCTTTCAATGACGTCGATGTTGCTGATACTGAGAGCTGAAGAACTTAATGAGTATGATGAGTTTCAAAGTTGTTTGCCAGTCTGTTGCTGTTGGCTGTGGTGCATGTTTCTACACACAAGCTTCGCATACTTATTACGTTCAATGATTAATATCGATACACGTGCTAGTGACAGTACTTACTAGTTTCATTGCGTGAAGGTGGTGTGTTTATTTGGGTACACGTACGTTCGTAGCATAAATAAATTCGAGAAGAATGGCGCAATTGGGAAAACAGGTGGACGACACAGGTGTTTACGAGTTTGAGTATATGCGAAAAGAGGATACCAGGCCAACAATCGAAAAAATTAGAACGATCATTTACAATCCTGAAGATCATTCAGTTTTAGGGAGAACGTGTTCAAGTTGGGGTATGTAAAAAAATTATGCATATATACAAACATAAATATATATATATATAATAAATTTTAAATACAAAAAATATTTTCTTTTTTCAAACATTTTCTTTAAATTATTTTGCTTATATAATATTATATATATATATATATATATATATATATATATATATATATATATATATATATATATATATATATATATATATATATATATATATATATATATATATATATATATATATATATTATCAGTCTTTCTCTATCCACTGCTGGATGAAGTCCTTTCTCTACATTTTTCACTTTCTATTCCAGATATATCAATTCATTTTCATTCTAATAAATGCAGTTCAATTTTTGAAATTTCAGTTGAATATAAAGAAAATTAAATTAAACATAAACAAAAAAAATTAAATTTAAATAAAAAATACCTTACATATAAGTAAATTTGAATTTAATTAAAATAAAATTAGTTAAATATAAACTTAAACATTGAACATCAAATAAATATGAATAAAAACATTTAAAAATGAATAAGTATTTCATTATATAAAAAAAATATTTTATCTTAAATAACGAATTTAGAACTTGAACTATAAATTATTTATTTTTTAAAATTATATATATATATATATATATATATATATATATATAATATAAAAAATGATGGCTTAAATGAGACTGGAAGGTTTAAACATAAATTTAGTATCTTACAATCATTGACTATTTTTACTATCCTTCATTCTCATTTGGATTACTCTGTATATGTATGTATAAATAATTATAAAATTTAAAATTTTACATTTTTCTTTACCATTAACCAAATTATAATATATATTTTTTTAGAAAAATTACATAAATTATAAATATGGTTAATACATTTTGAAATATGGCACGGTGTAATATAATTTTAAAAAATACAATAAACTAGAACATATTTATTAAATTCTGTAAATATTAACTTAATCGTGACGTATACATAAACTTTAGCTTTAATATCAATCTTCATTTAATTACATCACGCATTTACTTTAGTAAACATTTACGATTTTCGATGGTACGATAATTTTATTTGACATATATTAACAAGTCTATTGAAGCTGTCGTGTCGGGTGAATTCAACAAGTTGATAATCAATGAGTTGTAGGTTCATATCCAAAATTATTTTCTTGAATAATTACATTCAGTTCTGTAATAAAATAATTAAGTCGAAATAATTATAATAAATTACAACTATTTTACTGATTTTTATTTGCGTTTATAAAGAACTCATTACAAAATTTATATTTTGCGACATCGTACATTTATTTATATATAATCAGATATGAAATTAGATATAAGTACTAGAATTTTAAATGTAGAATTAAATATAAAAATAAATGTAAATAATTTGAACTAATAAACATATCCTGTTTGTCTACTTGTTGATTACTGTAATTTAGAACTTAGCTATAATAATATTTATGAATTTACATATACACTGCAGAATCGAAAGTTCTATGAGTATCTAACCTAAAAATACACCCTTTCGATAGGGAGTCAATTTAAAGTTCTAATATGCTTAAAAACACTTTTATGTATATATATATATAATTTATTTCTAAATTTTATTGAAGTCTGTACATTAATTTTTTTACTGTTTATAAACACCTTTAAAATATAAAAATCTACACAAATAAAATAAAATGTTTTAAATGTAAAACATTTTGAGATATTGAATATACTGGCTGGCTCATATGAAGATTAAAAATGTAAACTGGTACTAAAAGTTATATCTTTCAGTCTCATTTGAAACTCTCTTTCTCTCTCTCTCTCTCTCTCTCTCTCTCTATATATATATATATATATATATATGTATTTAATTTTAATAAAATTAAATTACTTATAGTTTGAGTTTTAAATTCCACTTTTACAATAAAATATGTATTTTTATCTTATTTACATAAATATTTAAATACTTATTTATTTTTAAATGTGTTTATTCATATTTGTCTGATATTGAATGTTTATACTTAATTGAATTAATTAATTTTTTTCAAGTAAATGTAATTTTGTTTGTATTTTAATTTATTCTTTTGTATTTATTTGATTTTAAATGAAATTGAATTAATTTTAATTAAATGAATTGAACTCATTTAAATGAAAATGAATGGAAATATCTTTTTATACAATCCATTATCCAGCCTTATAAATAGAGATAATTTCTTAAATTATATAACAACTAATTTTTATAAATAGAGATACATATATTTCTTAAATTATGTGATCTTAAAATTATAACAGTTAAAAATTATATACTCCATATATACATTTATTGTACTTTTCGAAACCAATATTATATTTCATAGTCCAAAATTTCATATTTCATAGTGCAAAGACAAAAATTAAATTTTTATATGTACTTTCCAAAATTATTCAGTCTCTATTGAAATGTATATCAGCATATCAAAATAAACACTTATTAATTATTGGACATTTTAAAAGAGTCCTTATGTTCTACAATATAATACAAATTATTTATTCACGTTTATATTTTAGAATCATATCTAAATTATTTTCATATATTAATCATCATAAAATTTTTGTTATAAAAATTAATTTTTATATAGATATTCATATGAAAGATGGTTGTATTTCCATAAGTACATATAATCAATCAAAATATACAACGTTCAATTACTGAGTATTTTGATAACGAAAGTGTTGTATTGTTTTGAGGGTTTAGAAAAATTAATGCAATTTTAAATAATATCGAAATGAAAATAATAACATCAAGTTTATCTATAAATAATGCAAAATATGTACTTAAGTATGTACATTATATAGTATCTGTCAACAATATATCCGTTTCTATAGTTACGATCAGAAAAGATAATTTTTTTTTATTTTGTTTTATATGGTAAAAATATAATCGAATTCGTAATAATGCGATCGATATTATTCTTATAGTTTAAATAGAAAAAAAATAATAATTCAAAACAGTTAATTGCATTTATTTGAAATACTTTATAATTCGTTTGTCTCTTACTAAACACCTTTAATAGGTTAAACTGGCGTCGTACGCATTCGGATACATTTTAATACGACCCTACTTTGACATTAACAAGGTAGTCGTCATCCGACAAGGTAACTTTGTATTTATTGGCACAAATAACACACAATAGAAATTTGTTGTATACATAGTTATTATATTTATTCAGTCATACTATACGGGAAACAGTTAATATTCACGAAATATTAATATAGTATCTCTAATATTAAATGTTTGGTATTGTTTAGTTTTATATGAGAGTATAATATTTAGATATATACATAAGTATTAACAATATATGCAGGTTGTATTAGATTAAAAAAAAAATATTTTTATATATTCGCTTTATTTGGAAAAAAAATATTTATATATATATATATATATATATATATATATATAATACCAGTTTATATCAGTCTACTATTGAACGAAGTATCTTATTAATTTTTACCATTCACTAGTACTTGCCATACTCTTCTCGCTGATTAGGAAAATTGGTGAGAAAATATTAGATCACTCCAAAAATAATGTGTTTTTTTAGAGAAAATTTTGAAAAGAGACAAAAAAAATTAAATTTCAATTTTATGAAAATATTTTTCATTTTTATTCGCAACTTCTTACTATTTTAATTTTAAATTTTCACTATTCTGAAGATAAAATTCTTTTAGATTTGTCTTAAATATTATATTATATTATATTATATTATATTATATATATATATATATATATATATATATATATATATATATATATATAATATTTAAATTACTATTAAATATAACTCATTTTTTAATTAACAATTTTTAAAAACAGAACATTATATAGGGATTTTTTAAATATAAACTGAAAGTGTATTTATGTGTTATAATGCTTTAAAAAAATTTCCAAATACTTGCAGAATGTTTACATATCATCTGATTTCATTTTTATTTTATTGCTAAATACAAAGTGATATATATATATATATATATATATATATATATATATTGACGAAATGAATTTATTTGAAGACTTTTTATCGAATGATATAAAACTAAAATGAGGTCAATGTTCATTTCTTTACGCATCTGAAATCTCTTTAACTTGTTTGTGTGGAGGCGGTTACTGCGAAGAACTATTTTCGTAATCACTGCTCTTCTCTTCTGGGTTTATTTACATACTCAGCTCTTATTTTGAATATATTTCGAATGGCAAGTATTCAAGATAATTTCTTTCGTATCTCGTTACGATATTTATATCAATGTTGACGTTTACAAATACATGATTTATGTAAAAATGACATTATATATATATATATATATACGTGTGTGTGTGTATTATTTTTATAGGTATAAAATGTATAATCATTTTTAAAATTACTTATTATACAATTTAATTAAATGTTTTATTACATATTGGAAAATTATTTAACCTTTTTATTTATTTCTAATTATGATTGCATGATCTCTTATTGTGGCATTAGATATTATAGATAATAAGAAATTAAAAACTGTTAAAAATAGAAAATGATATTTATAATTTATGAACTTTCGCAAGAAAATAATTTACAATTATAATAAAATATCTAACTGATATTTAAAGTTAAACTATAGGCTGTTACATATGAGATTAAAGGATAGTAAATAATAATAAGTAAATAAATGTATGTCTAAACTAGTGGTGTAAAACACATCTTCTTGAAAATTGATGTTGATTTTATTAAAATAATAAAATGGAATTTAAAAAAATATAAAATACATTATCGCAAAAAATTACACCATATATTGATAAAATAGTTTGTGCCAAAATATACTGTTTCTATTAAAAATATTCATTTCTTAAATTTTATTGTAACATTTGATAATAATACCTAAAAGTAATATATTTTTTAAAAATTTTGTGAACTCATTAAAGAAAAAATAAATGTAAAGTTTAAATGAGTTATTTTCGAATATACATAAAAGACCTTTTTTTGCTCGCTAAATTTCTTTTGGGAGATCTTTTTTGTCTTCAGACTACAGACCATCTAAATTACTGTTCATATATGAATTTGACATCACTGGTCTAAATCCGTCATTTTCAGTTAGTCAGCCTATTTAATAGAACTTAGATTTATATATTTGAAAAATTATATTATTTGTTTTAAATTGAAATATGCTTCGATTTTTGTTTTATAATAAAAATTAATTTCATTATAAAAACTTAACGAACACAATAATTAATCTTTAATTATTATTAATCAATTTAATTAATAAATTGTGAAGATTACTCATTTTAGAATTTGATTTATGTTTAATATTGGATTTAGTAAAACATTTGGTTTTATCAAAAAAATATTCCTTCAAATCAAATGTACCTAATAATTTGAAGAAATTTAGTTAGGAATAAATATTTTATACAACAAATATATTCAAAACAGCTTGGGAAAATATCTTATCGTTTTCAATAAGTGAAAATTTTGTAAACGTCATAACATTGAGGTTAAAAATGACTGTTACAAAAATTAAGGTAATTTTGAATAGAATGTTATTTTTATCCACAAATTCTAGCTGTGAAATATGTTCGCTGTTTGTGTTATATAGAGAAAAAAATGGTTGTTTTCAAATAAATTATTAAAATATTGTTAACAAATTCAGTTATATCAATTAAATATTATCTCTGAATAATTGGATTTTTTTATAATGTTGTATATATATATATATATATATATATATATATATATATATGTGTGTGTGTTTGTGTGTGTGTGTAAATATACATATAATATTTGTTTGGCTGAAGAATACACATTAAGAATATATGTTAGGGCTTAAATTAAAAATAGAAAACTTAACTTTAGACAAACGAGTCACACAATAGCACAAAAATCCGTGGTTACTAAATATATTCTTTTATTAAAAACAAAATTATTCAGATCCAAAAGAACACAGCTAGATTTAATTTATATCAGTTTCATATTAATCGTTGTTCATATTTATTTGAAATTGCGCTCACGCTGTTTTCCTTAAACTAGAAGTTAATTCATTATAAAATGAAGTACGTGTTATATTAACATTTATAAAGACATCCTTAAAAAATTCGTAAAACAATATTACATTACATAACTTTGTTTTATTGCTTCTTTATATATATTATACACATACACACATATTTATAAAAAAAGTTTTTTTAGATTAGATAGAACTTTTGATAGGGATTCAATTTAAAGTTTTATCATGTTTCAAAAACCATCCTATATATATATTTATATATATATATATATATATATATATATATATATATATATATATATATAAATATGTAAAATATCTTCTTTATGTTATTACTAATCAAATAATTATAAAACCTCGTTTTCTGCTTTAATATCATCAAATGCATTTTTTTACAAAGTTTAATCGCACTATTTGTTAAGTTGTAAATGCTAAAATCAACAAATTTCCTTATTTATGACTCAATAAAAATTCAATTTTATAATAATATATGTATGTTTATTTTGTTTTCAAAAAAATATACATAACTATAAATATATTGAACTTATAAAGTAAGAAAAAAAATCGATCTGATTTTTTGAAGCAAAAAAACTGATTTTTAATTTCAAAGCTAAATTATACACACACACACACATATATATATATATATAGAGAGAGAGAGAGAGAGAGAAAGAGAGAGAGAGAACCTATCTAAGTAAACTCAAAATAAAAAATCCTCACCAACCCCCCTGGTCAGCATGTTATAACCAAATACTAATGAATGGTAATATTCGTTGTGGTTTTCGCTCAGCAATGGAGTAATTTAAACTGATATGGTGATATAAATAAATGGATTATTTATAATTCCTAAATTATATTTTCAAGTACACATTTAATAATCATTACAAATAATACATTCTGTTCAAAATATTTTGAATGAATGAAATGTTGTACGTATTTCCACAAAACGCAAATTAAAAATATTATTTTGAACGTAACATTTTTCCACGAATTCTTAGATATCAAGTGAAAAAAACTACCTTGATTTTTTTTGTAAATTGCCTCTTTAATTGAAAAAATCACGCGCTTATTTTCTATTATATATATATATATATATATATATATATATAAACTTTTTATATACATTTTAATGACTAGTTTGAATCATTAAAATAAAATTAAAATATCTTAGTTCATTATTTCAAATTGTACACGAGTTCTTGCGATAATATACTGAATTAGTTTCGTACACGAATGTCAGAAATACATGTGGAGGCGGCGTTTTATGTGATTGCTAGTGTTGATGGACAATAAAATAGATTTTAAATAACTTAAGTGCATATAACAACTTGAACAACTACATTAGGTTAACTGTTTTATAGGCAGATTCAAAAAAGCCAGTCTGAAAGAATCGATTGAAAAAAACAAAACCATAAAACGAAAAATTTTATTGGATGATTGTATTCAATTTTTATTACTATTAATTCTTATATATTTGAATTATGATAAAAAATATAAAATTACATGTTTATCTGTATGTATTGTATATCAGTATTGATGTTAAAAGAAAATAAATCCCTTTTTTATTTAATACTTTGTCTTAAACATCCATTTTTTAAATTGTCAAGTATTAATAGTTAATTTTTGTGATTAATGTGTTATATTCGTGATTCAATAAAAATTATTCATATGAAATCATCTATTACTTATCGATTTGTATAAAAAGACTCGTTTCTAACATCTTACTGACCCTGTAAACATAATGCATTTTTAATAAGATAAACACACAATGTGTAAATCGTAACGAAAACTAGTAAAAACTAGTATTGAAATAAATAAATGTAAATAAATTTCAGTGTTATTTGTTAAAAATTTCACATACACATTTATAAAAAGAATAGCTATCAAATAAGTTATTTAAATAAAGTAATTCGGTTAATTCGTATTGTTTGTATACACAGCAATCAAAGTTCAGTGTTAATGTTAAGTACATGTCGAATTTATGTTTATTCAATATCGTAGACGAGTGATAAAACTAATCCGTTATCTCAATGACTATTACTTAATTGATTCTCAATTACCTTTTACTATTGACTAGATTTGTCTGTAAATTTAATCAGCTTTTAACTGGTTTATTAAGTTCAGATTTGGTTTAAATTAGTTATGTGATTTATTGTTTAATATTAATATTCGTCTGCTGTGCAGAAAAATATATGAATAAAAAGGAATTTGTTGTTTGGTAACTGTGTTTGATTCACTTTACGTAAATGAATTTTAACCTCAACACCACAATAGTTTAAAGTATTCAATGATCACTGATTATTTATAATTATATAGTCTATAATTATATCGGCTAATGCATTTCGATGACGACGCCATCATCATCAGAGCTTTTCTGTTAAAATCCAGACTAATTTTTCGACTTTTTTAACAGAATTTATTTTTTAACAGATTTTAACAGAAAGGCTCTGATGATGATGGCGTCGCCATCGGAATACATTAGCCGATATAACTATAAACTATATAATTATAAATAATAAGTGATTATTAAACACTTTAAACTATTATGGTGTTGGGGTTAAAATTCATTTGTGTAAAATAAAAAGGAATTTTTATGATACATATATTTTTTTAGATCTTATATAATCTTTTTTAAATCAAAATTTTAGTTCGTAATTACAAATATTACTACCGTTGAATAACATGTTTTTTATATTTTAAAAATCTATTAATTGACTTCTAGAGAAAATCCAGATACATATTTTTCAATTCGTCGTATCATTTGTCTCTCTTTTTCATATACATATTTCAAATAAGACCATTAATATACTCTTCTAATTTGTATATCAGTCCTGTGTACATTTCTTGATTTCCAATTAAAATTTGTCATTGTCTAATAGTTGTTTTCTTCAAGAATGTTAAATATACTTGATGAAAATAATATTTTACAATCTTTGTTTACAAAATTAAGTACAGAAGTCACAAAAGTCATAAGATACATGTGTAATGTGAAAAATCAACAACAAAACAGGCTTAATTGATAAATTATATTCAATTTTTTTAATACACGAATAAGTATATAGATATAGGGTGATCTAAATGAGACTGAAGAGTTTAGATATACATTTAATTACTTATTGTTTGTTTTGGAATTGTGGAGGATTCACTTTAACATAAATGATTTTTTATCCCCAACACCATAATGGTTGAAGTGTTCAGTAATCACTTTTTGTTTATAACAATGTCGAATGACGCGCATTTCGATGGCAATGCTATTATTGTCACAGCCTTTTTGTTAAACACATACAAAAAGGCTGTGACGATGATGGCATTGCCATAGAAATGCGCGTCATCCGACATTGTTATAAACAAAAAGTGATTATTGAACACTTCATTATCATTGTGGTGTTGAGGATAAAAATTAATTTGTGTTAAATTTACTTACTTATCATTTATTATTCTTCAGTTTCATTTGAGTCACCCTGTATATATATATATATAAGATAAAAATAAATGTAATTGCTTATCTAAAGATGTTCTAGTTTTTTAATCACTGAAAGAGTCTCACTACTTGAAAGATACTATAACTATTTCAAAAAAAAATTGTCTTATTTACCTTAATACCTTTTTCGACAAGCGATATAACTATCTAAACGAGACGAAATAAATTCAAGACTACTTTTAGTTACTAGATAAAAGAATTTTATCAGAGTATTGTACAGATAATGACGAGAATCGTTTACCGAAATTTAAGAATTATCTGTCATCAAGGTATCCGGTTTTTGACCTCGATTTCAGTATTTTTTTCATGTGTGTATACAAACCGCATCATGCGATGTATTAAATGTATTTATTTGTCTCTTCAGTGGATAAATTGTCGATTACGACGTCAGGTTTTGTCAACATTATCATGTTTGTGGTACGTGATTCTTTGACTACATAAATCCAGGTAGAACTAGATATCACGAGCTGATGTTTTATCATAAAAATATTATTTTCATTTGTAAGTAAATTATTCGAATCAGGATTTTTTCCAATCAATATTAAATATATTATAAATGGACTTTGTTCTTATTGACGTATTTAATTTTATTTTAAAGTGATAATAAATAATGTATACATTTTTACAATTTCATTTTCTAGGTTTTCCATAATATTATATATATATATATATATATATATATATATATATATATATATATATATACTCTGTTCAAAAAGTAAAGTGACTGTTTGAATAAAACACATACTATTTATTAATTTATCCAATTTTATTTTGTCTCCTTCAAAGTAATCCTCTCCCATTTCAGTACACATACGCCAACGTTTAATCCAATCTTGGAAACACATTTCAGATTCACTTTTTGGAATTTCCATCAGCATCTTCTTCAATTTTTGTTTTATCGATCAGTTGAGTCAAATCGGGTTCTTCAAAGTGTTTTTTTTAATCGACTGAACAGGAAAAAGTCGCGTGGTGACATATCTAGAAAATACGGTGTTTGTGGAGAATATTTATTGAATTTTTGGCGAAAAACTCACGAATAATGATTGCATTATGAGAAAGTACGTCATCGTAATAAACGTTTCAAGCCCAAAACAGCACTTAAAATTGCGTCTACTGAACCTACTGATATGCCAATATCTTCAGCAAATTCTCTTACAATGAAATGACGATTTCCCATTACTTTGTTTCTATTTTTTTTGTTATTTTCTTCAGTTATTGATGTTGATGGAGGATTAGAACGAGGTTCATCTTCTATGGATTCACGACCTTCTCTGAACAGCTTATGCTATTGGAATACAGTTATTCTCGATAAAGATTAATCATTGAGTGCTTTTTGCACCATTTTAAACGTTTCAGTAACATTAATTTTATTTCTGACACAAAATTTAATACAACTTCTTTGTTTAACAATATTAGATATTTTAAAAATCGAAAAAGACAAAAGTTGATGTAAATAAACTGTTGTAACTTATAAACTATTTGATATATCAAACTGAAATTAAAAGCGAATGTCACTGAAGGTTGTGCCAACATAAGGAAAAAGTTTTTTGAACTACGACTTTCGAACGAGTTTCAAATTAAAATGTCACTTTATTTTTTAAACAGAGAAGTACGAGGGTCGTTTGACAAGTATGGTAAATTTATTTATTGTTTAATTTAATTACATAATTAAATTTAATTTTCAATTTTGTTTTTCTTACTTTTTTACCATACTTATCAAACGACCCTCGTATATATATATATATATATATATATATATATATATATATATATATATATATAAGGTAACCCAGAAAGTTCTGTTGCTTTTGACATTAAAATAAGAACGTTTGTATTTTTTACTTAAAACAGTTTCATTCTTTAAAATATCCATTTTTACATTGAACTATCCCTTTTGAAAAAATACATTTTTTAAAATTATATAATATTTAAAAAAATTAAGTGGTGTAATTAATATAATCTTAAGATAATATTATGGGATAGAAATTAATAATAAAAAGATAACATGTAACATAAATAAACTCAACTGAAAGGATTAATTTTGAATTACAAAATTATCAGAAGTAAATTTTTGAAAGTTCACTGACATAAATGTAAGTAGAATCAATGTTTAATAAAAAAAATTTAAGTACATATTTTTAAATATAATTTTTATTAATCTAAAATTTTTTAAACATTGTTAATAATGTCTAATTTAAAGAGATTATATTTTTTAGTATTCATGATAAAAAAATAATGATGGAATATTTTTTGAACATCAGTTTAGATATTTACTTGTTTTTAAAGTTAAGTAAATAGAAAATTTGAAACTGAGAGGGATTTTATTATTATCTTTCAGATTAGTAAATTTATATATATATATATATATATATATATATATATATATATATATTTAAACAAATTTACTAATCTCTCTCTTTATGTGTGTGTATGTATGTGTGTATAAAATTATATTCTTATCAATAAAGAATTTCCATAATTGCGTAATGAAGTACAATATAGTATTAAAATGATGAAATAAAATAACAGGATAAAATTAAATTATTTGCACATTAAATATTTAGAAAAAGATAATTACGTTCAAAACAAACTTGCTATTTTGAAATCACTAAATAATAGTTCAAATATAAAATAATAATTAGTAATATTCATTTTTTAAAAAAATAATTGCTGATAAATTCATCTTAAAACACATGTAAAAAACAATCACTAATTTCTATTTATTCATTTAAAAATGTTACAAGTATAAATGATTTAATTATATATATATATATAACTTTGTATAAAAAAAATTCAAATATGGGCACTTTTAAAAAGAATTAAAATAATAAATCATGTATTTTTTTAATTTTTTAAATTACAAACTACAATTCTATAAAAAAAAGTTAATGCAATAAAATACTTCAATAAAATATATTTTAGTACTAGTTTAATAATATAGAATGTTTTTTTTAAAACACAATAGAACTTTAAATTTAATCGCAATCGAAAGTTCTATCTAACCTAAAAAAACACTTTTTATATATGCATGTGTGTGCATGTATATATAAAAGTATGATACAGTGTTTTTTAGGTTAGATAGAACTTTGAATAGGGATTCAATTTAAAGTTCTATCACTTTTAAAAAACAGTAACTATAATATTATTTTTGTTACTGTTTTACTATAGATCTTATATGTAATATATATATATATATATATATATATATATATATATATATATATATATATATATAGTCAAATATAAATAATATACCCCTCTCCACTTTGAAGGTCCTAATAATCTTGACCCAATATTTGAAGTGTTATTGTGTGAATATTTTTCACGTATGTAATAAAAATTAAAATAAATACATTAGATTACTCAATCAATACATGTGACTCATACTATAGATCGAAGAATACATTTACATGTATTAATTGCTATTTTGTTATGAAATATAGTAATTTTCCATGATATTAATTAGTAATGGACGACGATGGTGATACACGTACGTTTCAAGTTCAAAGATATACGTAAATAAAAAAAAATGGTAAAGAGCGTACAAAATGTTTTATTCATAGAAAATAAGCATTCTATCAAACAATTAATGAAGATGTATGTATATAATAATTGCACAGAACTATCATTTACTTAAATGATTTTTGAAAATATAATTATATATATATATATATATATATATATTTAAATATATATATATAATATATATATATATATATATATATATATATATATATATTATTACTATTATTATTTATGTCTAGCGAATGCAATTTTTTTAATTGAACTTTTTATCGTTTTTATTATATCATAAAATATAATTAGTTTTACCAGACATGCCAGAAATGTGCTATAAATGAAATTATAATACAATAAAAGTAATTTAAATGACATATAAAGAATAAAAATAGAATATACTCGTATTAGAAGAAAATAAAAATTAATAAATTAATTGTTGTGTTCTAAGCTGCAGCTTAATATATATATATATATATATATATATATATATATATATATATATATATATATATATATATATATATATATATATATATATTAAAAATAAACAGTACGCCTTAAAAATTTCAAATAAGACAACTATTAGTTTTTTAATTGAAAACATTATACGAAAAACAACGATAATAATTTAGATCTCTTTTTTGACAGTGAAAAAACATTTGTAGATAATAAAATCGACTAAAGATTTAATATTATTGTTTTAGTAAATCAACACTTTTATTTTTATGGGAATGTTTATTTATAATCAAAATATTATATATATTATTTTGTCTTACTTGAAAATTATTAAATGGCATAAAATATTCCGATAGCCTAGATAAAAATTAAAATATGTACATTATTGCATAACACAATATGAATTAAGTGAATACTACTAAGATTTTTTAAAAAATAAGAAAGCGTACGAGAAAAATGTCTGCTCTGAAAATCAAATTCTGTAATAATGCAGAATTCGACCCACTTACTAGAACGATGCATCTACACAACAATTTTATTTTTGTGGCAATATTTTTGGCTAACAAACATGTTATTATACACACACGTATATATATATATATATATATATATATATATATATATATATATATATATACATTTAACATTGCACGAAATAGTTTTTGTTTCTTATATAATAAAATTACGGTTTAAAGAAACTTTTGCTAACAATTAAGTGTTTGAAAAGAAAAAAGAAGATATTTTTAAATTCGGTCAAGAGTACACCTGAAAATTGCTTTTAACAATAGAAATTATTACATTAGTATAAAAAGTATATATATATATATATATATATATATATATATATATATATATATATACTTGGACAATCGATTTTCAGTAAAAAATATTGCCATGTATCGAATTTCAAATTTTTCAATTTTTTGACCATCAAAAAGTCACGACATATTGTATGGAAAATTTCATAAAAAATCAACGTTTTCGAAAATAAATTTTTGTCATCTAAAATAAAAAATTACTGTAAAATAAGACAAATCAGTGATTAAAATACGATTTTTAACGTTAATATATTATTTTTTCAATTTTTAAATTTCGAGTAATGGAAAAATTACCAAAAAAACAATTTTTCAGTTATAAAAATTGTATTTTCCAATAAAAAATGGTATTTTTACTATAAATTGATTATTTTTTACCCAAATAGTCGATTTTCAGTCAAAAATATTACCTTTGTCGATTTTTAAAATTATCAATTTTTAACCCTCAAATAACAACGAGCTATGGAAAATTTCGTGAAAAATCGACATTTTCGAAAATCGTTTTTAACCATCTAAAATAACAATTCTACTATAAAATAAGACATATATCAGTTATTAACACTTGATTTTTATTATTAACAAGTTATTTTTTTAATATTTAAACAACTATTGATAATCATCAATAATCAATTTTCAGCTCTAAAAAGTGTATTTTTCAATAAAGAATATTATAATCATTGCAAATTGATTATTTCCTACTTGAACAGTCGATTTACAGAAAAACACTACCTTATATTGATTTTTTTTATTTTTTAACCCTCAAAAACTACGGATCTATAAGTTGGGGAACAATTTATAATATGAAAGTCGACATTTTCGAAAATTAATTTTAATTTGGCCATCAGTGGGATAATATCAGTTGATATAATAATAATTATTATTATAATATATATATATATATATATATATATATATATATATATATATATATATATATTTATATATATATGATTAATCAACATGTAATAGTAATAAAATCGATATTTAATTTGAAAAATATTTATTTTTCTAATAACAACATTTATTCCGAATACTACTGTTAAATTGTTTTTTATTAACTTCTTTTATTAATAGGTCAGTTATCATTAATAAAAACAGATCATTGTACTTTTAGTATTTAATATCATATATTTAAAAAGCGCATGGTAATTTTATAAGCATATAATCACGTAATTTGTTACTATTAAACTTAATTATTATTTTTTTCAGGTAAAATAATATCCTTCTACATTATCTTTTATATCGGGTTATCTGCATTATTCGCAATATGTGTGCAAGGATTAATGCTCACAATCAGCTTGGACTATCCACGTTGGCAGCAAGGCCAAAGTCTTATCGGTACGAATCCTGGTTTAGGGTTTCGACCGATTTCAGAACATACTGAACAAGGATCTCTCATTTGGTATGATGCCAAAAACCAGACGAGTGTGAACAGATGGACCAATTTATTAGATACATTTTTAGACTGTAAGTTGTATTATAGCAATTAAAATTATGTCAAAAATCTTAATACTTTAAGATCAATCAAATTTTTAAATATGACTACACGCACACACACACATATATATGTAATTAAAAATCCAATAATGAATGTAGAACTATTTTTTATGTTTGAAAGTTGAATTTAACAAAATATAATTACTTACATTTCTTAAAAATGCAAATATTAACGATGAAAAAAATTTAAACAAAGTTTTAATTCTAGAAGATTTTAAAATATCTTTATTTGGGGAATTAAAAAGTACTAATTAAGGTAAAATAAAAAAATATTAATTATAAGTTTTATTTTATTTCATTTATTTGAAATTATCAATTATTTAAATAATTAATTTTCTCTTATACTATAATTCAATAATAGAAATAAACTCATTTTCATCATACTTTTTAAATCTTCGAGAAGTTATCTTCATTAAACAATATTTTAATATTTATGTATCTTGTTTGAATAGAAAAACATGTTATATCCATATTTTCTACAATAAAAATTATCTACAATATTTTATTCTTTCAATGTCAATATTCAGTTTTAAGACTAATAAAAAACAAGCAATATATTATCAGTTATTCATTATATATTACAAATTATTATAAATAACTCTTCAATAAGTTCTTTACACGAAATCATAGAATATATTATCATGACGACTTTCCATAATTTTACAAATAATTATATGTTATACTTCAAACATGTCAAGTATTTATGTATTAAATGACTAATTGGAGTCACCTCGTTTCACTTAATATTTTTGGTAATATAATGTTATATTTTCTTCAATTTAAATATAGACAATATTTATATCGTAATTAGAAAATATTATGTAGAAAAGGAATTAACGCAGTAATATTTATTTAAACATGTGTAATGGAAAAGTGGGATATAAAAATGATTATAAATATTAAAACCTGGAAATATTTTATTTAAAATCATCAAATTCAAAATAATCTGATATACATATTTGTAATTTTTTTATACACTCTTTGAATAATACATATGTGGATACCTAAATAACTCATAAAGTCAAACAAATTTAATTATTATCTTTATACGAATAATGACTATTTCTATGTAGAAGCTGATAAATGTGCTGTAAATATATAATATTATTAAGTACATCATTTTCTTAGATTTATATCTAGTGTTATAATTAGATGTATGTATGTTATTACGCATATGGTTGCACACGAATATTTCACAATTTGGAATATTATTAGAGTGCATTTTATATATAGGGTGGCCTAATTGAGACTGGAGGGTTTAGACATATTTACTTACTTACTACCATTTACTATTCTTCAGTCTCATTTAGACCACTCTATATATTTATTTATTTATATATATATATATATATATATATATATATATGTATACAACGAAATATGTTTTTTTATTCGGGGTTTATACAACGAAATACTTCTATAAATTGGATATTGAGTAAGTAAAAAATTCGAATGTCCATTATTACCTTCGTTACTTAATAATTCACGATTAAAATCCGTACAATTTATAAGAAAAAATCACATGTTGATTAACATTAATCTTTAATTCATATTCGTGTATATGTTTACAGCATATTTACACAGTGAAAAATTACCAGGCGGTGGATTAAATCAGAAAATTTGCGATTTTGATAAACCTCCTTCGCCTGGCGATGTATGCGCCGTAGACGTTAATAATTGGGGACCATGTTCGTCTTTGCACGGATACAGTTATAATCGTTCTTCACCGTGTGTTTTTTTGAAACTCAACAGGGTAAGTCATCTATATTTACCTCTCGTTGTTACATTATTTATTCATATATTTTCATAACTGGAATATATGTTACAAAATGTAATGGATTTTAAAAATTCATACTGTTTTATGTTATTTTTGAAAGGATATGCTTCGCTTTATTCACCAAAATATTTCATTACTTTAAGTCGTTGAATATGATTATAAATGTTAAAAATATCAGGATATTTTAAAACTGAAAAAAAAACTGTTAACGTAGTAAAACGGTTTGATGTCATATACATATTTAGTAAATGATTATTATCTTTTTACAGATAGTTAACTTTTATAATTTAAGCTTATTATTTATTTTTCTTGTATATTATTGTAATTAAATTAAAATAACATAATATATGACAATGTTTTTATACAAATGTCAAAAATTTGAATAATAATTATATTCTTTTCTACTTTTTGTGATCAGAACACTCTTAAAATCACTCACCCTAACATCACAAGATTTTATGTGTTCAATGAGCACTTGTTATTCACTTTATTCGTTAATGCATATTTTAATGGCCATACGATTAAAATATATTAGTGTTGGGATGAGTGATTCATTTATTCAAAAGGAATGAACCACAGTGTAACACCAGGAATATTGGGAGCAGTCTTCGAGAATTTCCAATAAACATTAAAATTGATTTGATTCATTGGTTTTTTTTCCAGAAAATTATTTTCAAAGTGCTAGGAGTAAATCGGTTATGATCATAGTTTATTTATTTTAATAAAAAATACAATAAATTAATGTATATTATTTTTATGGACATTACTCGAAATCTATTACTAATAATATACACTTGTTTTCAATTCTTATACGTTTTTATAGCCAATAAAAAACCTACACATTTTTAACATATAATAACAGTACTGATTAAAAAACATTATACACATATCATTAAATAACGCTTCAATATTCTCCAAAAAAAATATAGTGTATCTCTTTTAGATTTATGGATGGGTACCTGAATATTACAATGATACCAAATACCTTCCTGAAAATATGCCCGAACAGTTGAAATTGTACATTGAAGGAATCCAACCAATACAGGTAATTATTCAAAATAGTTACTGTCAAGTTAAAGTCCATTTATTCTCTACTTTTTCGTCTTAACAATAGTAATAATAATGTACAGACGTATAATATAAACTTATCAGATGTAACTAGATTCTCATTAACTACTTGCCATGTTTGTTATTTGATAACGTTTTGTTACTCTACTAGATATAGTAATGGAATAAATTATTTACACTATACATTTATTTAATATCAGTTTTAATAAAAAAAATATAATAATCTAGATATCAGATGAAATAAATATTCTCAGAAAATATATTGGAAATCAAACATTAATTTAGTATTTTATATTTGTCAAAATATATAAATAATTTTATTTAGATATTGCAAATTGAAAAAAATAAAAATATCCTATTCATTTTTATACAAGATAATGAGAATTTTTTTTTAATAATTATTATATCAACCATAAATAATACTGTTATTTAGAGTAAGTTTTGAAATTAAACAAAAATTTGACATTTTAATTTTAATCCAAAATATATTTTCTATTATTATTCACAACTTCTTCCAACTTTATCTTAAATGTTTAATGCCCTGGCGATAAAATTCTTTTGGTTTTTTGCTAAAGAATAAATCAAACTTTCTTCGAACATCAATCTCTGTATTAAACTATTTCTCATTAATGTGATTTTGAAGACTGAAATAGATGATAATTTGATAATGCCAAATCAGGAGAATACGACAGATATGTCATAATTTCTCATTCAAAAATTCTTTTGATAAGTTCAATTTGTTTTTAATCTTCACAATATTACTAACTAATTAAAATAAAAAAAATCCAATTTTATATTTTTTAAAAATACATCAGCAAAATACATCTCTCCTTCTCTCTTGCTTCTAAATTTTAAATGTTTCATTAACAAACGAATTTTTTTTTTATGAAAATTATTACATTTAATTTCTTTTTATATTTTTTTATCTCAGAGAAATCAAATTTGGATTACCTGTGATGGAGAAGATCCAGCTGATAAAGAAAATATCGGACCAATCCAATATATTCCACAAAGAGGTTTTGCTGGATACTATTATCCTTTTACAAACACTGAAGGGTACTTGAGTCCATTAGTCGCTGTTTATTTTGAACGACCGAAAGGTATTATTTATTTAAAATTGATTCATATCTATTTCCTAAAAACTTGATATACTTTTGAACAAACTAAAAAAAATGTTGTATTAAAATTTATTATTATTTTATATTCTATAATATATAAAAAATATGTAAACAGATTCAAGAAGCTAAGGAAAACATATAATTAGTTGATTTAAATTAGGTTTTTGAAATGAAATTAAAAATTATTTTCCTGCATTTCATTTAGTTCATATTTTTTCAAGACAAGTTAATGTTTTTTTTTTCGTTTTTTTGGATATCATTATGGGTGACTTATTGCCTTTAATTTAGTACAAATAAAAATAAATTTATTTTATCATTCTGTAAATTAGAAATGATTCAAAATATAAAATTATCTTTAATAAGTTATATGAACACATTGCTAATTATATAGATGACTCAAATGAGTTTAAAAGTTAATAAAGATTAGTAAATGATAGGAAGCAAGTAAATGTATGTTTAAACTCATTTTTTTCTCAGATTTTTACAATTGAATTTTGAGAATAAAGGATAATTTTTATATCATATATAAAGACCAAATATATAATTATCTTTTAAAAATTCTCATTTTCTAGAAACAACTGCTTGAAACACTGCCAATACTTTTTTATTTCAAAATACAAATCCAAATAACCTTTAAGAATAAGAAACCAATCTTTGAAATATAACGGTTATAAGGCAAATCTAAAAATAATTGTTTAAAAGTAGTTTTTGTAATTAAAAATCAATTCTTAATATAAAAATGCAAATATTTAGTTTATAAATTAATAATTTGAAAATTTTTTATATCTTTTAAATAAAAAAAAATTATTAACAAACATTTCAATCAAAATATTAATTGAAGTTGTTATATATTTATTTTTTTAAATTGAACATTTTTAACACCTTCAAAATATAGTCTGTAATCATTCCGTTGATCCTATAAACATAAAATTATATTTTAAATACATGTTTTTATAAATATTTAATAAAACGAATATTTTTTTATTTCAGTAAATGTAATAATCAATGTAGAATGTCGTCTATGGGCTAGAAACATCCTGTATATAGGCGGAAACAAATACAGAGAAGGATCTGTACATTTCGAATTATTAATAGACTAGTTAATAACAATCATTCATCCGTTTATAGTTAAATAAATTGTTTTTTTTTTTCGTTTATTTGTGTTTTACGCTGGATTTTTTGAATGGAAAATATTCTTTTCAAACGATTGGACATGATAACAGTAAGTTAGTAAAAATGTTCAACAGGTTTGTAACTGATGACTGTATTCAATCGTAGATTCATATAAAACACTGTGATAAAAAGAAAAATATATCATAAAATATCAAGTGTCTTAATACAAAATTTTGTAACAAGCGATCAATTATAAAAACACTGCCAAAATGTATATATATATATATATATATATATATATATATATATATATATATATATATATATAAATTTAAACAGTTGAAAATATCAGTGTATTTACAAATGGCGTTCGTACTTATTTATATTTAAAATGCAATCAGTGTTTTTATATTCGAATAAATGTCTTCAAAAATGTCTTTTTTTAATTGTTCGAGCTTCCATTCTAACAAATGTCTAATTTTGTTTTTCGTTATAATATTATTGTACTATAAATGTAATACTTAAGTGTAGATAATTTCAAAGTATACATCCTCTGGCGTACTATTTGTTATCTTTGTATTATTTGTGTTAATAATTTCATACAAATTATTTGAAGCGATATCATCCTTCGAGAATAACAATTCACACATAGAGAAGTATTGAATTATAACTTGTTCCACGTTTTTCTTGTACATTATGTAAATATTATAATAATATTTTATGAAATTTATATGTCTTTCATTTACGATATTGTAATGTCAACATTATATATATATATATATATATATATATATATATATATATATATATATATATATATGTATTTTATTCTAGCAACACTATTATAAAACATTTTCAGACATAAGATATCTACATAACATATAGAGAGTTAATAATTATGATTCATTAAATTATATTTTAAATAAATTGCTTTTTTTCGTTTACGTTTTACACCGAATTTTCAAATACTATTTTTTTCGAACCATAAAAAACAGTATCAGTAAGTTAGTATAATTTAAAATGATTTTTTTGAGTTTATAATTTATTAGTAGGTTCATAAAAATATTGTGATAATAAAAAAATATTAATTTTTAATAGAAGGTGGTTCAAATGGTACTGAATGATTTAAATATAAATTTATTACTATCATTTACTATCCTTCAATCTCATTTAAACCATCTTATATAAAGATATTTTACCAAGCAAAGAATTATAAAAATATTGTCTGTTTATTAACCCTTACCGGACGTTAGTATTTTGTACTTAACTTTCCGCTAGGTCGGAGATATATTTGAGTGCTTATTGTAATAGAAGAGTAACTAAAGTTACTTGATATAAAAAGATAGTTTTGTGTATAATAATTTTTAAGCCCTTGAAAATTTCCGAAGATTTGGCGTCCTATATTTAGGTAAAAGAAATACTTGAAGTTAAATTGTCTTCATCATCACTGTCGATTTCAAGTCAATCTTCATCACAATCAGGAACAATTTCTCTTTCCACTTCGCTTTCCTCTTCACTTGAATATTGAATAGGGGTCAATTGTTTTTCCTTGACTAAAATATAACACTTTAATCTCTGTCTCCTTCATCATAAGAATTAAAATCATTTGCCGAGTATTTAAAATGTTCACATATTTCAATACAACTATCACTGTTATTTTCCATATTGCTCTAGTTTTCTTTATTCATTTTTGGAAGAATAAAATATTATAATATAAGTAAAATAATTGCTGAAATATGACAGAACGTGTTGCCTGCTATCGAGTAAGAATTAAATTGTAAAAACATACAGTGTGTACATTCAGCAATAAGGACGTTGTTACTTGTTCAGTTTTGTCACTTCGCACGTGACATACGACTGATAGAGCAAAGTTGTAATGTCACGTCAGAGGTGGTATACGACCGATAAGGGTTAATAAATATAAACTATGATCTATGTATAAGAAAAAATGATTTAAAAATTCCTACAAGATGAAAGTTTAATTTATCTAAATATCATAGATTTTAAATCACAAATTGTATTATTTGTAGTTTTATTATGTAAGCATAATTATCAATTATCAGTTTTGAAATTGCAGATGATTACACTGATCGACTTATTATTGGAAATGATGTTTGTGTATTTAAATGATTATTGAATAGACGTAGAGTAATTGAAAAGAAACTAAATATTTTAAATGGACATTTATATGAGAATTGTATTCTTGCTTTAATACGATTTATTACATTTATGTAGATCGTTACTATATTGTCGATTATCGTCTGGTTCAGCAATCATTCGAATGAAAATTTCATCTGTCAATAGAGGAAGCAAAAGAGTAAAGACAAAATCCGAACAGGCCGATCGACAGAGACGGACAATCACATATCACGCATAGTCGTCTAAGTATCTCTGTCACGTACGACAAAAATTATCTCTCAATGACGTCGATGTTGCTGATACCGAGAGCTGAAGAACTTAATGAGTATGATGAGTTTCAAAGTTGTTTGCCAGTCTGTTACTGTTGGCTGTGGTGCATGTTTCTACACACAAGCTTTGCATACTTATTATGTAATATCGATACACGTGCTAGTGACAGTACTTATTAGTTTTATTGCAAGAAGGTGGTGTGTTTATTTGGGTACACGCACGTTCGTAGCATAAATAAATTCGAGAAGAATGACGCAATTGGGAAAACAGGTGGACGACACAGGTGTTTACGAGTTCGAGTATATGCGAAAAGCGGATACCAGGCCAACAATCGAAAAAATTAGAACGATCATTTACAATCCTGAAGATAATTCAATTTTAGGGAGAACGTGTTTAAGTTGGGGTATGTAAAAAAAGTATGCTTATATACATATATATATATATATATATATATATATATATATAATAAATTTTAAATACAAAAAATATTTTCTTTAAGCATTTTCAAAAATTATTTCTTTTTAAATTTTCGCATGTACGAATATATATATATATATATATATATATATATATATATATTATCATCAGTCTTTCTCTATTCACTGCTGGATGAAGTCCATTCTCTACATTTTTCACTTTCTATTCCAGATATATCAATTCATTTTCATTTTAATAAATGCAGATCAATTTTTGAAATTTCAGTTAAATATAAAGAAAATTAAATTAAACATAAACAAAAAAAAATAATTAAATGTAAATAAAAAATACTATATATATGTAAGTATATTTGAATTTAATTAAAACAAAATTATTAAATATAAACTTAAACATTGAACATCAAATAAATATGAATAAAAACATTTAAAAATTAATAAGTATTTCATTATATAAAAAAACGATTTTATCTTCATCAACGAATTTAGAACTTGAACTATAAATTATTTAATTTTTTTAAAATTATATATATATATATATATATATATATATATATAATATAAAAAATGATGGCTTAAATGAGATTGGAAGGTTTAAACATACATTTAATATCTTACAATCATTGACTATTTTTTACTATCCTTCAGTCTCATTTGGATCACTCTGTATATGTATGTATAAATAATTATAAAATTTAAAATTTTACATTTTTCTTTACCATTAACCAAATTATAATATATTTTTTTTAAAAAAATGACATAAATTATAAATATGGTTAATACATTTTTAAATATGGCACGGTGTAATATAATTTAAAAAAATACAATAAACTAGAACATATTTATTAAATTCTGTAAATATTAACTTAATCGTGACGTATACATAAACTTTAGCTTTAATATCAATCTTCATTTAATTATATCACGCATTTACTTTAGTAAACATTTACGATTTTCGATGGTACGATAATTTTATTTGACATATATTAACAAGTCTATTGAAGCTGTCGTGTCGGATGAATTCAACAAATTAGTAATCAATGAGGTGGAGGTTCATATCCAAAATTATTTTCTTCAATAATTACATTCAGTTCTGTAATAAAATAATTAAGTCGAAATAATTATAATAAATTACAACTATTTTACTGATTTTTTTGCGTTTATAAAGAACTCATTACAAAATTTATATTTTACGACACCGTACATTTATTTATATATAATCATATTTAAAATTAGATATAAGTACTACAATTTTAAATGTAGAATTAAATATAAAAATTAATGTAAATAATTTGAACTAATAAACATATCCTGTTTGTCTACTTGTTGATTACAGTAATTTAGAACTTAGCTATAATAATATTTACGAATTTACATATACACTGCAGAATCGAAAGTTCTATGAGTATCTAACCTAAAAATACACCCTTTCGATAGGGAGTCAATTTAAAGTTCTAACAAGCTTTAAAACACCTATATATATATATATATATATATAATTTATTTCTAAATTTTATTGACGTCTATACATTAAATTTTATACTGTTTATAAACACCTTTAAAATATATTTATCTACACAAATAAAATAAAATGTTTTAAATGTAAAACATTTTGAGATATTGAATATACAGGCTGGCTCATATGAAGCTGAAAAATGTAAAACTGGAACTAAAAGTTATATCTTTCAGTCTCATTTGGAACTCTCTCTCTCTCTCTCTCTCTCTCTCTCTCTATATAGATATATATATATATATATATATATATATATATGTATGTATTTAATTTTAATAAAATTAAATTTCTTATAGTTTGGGTTTTAAATTCCATTTTTACAATAAAATATATTTTTCTTATCTTATTTACATATATATTTCAATACTTATTTATTTTTAAATGTTTTTATTCATATTTGTCTGATATTGAATGTTTATATTTAATTGAATTAATTAATTTGTTTCAAGTAAATGTAATTTTGTTTGTATTTTAATTTATTCTTTTGTATTTATTTGATTTTAAATGAAATTAAATTTATTGAATTAATTTTAATTAAATGAATTGAACTCATTTAAATAAAAATGAATGGAAATATCTTTTTATACAATCCATTATCCAGCCTAATATTTAGAGATAATTTCTTAAGTTATATAACAACTAATTTTTATAAATAGAGATACATATATTTCTTAAATTATGCGACTTTAAAATTATAACAGTTAAAAATGATATACTCCATATATACATTTATTGTATTTTTCGAAACCAGTATTATATTTCATAGTGCAAAATTTCATATTTCATAGTGCAAAGACAAAAATTAAGTTTTTATATGTACTTTCCATAATTATTTAGTCTCTATTGAAATAATATATCAGCATATCAAAATAAACACTAATTAATTATTAGACATTTTAGTGTACATTATACGGTGTCTGTCAACAATATATCCGTTTCTATAGTTACGATCAGAAAAAATAATTTTTTTTGTTTTGTTTGATATTGTAAAAATATAAATGAATTCCTAATAATGCGATCGATATTATTCTTATAGTTTAAATAGAAAAAAAATTAATAATTCAAAACAGTAATTGCATTTATTTGAAATACTTTATAATTCGTTTGTCTCTTACTAAACACCTTTAATAGGCTAAACTGGCGTCGTACGCATTCGGATACATTTTAATACGACCCTAAATATAATAATGGATGGTAAATTTATTTATTGTTTAATTTAAAAAATGGATGGTAAATTTATTTATTGTTTAATTTAATTAGATAATTAAATTTAATTTTCAATTTATATTTCTTACTTTTTTACCATACTTATCAAACGACCCTCGTATATACATATATATAAAAATATATAAGGTAACCCAAAAAGTTCTGTTGCTTTTGAGATTAAAATAAGAACGTCTGTATTTTTTACTTAAAACAGTATCATTCCTTAAAATATCTATTTTTACATTCAACTACCACTTTTTAAAAAAACCTTTTTTTAAAATTATATAATATTTTTAAAAAATTAAGTAATGTAATTAATATAATCTTAAGATAATATTATGGGATAGAAATTAATAATAAAAAGATAACATGTAACATAAATAAACTCAACTGAAAGGATTAATTTTGAATTACAAAATTATCAGAAGTAAATTTGAAAGTTCACTGACATAAATGTAAATAAAATCAATGTTTAGCAAAAAAAAAATTAAGTAAATATTTTTAAGTACAATTTTCATTAATCTAAATTTTTTTAAACACTGTTAGAGTAATGTCTAATTTAAAGAGATTATATTTTTTAGTATTCATGATAATAAAAAATAATGATGGAATATTTTTTGAACATCAATTTAATTATTTACTTGTTTTTGAAGTTAAATAAATAAAAAATTTAAAACTAAGACGGATTTTATTATTATCGTTTAGATTAGTAAGTTTATATATATATATATATATATATGTATATGTATAGATAGATAGATAGATAAAGAAATTTACTAATTTCTCTCTTTATGTATGTGTGTGTGTGTGTGTGTGTGTATGTACGTGTGTATAAAATTATATTCTTATCAATAAAGAATTTCCATAATTGCATAATGAAGTACAATATAGTATTGAAATGATGAAATAAAATAACAGGATAAAACTAAATTATTTGCACACTAAATATTTAGAATAAGATAATTACATTCAAAACAAACATGTTATTTTGAAATCACTAAATATTAGTTCAAATATAAATTGATAATTAATAATATTTATCTTTTTAAAAAATAATTGGTGAATAATAAATTCATCTTAAAGTACATTGAAAAAATTGTCACTCATTTTTAATCATTTATTTTGAAATGTTACAAATATAAATGATTTATTTACATACATACATATATATATATATATATATATATATATATATATATATATATATATATATGTATATATAACTTTATATAAAAAAATTCAAATATGGACACTTTTGAAAAGAAAATAATAAATCGTGTATTTTCTTAATTTTTTAAATTACAAATTACAATTCTATAAAAAAACAATTGATGCGATAAAATACTATAATAAAAGATATTTTAGTACTAGTTTAATAATATAGAATGTTTTTTTAAACGCGATAGAACTGTAAATTTAATCAAAATTGAAAGTTCTATCTGACCTAAAAAACACTTCTATATATACATGTGTATGCATATATATATATATATATATATATATATATATATATATATATATATATATATATAAAAAGTATGATGCAGTGTTTTTAGGTTAGATAGAACTTTGAATAGGATTCAATTTAAAGTTCTATCATGTTTAAATATCAGTTACTATAATATTATTTTTGGTACTGTTTTACTATAGATCTTATATGCAATATATATATATATATATATATATATATAAATAAAATAATTTTATTTTTAACTATATATATTATTTATTAATAACTAATATAAAATAAATAGTTATTAATAAATAATATATATAGTTAAAAATAAAATGGTATTTTTACTATAAATTGATTATTTTTTACCCAAATAGTCGATTTTCAGCCAAAAATATTACCTTTGTCGATTTTTAAAATTATCAATTTTTGACCCTTAAAAAATCACCACCTATGGAAAATTTCGAGAACAATCGATATTTTCGGAAATCGATTTTAACCATCTAAAATAATAATTCTACTATAAAATAAGCCATATATTAGTTATTAACACTTGATTTTTATTATTAACAAGAATTTTTTTTTAATTTTTAAACTATTGATAATTATCAAAAATCAATTTTCAGCTCTAAAAAGTGTACTTTTCAATAAAGAATATTATAATCATTGCAAATTGATTATTTCCTACTTGAATAGTTGATTTACAGAAAAATACTACCTTATATCGATTTTTTTTTATTTTTTAGATTTTATATACTTATATATGTATATATATATATATATATGATTAATCAACATGTAATAGTAATAAAATCGATATTTAATTTGAAAAATATTTATTTTTCTAATAACATTTATTCCGAATACTACTGTTACATTGTTTTTTATTAACTTCTTTTATTAATAGGTCAGTTATCATTAATAAAAACAGATCATTGTCCTTTTAGCATTTAATATTATATATTTAAAAAGCGCATGGTAAGTTTGTAACCACATAATCACGTAATTTGTTACTATTAAACTTAATTACTTTTTTCAGGTAAAATAATATCTTTCTACATTATTTTTTATATCGGATTATCTGCATTATTCACAACATGTGTGCAAGGATTAATGCTCACAACTAGCTTGGACTATCCACGTTGGCAGCAAGGCCAAAGTCTTATCGGTACGAATCCTGGTTTAGAATTTCGACCGATTTCAGAACATGCTGAACAAGAATCTCTCATTTGGTATGATGCCAAAAACCAGACGAGTGTGAAAAGATGGACCAATTTATTAGATAAATTTTTAGACTGTAAGTTGTATTATAGTAATTAAAATTATGTCAAAAATCTTAATACTTTAAGATCAATCAAATTTTTAAATATCACTACACACACATTCATACATATATATATATATATATATATATATATATATAATATATAAATTATCTGAAATATTTTATACTTACAATGTCAATATTCAGTTTTAAGGCTAATAAAAAAACAAGCAATATATTATCAGTTATTCATTATATATTACAAAATATTATAAATAACTCTTCAATAAGTTCTTTACACGAAATCATAGAATATATTATCATGACAACTTTCCATAATTTTACAAATAATTATATGTTATACTTCAAACATTTCAAGTATTTATGTATTAAATGACTAATTGGAGTCACCTCGTTTCACTTAATATTTCAGGTAATGCAATGTTATATTTTCTTCAATTTAAATATAAACAATATTTATATCATAATTAGAAAATATTATTTAGAAAAGGAGTTAACACAGTAATATTTATTTAAACATGTGTAATGGAAAAGTGGGATATAAAAATGATTATAAATATTAAAACCTAGAAATATTTTATTTAAAATCATCAAATTCAAAATAATCTTATATACATATCTGTAATTTTTTTATACATTCTTTGAATAATACACATGTGAATACCTAAATAACTTATAAAGTCAAACAAAATTAATTTTTATCTTTATACGAAAAATGACTATTTCTATGTAGAAGCTGATAAATATACTGTAAATATATAATATTATTAAGTACATCATTTTCTTAGATTTATATCTAGTGTTATAATTAGATATATGTATGTTATTACGCAAATAGCTGCACACGAATATTTCACAATTTGGAATATTATTAGAGTGCATTCTATATATAGAGTGGCCTAATTGAGGCTGGAGGGTTTAGACATATTTACTTACTTACTACCATTTACTATTCTTCAGTCTCATTTAGACCACTCTATATATTTATATATATGTATACAACGAAATACTTCTATAAATTGGATAAATAGTAAGTAAAAAATTCGAATGTCCATTATTACCTTCGTTACTTAATAGTTCACGATTAAAATCCGTACAATTTATAAGAAAAAATCACATATAGATTAACATTAATCTTTAATTCATATTCGTATATATGTTTACAGCATATTTACACAGTGAAAAATTACCAGGCGGTGGATTAAATCAGAAAATTTGCGATTTTGATAAACCTCCTTCATCTGGCGATGTATGCACCGTAAGCGTTAAAGATTGGCATCCATGTACGTCTAGGGACAGATACGGTTATGATCGTTCTTCACCATGTGTTTTTCTGAAACTCAACAGGGTAAGTCATCTATATTTACCTCTCGTTGTTGCATTATTTATTCATATATTTTCATAACTGAAATATATGTTATAAAATGTAATGGATTTTAAAACTCGTACTCTTTATGTTATTTTTGAAAGGATACGCTTCGCTTTAGTCACCAAAATATTTCATTACTTCAAGTCGTTGAATATGATTATAAATGTTAAAAATATCAGAATATTTTAAAACTGAAAAAAAAACTGTTAACTTAATAAAACGGTTTGATGTCACATACATATTTAGTAAATGATTATTATCTTTTTACAGATAGTTAACTTTTGTAATTTAAGCTTATTATTTATTTTTCTTGTATATTATTGTAATTAATTTAAAATAACATAATATATGACAATGTTTTTACACAAATGTCCAAAGTTTGAATAATAATTATATTGTTTTCTTTTTTTGCGATCAGAGCACTCTTAAAATCACTCACCCTAACATCACAAGATTTTATGTGTTCAATGAGCACTTGTTATTCACTTTATTCGTTAATGCATATTTTAATGGCCATACGATTAAAATATATTAGTGTTGGGGTGAGTGATTCGTTTATTCAAAAGGAATGAACCGCAGTGTAACACCAGGAATATTGGGATCAGTCTTCGAGAATTTTTGAACAAACATTAAAATTGATTTGTTTCATTGATTTTTTTTCAGAAAATTATTTTCAAAATGCTAGGAGCAAATCGGTTGTGATATTATCATAGTTTATTTGTTTTAATAAAAAATATAATAAATTAATGTATATTATTTTTATGGTCATAATTTTTATGGACATTACTCGAAATCTATTACTAATAATATACACTTGTTTTCAATTATTATACGTTTTTATAGCCAATAAAAAACCTACACATTTTTAAACATACAATAACAGTACTGATTAAAAAACATTATACACATATCATTAAATAACACTTCAATATTCTCCCAAAAAAATATAGTGTATCTCTTTTAGATTTACGGATGGATACCTGAATATTACAATGATACGAATGACCTTCCTGAAGATATGCCCGTAGATTTGAAATCGTACATTATACATATCCCACGAAAAGAGGTAATTATTCAAAATAGTTATAAAGGCGACTTTTAGCTGAAAATGAGAGAGTGAATTATATTCAAAAGTAATTAATAGATAAGAAATTATATGTGATGCCATGTTAGATTACGTTTATTAATTAACAAAAAGATAGTAAATAAATTTAATTAATATGAATATTCTATATTTTTTATGGTATTAACAATTCAGTTTTATTAAAATTATTATGAACTAAAAGTATTTTGTTACTAAATATATACATTAAATAAGAGTTTAGTCATATCATTAATCAATGTAAAATTTATCTAGATATTGGAAATTAAAAAAATAAATATATACTATATATTTATTTAATATCAGTTGTAATAAAAAAATTAATAATTTAGATATCAGATGAAATAAAAATTCTTAAAAAATATATTGGAAATCAAACATTAATTTAGTATTTTATTATTCACAACTTCTTCCCATCTTTATCTTAAATGTTTAATACCCTGGTGATAAAACTCTTTTGGTTTTTTGCTAAAGAATAAATCAAACTTCCTTCGAACATCAATCTCTGTATTAAACTATTTCTCACTAATGTGATTTTGAAGACTTTGAAATAGATGATAATTTGATAATACCAAATCAGGAGAATACGACGGATATGTCATAATTTCTCATTCAAAATTTCTTTTGATAAGTTCGATTTGTTTTTAATCTTCGCAATATTACTAACTAATTAAAATAAAAAAAATCCAAAGGAAAATTTTATCTTTTTTAAAAATACATCAGCAAAATACATCTCTCTTGCTTCTAAATTTTAAATGTTTCATTAACAAACGAATTTATTTTTTATGAAAATTATTACATATAATTTATTTTTATATTTTTTTATAGCAGAGAAATCAAATTTGGGTTAGCTGTGATGGAGAATATCCAGCTGATAGGGATAATATCGGACCAATCCAGTATATTCCACTAAGAGGTTTTGCTGGATACTATTATCCTTTTACAAACACTGAAGGGTACTTGAGTCCATTAGTCGCTGTTTATTTTGAACGGCCGAAAGGTATTTTTTATTTAAAATTAATTCATAACTATTTCCTAAAAACTTGATATACTTTTGAACAAACTAAAAAAAATGTTTTATTAAAATTTATTATTATTTTATATTCTATAATATATGAAAAATATGTAAACAGATTCAAGAAGCTAAGGAAAACATATAATTAGTTGATTTAAATTAGGTTTTTGAAATAAAATTAAAAATTATTTTCCTGCATTTCATTTAGTTCATATTTTTTTCGAGACAAGTTAATGTTTTTTTTTTCGTTTTTTTGAATATCATTATGGGTGAATTATTGCCTTATATTTAGTACAAATAAAAATAAATTTATTTTATCATTTTGTAAATTAGAAATGATTCAAAATATAAAATTATCTTTAATAAGTTATATGAACACATTGCTAATTATATAGGTGACTCAAATGGGTTTAAAAGTTAATAAAGAATAGTAAATGATAGGAAGCAAGTAAATGTATGTCTAAACCCATTTTTTTCTCACATTTTTACAATTGGATTTTGAGAATAAAGGATAATTTCTATATCATATATAAAGACCAAATATATAATAATCTTTTAAAAATTCTCATTTTCTAGAAACAACTGCTTGAAACACTGCCAATACTTTTTTATTTCAAAATCCAAATCCAAATAACCTTTAAGAATAAGAAATCAATCTTTGGAATGTAACGGTTATAAGGCAAATCTAAAAATAATTGGTTAAAAATAGTTTTTGTAATTAAAAATCAATTCTTAATATAAAAATGCAAATATTTAGTTTATAAATTAATAATTTGAACATTTTTTATATCTTTTAAATAAAAAAAATATTAGCAAACATTTCAATCAAAATATTAATTGAAGTTGTCGGTACATATTTATTTCTTTAATTGAACATTTTTAACACCTTCAAAATATAGTCTGTAATCATTCCATTGATCCTATAAACATAAAATTATATTTTAAATACATGTTTTTATAAATATTTAATAAAACGAATATTTTTTTATTTCAGTAAATGTAATAATCAATGTAGAATGTCGTCTATGGGCCAGAAACATCATGTATATAGGCGGTAACACAACCAGAGAAGGATCTGTACATTTCGAATTATTAATAGACTAATTAATAACAATCATTCATCCGTTTATAGTTAAATAAATTGTTTTTTTTTCGTTTATTTGTGTTTCACGCTGGATTTTTTGAATGCAAAATATTCCTTTCAAACGATTGGAAATGATAACAGTAAGTTAGTAAAAATGTTCAACAGGTTTGTAACTGATGACTGTATTCAATCGTTAATTTTATCCATATCTAGTTTTTTTTTATTTAATTCTCTCTGTAAATAACTTTCAACAATGTATTAAAAATAATGTTTAATTTGATTCAATTATCAACATAACCTCAAAAATCTGTATTGTACATAAAGACAGTTGACAAAGCACATATTATGCTTTATTTTCTTTTTACAGTTAAAAAATGTAGCTGAAACAGGTAAAATTTTATATTCAGGTTTTGGTAAAGGTACTGTAACCCACAAGATTTGCATTGGTATCAACGATTTTGAGAAGAAAATGACCTGGTAGGCCAAAGAAGTACATTTTACAAAACTATTCATTCGATTGTTATAAGTTATATCAAAATTTTATTAATTTAAAACATATCTCTTTTCCAATGACAAGATGCTTGTATTTTGGATTTAGATTTTATTTCTCAAACGAATTTCAGCTTCAAGTCTAGTTCAATATTTATCAAACGTTCAATAAATGTTAAATAAATGCAATTTTTTTTAGATATTTGTACAATTTTTAATAATTTCCTATTATCTATTCCTTAATAATTTACATTCTACTAGTTTTGACAATTTTTGGTTCAAGCATACTTTATCAACATTAATCAAAAGATTGAAATTGAAAACATGCTGTCCAATGGAAAGAAAATTCTTTTAGAATTCATTGTTCGATATTTACAATTTGATATAAACAGAATTATTAATTGGATGAAATATAATGATTAAGAACTAAGTCCCTCGCAAAATTGTCCACAAATATTTTTTATAATATGAAGTCATTTAATCATATTAGACGACAGGAAAAAGTTGTTTTAATTTTTAAATTTAGGATACAAAAACTGTTATTATTTAACATAAATCATTTAATTTATTTGTATTTATTTGTCATTTGTATTATTTACCTTGATTGCTTACACATGATGTCATTTTTAAAAGAAAACATAAAATATAAATTTAAATTTTTTACATTATTTTAAAAATAATTTCTTGCTTTGAGTCATATTTATGTCATTATTATTTAAGATAAACTGTTTATTCTTTCATAATGTTCAAAATTAATCTTAAAAAATACAAAAAAAAAAGATATTAATATTTATAACGAAGTGAAAAATAATTTCTTTAATCTCTTATTAAATAAATATTTAATTAATTCAAAAAATGAAATTCTCTAAAATATTTAAAATCATGTCATAATTTATGTTCATTGTATTATTTTTTTATGATTAATATAAACCTACATTTCTTAATTTACTGTTAATGCTATATAGATATATTAAGAAAATTATTAGAATTATTTCCAAAAATCAATTTATCTTGACAACACATTAAAATAATTAGATTGAGTAAATTTCTACACCTTCTTATGATTATTGCAAGAATAGTTCTATACAAAATAGGCAAAAACGAAAATTATTTAATTACATGTGACAATTTATTTCCACATTTACATAATTTTCATTAAACACAATGAATTTCAAAATAGTTTTTTATTACAGATAAATATTTTTAAATAATGATATAAATGTGACTCAAAGAAAGATGTCATTTATAAAATAATATCAAATAATTTAAATTTATATTTTTATGTACTCTTTTAAAGTTGATACCATGTGCAAGTAATCAAGATAAATAATAAATAATTATTAAACATTTTAATTAAAAAAAAAACATTTTGCACTCTCCTTCAGTTTCATTTTTTTAAAAAATGATTTATTTGAGAAAAAACATTTTTTTATTTAATTTTTCAGAAGAACAAATAACATGCCTAGGTATTTTAATTATATTTAATCCTTAATTACAAGTTTTAAAAAACACATACGAACTATAAGTAAATCAATATAATAATATATAGGTTTATCCAAATGTGACACCTAGATTTGTGTTTTATTAAAAAAAAAAATGTGTATAAGGTGATGCATAGAGAAACATATGTATAGTTTCTTTTTAATAATACACAAATCTAAGCGTTACATTTGGATGACCCTATATTATTATTTTTAATTAATAAGCTGGATTAACTATTATATTTTAAAATTATTTATAATTAAAATAATACAAAATTTATATTTAATATTTTCCTATTTCTTAGATTAAACCAATACACAAGAGATGTTCTAGTTGTAGCGTACATGCATGTAATTTAATAGAATTAGTTTGTGTTATATAAAATTGGAAATTTTATACATGGAACTTTGCTATAAAAGCAAAAAGTGTTTAATTAAAATATGCTTCATCGACTTCAGAAATTTTATCTCATAGACTGGTCATATAGAGCTGCTCAATGAATTGATTTTTCTGAATAATGATTATTTAAACATATGGAAAACAATGATATATTTTATTCCAACAAAATAAAAATATAAACATATAGATTTTTTTATAAAAAAAACAATCCTTTTAAATTGATAAAATGCTGCAATACATCGATTATAAATGTTAAGTACTAAAATAGTTCATTTCGAAGTAAACGACATCAAGAGACGAAAAAGATAAATTGTTATTAAAAAAATTAGGAAATAAGATGAATTTAACAAAATTCTTATACAGTAACTATTTCTTTTGGTACTGCTATAAATTCATTTTGACATAATAAAACGCTCGTCCTGAAAATCTATAAAAATGTTCAACAATCACTTATTGATCGTTTCATTCCCTGAAGTGTATTTCGATAGTTAAGCCATTGTTGGAGATCTTTATTAATAATAAATTTTATAACTACCGCTCTGACGGTGTTGAAAAGGATATTAAAATGTGTATAGAGAATAAAGAAGCAAGAAATGATTATTGAATTCTTTTATAAAATGTTATGATGTTGGAGTGAGTGATTAATTTGTGATAACTTTTCATATAGTTTGTGTTGTTTTATTTAAATGTAATTATACAATAGAATTATTCTATATTTATTTATATTGATTGTTAAGTGGATAGGTACTTGTTTTCTGTGTTCTTTTATTTGTTGTATATATAACATGTGTGGAATATTTCAAACTATGCAATTATTTAAAATAATATGTAATATATTGTAGTATAAAAGTATTAATTATAAAATAAATACAAACACACTTTTATTTCCACATTATTAATTTACAAAATTTAAAAAACAGTTTGTTAGTCAATTAGATTGTGTTAATATATTAATATGAAGGTTAGTATTTGTTTTTTATATATAACCATTTCTTGATTTTATATATTTGTATAAACATTAAAAATTAAGTACAATATATATATATATATATATATATATATATATATACATATATATATATATATATATATATATACATATGTGTATATATATATGTTTATAATGAATGTAGTTATTATTAAATGGTTTCAAAATGACTGGTTCATTTTGTTATGGTTAATAAGATGTTATTTTCCATCAAGATATTGTTTTATTCATATTTTAATAAAAAGAAGTATTTTTGAGACACATGTCACAGTTCAAAGAAGAATAGAATGGCTGTTTATGAATACATTATATCTATCTATATCTATACCTATATATATATATATATATATATATATATATATATATATATATATATATATATATATATATATATATATATATATATATATATATATATATATATATATATATATATATATATATATATATATATATATATATATATATATATATATTATATATTTGTAGATTTTATAATAAAAAAAATTCAAAAAAGAACCATCGTTCATTATGATTTTTGTTTAATTTATTTATTTTAATTATAAATTATTTTTGTACATTTTTACATAAATGAAACCAATTTCCACGTACGTGTATGTGTGTTTTTTTTTAATTTAAAGGTTTTAATTATAAATTTATTCTGTATTTCTGCAAATAAACAAATTGATTTTTATGTTTTTTTTTTTATTTTTTAAAGGTTATAACTTGAAGTAATATTTTTATTTTTTAAATAAATACAGGAAAAAAATGATTATGTAATTTCTTTGATTCTACACGTTTAATTGTAATTTTTATTTGTATTTTTTGAATAAAATATTAAATAAATAAATTGATTTTTATGTTATATTTTCGTAATACATTTTAGTTCTATTATATGTATATTTTTTAAAATAAAATTCATTACTGTGATGTTTTTAATTTGACAGATTTTATGTATACATTAATTGTTATTGATTGTATTTTGAATATATTTTTGTATTTTTTTTTTATATTTTGTGCATATTTTGTATTTTCGATTATATATTATACTGTTTGGCATTATTTCTTGAAAGAAATGAGATTATATATATATATATATATATATATATATATATATATATATATATATATATATATATATATATATATATATATATATATATATGTATGTATGTATGTATAATCATATAATCTTGGAAGTAAACACTAATAATTAAAATGTTTTAAACCTTTTAAATCAATGTCAAACATTTCGGGAAACAAGAAAATATTTTTAACATTTATCATAACATGACTAACTACTGGATAAAATCTATCTGATGCAATAATTGTAATTTAGAAGAATAGATAGATGTACACCAGATTTACATGATATATATATATATATATTGTGAAATAAATATATTATATATATATATATATATATATATATATATATATATATATATATATATATATATATATATATATATATATATATATATATATATATATATATATATATATATATATATATATATATATATATATATATATATATATATAAATTGGTAGAAAATTAGAAATTAGGCCAGATGTAAAGATAATCATTATTTTCTTTACAAATAATATGCAAAAAAATTATATAAACATTATTCACAGTAGTTTTAAATATATAGATATTAGAGCAGTGGTGTAGTTATGATTTTTTTTGTAATATTGGAATGATTCGAGATATTTGCGTCCTTTAAAAATAGACAGCATTGTTTTAAGCCATTTTTAAATTTTTTCATATTACTGTTTTTGACATAAATTAATTTGATAAGTTAAATTTTGACAAATATATATATATATATATATATATATATATATATATATATATATATATATATATATATATATATATATATATATATATATATATATATATATATATATATATATATATATATATATATATATATATATATATATATATATATATATATATATATATATATATATATATATATATATATATATATATATATATATATATATATAATTGAACCAAAGTATTAAACTCCCCGAAAAAATTAATTTTTATTTATAATAATATATTACTTAAATGTGATTGTTTAAAAATGTGTATTTCGGTAATTTTTCAAAAAAGTTCAAAAACAATTTTTTTACATTACGGAGGACGCAGAACACCATTCTTTTTAAATATAAAGATGTAGAAAAGAGTAACCAAATTACAAATTAAAAAACATGTTTAAACATGTAAGTGTGCATTAATATTACTGTTATTTTGAATTGAATATATATTTACAACAACTGATTACGTTTCTGAACTTTAAACTTTTTTTTGTAATATTTCAATACAAGTGTGGTTTAATTTTAACAAATACTGTATTAAAAATATAATTTATATTTATAGTATTTTAAACAAAAATATATTTGTTATGAATATTTGTTAAATTGTCTTTTTATTTTTCAATTGAAAAAAACTTTCGAATGAAAATATGTGCTTTTAATTTGAATTTCATTTATTTCATTTAAAACAATTCAAATCAGTATTAGTTTTAATTACGTCAGGAACGAATATTTTAAAATAAATCTCTTTTGTTTGAAATTCGTTTTCAATGTTGTTTTTAACCAGAAAATTTAACAGTTTCATTTTTATTCTAAATATAGTCGAACCATATTTTGATCAGAGTAGGGCAAAAATTATCTGGTTGACGACTAACTACTAAAATTTTAGTCGTGTAAAATAAATCATAGTTACAATTAATTTATTGATTGTTAGTCGTTTTAAGTGACTGATAAAACGATTGTTTAAAATTAGTACTTTTAAACCAATCGGTGACTAAGGACTAAAAAATTATCATTAGTTGTAATTGATTTTATAGTCATTAATGGTTTTAAGAGAATAATAAACCGATTGATTTGAATATTCAAAATTGTGCAATATCAGTTAAATGAAATATTAATTAAATACAACTATTAATTACATAGTCATGAAAAATTATTTAAAATTTAAAAATCAAATTTTCAAATAAAATGATTTTGTCTAAAGAAATTACAAATAATTTTAAATGAAATTTAATTTGTAACTTGAATGAAATTGATTTTTAAATGATTATTAATAAAATAATTTCTAAATTATTTTCACGGGAGTAGATGAAATAGTTAAAATAAAAGACAAATAAGAATTTCGTTTGCACTTTTTATCCCTTCTTTTAGACTGTGAAATGAAATAAATTCTGTTTAACAAAGAAATTCATTTCCAAAGAAGAAGCAAATACGTATGGGAAGAAAAAACAACTTGAAATTTTATCGTTTTTTTTATATTTTTTATCTAATTAAATTTTTATCCTACTAAATTTTCATACGATTCTTTTTTTATTTAAAAAAACGATAAAAATGACAATTTATTTTTTATTATGATGATTAATCGGATGAAAATTCAGTTGTTAGATTTTTAATCATTTTATGACTAAATTTTTAATCGACTGAAAATTTAGTCGAATAACGTACTATTCTGTTTATAATCATATCTGATATATATTTAAATATGTGTTAATAATATCACATTTTTTAAAAAAAATAAGGGTTTTCTTTTCATACTTTTCATTCCATTTTTTGGCTGTGATTTGGGATGAATTCTGTTTAACAAAGAAATTCATTTCAAAAAAAGTAAATACATAATAGAAGAAAAAAAAATAACTTGAGATTTTAGTCGGTTTTTATCCGATAAAATCCGAATAAAAATATTTAACGATATTTTTATTCGACTAAATTCTTATTTGATTAATTTGTTATTTTAAAAAAACGACTAAAATGACATGATTATTTTTTAGTTGAATGATTAATCGGATGAAAATTTAGTCATTAGATTTTTAATTTTTTTTTACAACTAAATAATTATGGTTAAAACTTTAATCATAGTTTTAATCAGATGAAAATTTAGTCGGATAATGCCCTATTCTGATTTTGATAATGTTTGTATGTTTTGATAAATGTTTTAACGTTTAACGCACTCGATTGAAAAAAAATCTTTTCGTACCGCCACTGATCGGGTCACATGAACGTATGACGTGAAACATTATCCAATGACCGCCGTTCATTCCATGGGAGTGGTGAGTCTGTGCGCGTGTAGCAACGCATGGTACTCGTATTGTCTGTCTCATTCTCGTACTTCGGCAGCCGAGAATAAACGAACCCAAGTTAGATCGAAACAATTCACTACTGACAGCTAGCTGTGTGAACTAAAATCGAAAACAGTATAGTCGCTTCAGAACAAGCAGAACACTCCAGTGAGTTTTCTTGTAGCTAATCTCACGCGATCCAACTTAGAGTAGTGTAGTGCCGACTGACGAACGTATTAGACAGAGAATTCTTTTATTTGATTTAATTTATTTATTTGTGTACGTTTATTGAAATTTGTGTGTACGTGCCAGAACAGCTTTAATGAATATAAATGTTCTTGACATTAATGCGAGTCACAAGATTATGCGTGAACAAGCATTCGTGTGTGATCACTCAAATAGTGAAATGATTTTTTCGGTCACATCTCGAATTTGTTGCACCTATTGAGATTGTAGTGTACATATCTGTTTCGTGAACAATATATATATTTTTTCTTTAGTTTTCGTGCTGTATGTCGGTTTTTTTATCAATTCAAATTCGAATGTCGTGTGCATAAAATGTGTATGTAACTCGTTAAGTCTGTAAAGTACACACAATTTTTGAAAAAAAAGATTATAATAAACATTTGTTTTTTCCAAATTTCATTCATATGCATATTTTGTTCAATGTTTTATGCAGCAGTTTTTTTTATTAGTAAACGGTAAGTTGATTATTACATTTGAAAGTGAATATTTGTTGACATGTAGTGGACAAACAGTAACAATTATTAAGAGGTTATAATAAATTTAAAAAAATAACAATGCCATTACGTATCACGACATTCGTTTAATTGTCACATGCTAAACATTTAAAGTGCCATGACCTCACTATTAGGTTCAGATAAACAAACTATATAATTTGAAAGTCTATTTCTATATTGTATTTATATATTGTAAACAATACACATACAAATACGTTATTTACATCTATTCTATATATATATATATTCAGATTCAAAATTTGTGCTCGAAAAACAAATACAAATATCAAAAATAAACGCATGTATGTATGTAAAGTATTAAGCACTTAACCAGTGATTATTGAAATGTTAAATTTAGTTGTTTATAATTCGTAAGGAATGTAATGTGTGGCACGGGGAGGGAGTTCTAGTCAAGTGTTATCGCGTTGAATTAAATCTTCCTTTGTAGTTACATCTGATCACACCATACATTACAATTTCTGATTATAATTCTGTTCAGGCTTGCAGTGGTGTAATCGGGAATAATGGCCACCGGAACGGCCACACAATTATGTGATTAAACACTTACTTCAAAATTCATCGACCATCTAAGTAGTCGCTGGTTAACGTCACAGAGAGGCCTTACTTCAATATAACTAGTTTTATATAATCGTTCAAATTTATATTTATTATTACACATGTACATAATGTAAGACTGTTTTAGTTGGATTTTTCAGAATTTTAATACAGAAAATGTATTAGAAGATGATGCATTTGATCAAAAATCTAAATAAATATTTGAATTACATATAATAAACTCAATTTTTTAATATACAACGACTATCCCAAACATATCTTTACCTTACACAAATTAATTTTAACCCCAACACCACAATAATTATTGTGATGTTGGGGTTAAAATTAATTTGTGTAAAGTGAATCAGCCACAATTCTAAAACAACAAATATCTTTACTCCCAAAAAAAGTAATCTGTATAGCACCTTTCTCATTTTAACTTTTTTGTATAATGAAACGAACATAGAAAATCATTATTTTTAATCATGAAATCACATAATGGAAATTAAAGTTAATTGCGTTAAAAATCCTAATTCTAATTCAGTTTAATTTATATCGAGTTTATATAGATGACATCTGCTTTCCCATCGTTCGTAATTCTCACAATTGTTGAATTTTTTTTACTTAGCTTTATATTTTATCTTAATGTAGATCCATTTTTTAAAAGATCATTCGTCACTTTTAATTAAATTCTAAGACAATAGTATGCTAGTTCCAGTGTAATACTCTTGAAATATATTAGTCATCAGTTCAGTTCTCCGGCCAATATACATAGATTAAGTAAATTTTGTACTTGATAAAGAAATATCTATGTACAAAATCTGTTACAATATATAGAACTTTTTTTATACAGTTTTTTAATAAAATTATAAAATCATGTAATCGAAATATAAATATTTTTATTATATTTTATTTATTCTTTAAGCTGAGCTAAATTGTTGAAAGAATCATCAGAGTATGAAAGAATATCTGAATTAATACACCATTTATTAAACAATTACAAAAAATAATAATATTGAATATTCTCATTTAGTTAACCTATAATTTTATTATTAATAAATATTTAACTCGTGTACATTTATTCATTACAATGTACACATTTTTTGTATATTACTTTTCATACATAGATAAACCTTAGGGCTTATCACAGTAATATATATATAAGTTAGATAATTCAATATACTAATCAAAAAATAAGATATCTCTTTGTAATATTTGGTTCTACATTATAAGCATTTAGATTTTTAAATTAATTTCATTTACTTTATCGTATCAATTTGAATTTTTCAATGTGAATAGAATTTTATTTTTATTTTTTAGTACGTTTTATAATTTTCATTATTTTTTCTTATATTTCATATGTAATATTTGAGTCATGACAAATTTTTTACTTGTTAACACTGTTTCTTTTTATATTCAAACCCTTCTTATTCTTTAAAATATGCTTTTTATTCTCATTTATCACAAAACCACCTATTATTTTTTTTCATACTTTTTTTTGCTACTTCATATATACCAACGGTTATGTTTTGTACATTGCCAAATACTTTTTTCGTTTCTATTTAATTTATTTAAGTACTTATTTTTAATAATAATCAGTTTTTTGTAACACATTCATTTTTTTTTCATTTCTGTATTCAGTAATAATTATCTTTTCATTTTTATTCAAATTCTTATTACATTATTTTTTAACTAGTATTTCTGTTAATTAACACTTTCATTAACCCATAAAACTGTTTAATTTTATTTAAGATTTACTATTTACAAAAACATTCTAATAAAAGATTTTTATGATTGTACAATGTCAGATATTTTTATATTTCTTGAACAATGAAAGAATAATAGATAAGATTGTTTATTTTTATTCCTTTTTTTTATATATATATCTAGTGTTTTGTAAGATAAATTCTCAGATGAAATGAATTAAAATGTCATCCTATTATTTTTAAATTAATATTTATTATATAAAATGATTTTCTAGATTTATGCTACTAAGAAGTTTTTATTCATTTATTTTTCATGATTTATCAATAATTTGTGCTGGAGTTATTTTGTTTAAATAATTTATATTGTTATTAGTGTTTTAGAAACATCTAAAATAAAAGAAAATACTATAATTATTTGAAAGAAAGAAAAAAAGATGTTTGTAATTAGTTTAAATTTGTGTACGAGTTGTATTTTGTATTCAACTTGATAGTATTATATAATGTATATTTATATTAATAATGTTTACATAAACTTGATATTTATTGACATGCATGTTTAAATTATGATTTGTATAATGATAAATTCCTGAATGTTATTGTAAATGAACTACAGTGACTTACAGTGAAAATAATACAGTAGTTAAAAATATTTTTGTTCCTAAAAAATTGTTATTATATAAATAAAGCAATATTTTTTTATATTAACTTGTAGTTTTAATGATATAAATAAAATTAATCATTTATGTAAAAAAAATTTTTGATAAACAATTTTGTAATTATAATTTTTTAACAAAGTAAAAATGTACTTGCGACCATCAAAATCAATATATATATATATATATATATATATATATATATATATATATATATATATATATATATATATATATGCACATACACACACTATAATAAGAAAATATTTGATTGACTGGTATAAATTCTACAAATTTTTATTTGTTAATGTTTACAAATTCTGCAATATCACACATTTTTAATATATAGGGTTTTCCAATAAGTACTTCAGAAGTTTAAATGAAAATAAAACAAAAAGAATTTAAATAATAAGTGAATTATTTATTTTTCCTTTTAAGCATATTCTATGGGATTAATGATTGAACACAATTTTGACCATCACGACTTCGCTTAACAAAGCGCATTCGTTTAGTCCAATTTTTAGTCTCTTTCACATAATTGTAGTCCAATTTCATGAATTTCAAGTTCAATGTTTATTTTTAATGCTTCTGTTTCTTGTGGTTTATCAGCATAAACCAATGATTTCATATAACCCTAAATAATCTAATGGAGTTAGATCATGTGATCTAATTGAGGGATCTATTTTGTGAAATAATAGACTCATTAAACTCTTGTTTTAGCAAGTCTATTGAAGTTTTTACAATTTCTAAGCATTGTTGAAATGTTAAATATTCCACGATAATTGCCAAACTATACCGATTTGAAATGTCAAAATGAGATTAAAAAAATTTTTAAACATGCCTGCCACCAGCTGTCAAAGTTGTGACATTCATATCGGAACATCGTATATTAATGTTTGGTGGTTAGGATTAAGTTTTATGACATTTGAGCAATTAAAAAAGTCATAATTTCACAACGTATGACAAATTATTTTGATCGCCATTTTTATATTAATTTTAAGTTTTTTATACAGTATATCTAAATATATGTTTATTTATATCACCAATAATCAATTCAAATCAATTATACCAAACGTTAAAACATAATTTCAAACTATTAAATAATTTCCATGGTTTATAGTTGACCTTGAGTGTTACTGATTTATCTAATCATCAATGGAACCACAATTGTCATTTTCAAATAAAACTTTTTTTCAAGAATTTAAATCTTTGACTTAATGATCATGTGTAAACTGAATTCACACTGATTTTTTTTCTCTTTTACTTGTCTATGTTGATTAACTATTTACAAAATCCTAAAAAAGGTTTAAGCCCACTTTATTCGAAGATAATTTTCAACTCCACGATGACGATAAACTTTCGTATTTATTCGAGATACTCGCACAAATCCATTATCATTAAAGTTGATTTTTTTTTTTAAATATTTCGATTGTATTATCCAATGTTCTATTGCTAAAATATTTTTTTAAAATTTAACATAAATGAATTTTCACCCCTCAACACCAGTATTTTATAAAGTGTTCAATAGTCATTTACTGTTCACTTTTTTTCTTTATAACAACAATGGGCTAATGTGCATTTCGATGGCGATGCCATCATCGTCAGAGCCTTTTTGTTAAAGTTCACTTATTTTGAGCTGATTTTTTTAATATCACTTTTGTTTTTTAATAGCTGTATAACAACCTATTTTGTAAAAAATATTTGGAAGTGTATTTTCTTCTACAAAAAGAGGAATAGTTTTTCAAATTAGATCAATATAATTCTAGTGTATCATATTCTATGATTTAAAATTGTCTTTGAAATGTTTTGTTATATTTTGTTCCTTCGATTGATTAAATATATATATATTATAATAAACTAGAAGTTAATATGAAAAATATCTTGTTTTTTCTTTATATAAATATTTTTTTTAATCAAAATTTGATGTTAGATTCATTCCCCAAAAGTATTTTTGCCGACTGCTTTGTATTTACTGTGAAAGTTGATTTAGTTTTACAGAATTTTTATGTTGCATTTTTGATATGTGTATTTTATCATTGACTTTTTTTTCAGGGAAATGCTCTTCGAAGATTTGACGTAACTTATTTTAAGTGAAATCGGTAATCATGTTACCCTCACGTTCATTACTGATGTCCCCGTAGACTGGATTTTAACATAATTAAACGGGGACGTAAATTGTGATAACAGAGTGCAGTAAAAAAAATTGATCTATTTATTAAATTCTCTTTGATTAAAATATCACAATCTAACAAAATGTTGTCGACACTCGAAGAAGAAAGTAACATCTACGAAGCATTTCCATCACACGTCGATCCAACCAGCATATCCGCCATACCGGATAGTCCGTCGGTGAAAAAAACGCCGGTGAAGACTTTCGTTGAAGTGCATGCATTGATCCAACAGAACCGCAAACGAGATGTGAAATTAATATTAAGAGAGAATTCTTGGCCGATCAATAGTAATATCAGAGGTCAATTATGGCCAGTGCTTTGCGCTCAACATCAGCAAAGCAAGAATATGCTAGATGGGTTTTACTGGGACATGGTTAACCAGGTGTTTGGAACATCAGAATTACCAGATAAACCGATAATGTTACCGCCGTTTGTCGAATCGACACATTGCTTGACTTATCATTTAACAAGAAAAGGACGGAATATAGCTGACAGAGTTGTTTCTGTACTTGGATATGCTTGTCCTGATATTACCTACAGCCCGAGTTTATATCCGATATGTGCAATTCTTCTTCATTTTATGAATGGTGAGTAATTTTTGTTTATTGTTAAATATTTATTATTGTTTCTCTTAATATTTCAAAAATAACCGTTAAGTCATTATCAACGTGGAAAATATTTTATATGTTTGTATACTTGATAAATATGTAGTTATTTATAGGTAGATTGTTTTAAAAAACTATAATCGAATTGAAAATATGTAAACTTAAGCCAACTTTTAGATAAAGATTAATGTTTTTTGGCGATATTATGTAAATAATATCGACCCGTTCTATTTTCCTATTATTATTTTTTTATTACTGTTAATATCATTTATATTTTAGTGAAATATATTTTTTATCATACTATTTTCGTTTTTTTTTAAAAAAAACTAATTATTCAATTATATTAAAATATCAACACTTATTTGAAAAAAAATGAACTGGTGTAAATAAATTTAAAGATCATTTAACAACGTTTCTTTTGAGTACTACAAAATTAGTATTTTAATTTTTTAATATATTGACTATATATTAAAAATATTTTTAACTAAATACTTCTTGACAATATATAATTAGATTCATTGTAACAAATGTAAATTAGTAATGTATATTACATAAAATTGTTTTATTTTTAGTTAAATTGTTATTACAGAAGTGAATTCAACCGTAAATATTTAATTAAAACAAGACCGACACATCTTTCACTCCCCAATTATTAATTCTGTTATTATTTTTAATACAGTAGTACGTCTATGGAAAAATCAATAATATTATTTAGATTATAGAAAGAAACTAAGTTCAATTTTGAATAGACTTGTTATAGTTTCTCGTCTTGTTGCCATTTACATCATTTTATTTTTATCATATTGAATCTACATTTTAAGTCAATAATGATTTCATGTTACATGCAATATTTATTAGCTCCGAAATGCTTAAAGCGTATATTAAAATTCTACATTTTTAATGACATAACGCTACGTACTACTCATTTTAATATTTAATAACTTTAAAGGAAAAAAACAGGTAGTGAAATTATATTTGTCATTTTTAATACATATACATGTATGTATGTATGTTGAAATATACTAAAATTCTGTTATAAATCAATTTATAATCAAATTTATTCAACTACGTGCACAGTGTGACTTCTCCTATGTTTATTTTGGAGAGGATGTTCTCACTAAATTAAGCAATTTCCTTTTTTGTAATTTATACTTTTAAAGAAGTGCACATAAAAACCGAAAATAAACAAAATATAATTTATATAAAATGTTAATAAAGGTCATCCAAATGTGACGCCTAGACTTGTGTTTTATAAAAAAGAAACATGTATATAGGGAGATATGTGTATAGTTTCTTTTTTTTAAAAAACACACAAAAATAGGCGTTACATTTGGATGACCCTATATAAACGCGATTTGTTTATTGATTTTTTTTTGTTACATTTTTAGTTAATTAAATTCAAATATACGTTTATTGTCATATATCTCATTTATATTTCATTAAATATTAATATTTGATACTTATTATCAGGTAAATGATTATATATTTCTCATAAACGGATGTAACCTGTGTTTGAAACTCGCATATTGAATATAAAGCTTTTAAATCCATTATGTAATCCATTATGTTACAAGCTTTATTTTAAAATGGAGTGCTTAAATAGAATGTTTAATGATTGTCGTTTATATATAAATCATACATAGACTTTTATTTTTATATTAACTCGAGGGATCTTAAATATATATATTCAGTGTTATTTATGGAAATATTGAGAAGATATTAATAATAATGCTATATTAAACGATTCTTAAGCTTTCCAACTGTGAATAAATTATTAAAAATGGAGAATTTTTATTATTAAAAATGTATTTTTGTTATTTAAGTTTCTAATCCTTTATATATATATATATATATATATATATATATTATAAACACTAAAAATCAATCCTCCTCAATGTCCTCCTTGCTGTCCATTCACTAACGATTTTTTACAGTGCTTTGGCATCTTGTTTGACCCTTTTATTTTTCATTAATCGCTCCATTGAACGGACATATCCGTCTGACAAAAGTTTTTCAGTGTTCCTGCATTTATTTTCAGAGATAAATTCTTTTTCTTTCTTATCAGTAGAACAGTTCTGTGACTCACCTTTACTATCTCAATAATTATTCTTGAAGAACATACCTGATTACTCAAAGAAATGATGTTTTCTAAATTAACTGAACTTTTTTTTGTTCTTCTTTTTTCACTTTTTTTAGTATGATTAAATTAAATGTTAAGAAAACATTTCGAATCTACTGATTAATATTTAATATGACTGACAACAAATATAGTTACATTCATAAAGTATTGAAAATCGGAAATTCCATAATTAAAATAATCAAAATTAAAAACATGTAAAAATGGATTAATGACGATTAAAATGTTTTTTATTTTGCGTTATATATTTTATTTTTAGAATGATTTTTTTTTTTTTTGGAAATAGGTTACTTAATATATTAGCACTAGGAATATAAAATAATAATATTTAATTTATTTTTAATAAAAAAAGATTTTAATATATCCAGTTTTGCTCGCCACTGTTTATATTATTGGTTGTGGTTATTCTTTTCGGTTTTAATCGATACATAAAAATCTAGCAATGGATTAATAGAGTTATTTTTTAGTTTTTTGTTTTTTTTTGGGGGGGGGGGGATGATCAACTCTTCAAACAATTTATATAAGCAATACGTATATGCCTTTGAACACTGATCGTGTACATGACATTTCAAATGTCAAATACCAAAAAAAAGAAAAAAGCAATAAAAAAACATCAGGAACATATTTCTACGAATATTAATACACTATAATATTTTATATGAAATTCATATTACATTATATGAATAATAGGGCATTATAGAGAGCACAAACATAATATTAAAAATATTTACATATCAAAATACTCCTATCAACAAAAATAAATCAAATTAAACTGATTATAGGTGGTGTAACACTTTTTTGTTATATGGTCAAATTTCATCTTCACATGTGTGTTAATGCGTTGAAATTAGATTGTAATTATAGGTTTTGCCTGACATAACATTTGACATTACTGTTCATTAATATCCCATCTTTTTTTAGTCTAAACAATTTAAATAAATAAGCAAATATGCTTTTTATTCATTATTTACATTTGTCCATAATTTCTCAATTTAAATCATTTTTTTCGAATAACTAGTAACTAAATGAAAATATTTGTGTGTATGTATATATATATATATACATACACACATGCATATTTTTTTAATGAGATTTTTTTCTAATAGCATTCACGAAATTAATTACAATTATTTATTAATATTTTACAATTTTAGTTACACTCTAGTTAAAAACGACACTGTTTAAATTATACTTTTTCTTTATTTAATTTGTAATATGAGTATTTATTAGTACCTTTTATACGACTCATGAATTAAATTTACAAGAAAAATACATGTAATCATTCTGACTCACTCTTTACAAATACGTCGTTGTCTATTTTTGTTAATTCACTATTTTATTAACTCATTTAACATTTATTTCATTATCAAAACAATATATATATATATATATATATATATATATATATATATATATATATATATATATATATATATGTCAAAAGGAAATAATGTACGGAGTAATTTTTTCAAATGTTAACTTTTTGAAAGACATACAATTAGTTGTAATAATCAAAGATAAAAAAATATTCCTTTTTACTCAATATGTATTTAATTATTTAACAGTATATTCATTCAATATTGTTTAGTCAATTTCGATAGTTTATTAATTAATTATGAATTTGTAATATTGTAATTAAATATTATCTATATCCTGTTAATTATTATTTATTAATTTGTAATAAAAAACGATACAATTATCAAATAATTCATTGAATAAAATACTTGATATCTAATTATTATGAAACTATTCCTAACCACAAACATTACAAATTCTATTATCTAATAAAAAATGCACTAACAATTATTTGTTATTCTGTAAAATTACTTTGGTGTATATCGTATGGATTTTTTTAAAAAAATAACTATTAATAAAAAAGGAAAGAAGTACGTTTATTTTATAAGATATGAATTATGAATAAAAAATAATTATAGTTATCGGTTTTTTTATGAGTGACATACTTTTTCTGGTGATATGTAAATAGGTTTATTATAATATAAAATTTAAACATTATGTCAAAAAGTCCTTAATGCACTTTTGAATAATTTTTAATGAAACTATTCAAAGATAAATTAAAATCAGAATCATTTTATAAAGAAAAACACACTAACGCATTCGTTGTGAATTATTTTTGAACGAAATATTTCATAACTTCGTTTGAAAGCTGGATAGGCCTCAACAATATTTTTATTCAAAATTTAGAAAACAGAAATTAAATTTTTATGACACCGAAAATAATTTGCACTAGCTTGAAATGTTTCTTGGCATAAACTCTCAAGTCTTGCAATGTTTATATTACTTGAACTTTTAATTACGTTGCCCATTTCGAAGTATTTTAATGAAGACAATCTAGTGAAATTTGCAAAAGATGACACTAAGTGAAATGTCACAATTGCTCCTAAAATTTTAGTGTAAATAATATGTCTAACAAATAAATTATATTTATTTTTGACAAATGAATTCGAGTTATTTGTAAGTAACTTCTCTTTTGTAATTATGACTGGTTTAGATAATATATTTTTATTTCAAATTATTGGAAACGTTGCCAAAAACTACATTCAAACGTTCAATATAATTTGTTCCTGTACGAAAGATGATATATTTAATAAAGAATAATTTGAATTTCATACCTACTTTAATCATTTAACTATGGAAAAATATGAAATCCCATTCAGTAAAAAAAACGAAACAAAAAAATCTAAAACAAGGCTGTTAGTTTCCTGTTAAATAAAATAATCCTTGTGAAATGATAAAGCAGCTAGTATGAAAGAGATTAGAACGTAGATGGAAACTTGTAGTTTTATTTTACATGTTAAAAACTTTTATGGAGAATTGGTTTGGGAAAATTTCAATCGGTTTCTATTTTTTTTCTATGGCAAAAATTCAATTGTAAAATTATAAAAAAAGGAAAGTTCATAGAAATGATGTTCAAATTTGGAATACTTTTTATTCCAGTATTTTAAAAAAACTGGTTTTCTTCAATGAAGACTTTTAAAAATCAGATTAAGAAAGTTAAAAAAGCCAGCCATATCAGAGAAAAGCCAGAAATGTTGTGAAATACATTATGATTTGAAGATTTTTGACGCAAATATTTATTGAATATCTTTTATTATTATAAATAATGGCCTTAGAGCAACTTTGAACAGATCTGACCATTTTATATTTGTCATTAGGCCTGATTATCCTTTCAAAACGAATAGCTTCTTGCAAATTACAATTGTTTATTACATTTTTCCACTTTTGATAATTTTCCCTGCGACAACACCATTATCTACAACAGTGGTTCTTAACCTTTTCAAAATCACGGAACACTTATAATTTTACAAGATTTTTGTAGAACACAGTCTTAAAATAAAACAGCATATATAATTTTCATATTGCATAATAAATAAAAATCACATACATAACAGTTTACATATCAGTCAATAGTAAATAACAATCAATAAATGAAATTGAAAAAAAGAAAATTCTCACAATTTTTTTAATGTGATATTTGGGTCTGATGAGTTACAAGTTTTGGCGGAACACTTTCTGTAAGTTCACGGAGCACCAGTGTTCCGCGGAACACCGGTTAAGAACCACTGATCTACAATATTATATAAATTTAAGAATTATAATTGTTAAATCTCATAAATTTAAGAATTCAGTATGCAATGAATACAAGTATATGGTCTTCAAAATGTGACGCCTAGATTCGCGTTTTATTGAAAAGAAACTATACACATGTTTTTTTTAATAAAACACAAATCTAGGCGTCACATTTGGATGACCCTAAATAATAATTTTAGTAATTAAAAAAATTAGTTAAGACTCGCATACAAAAAGAGTTGTATCTCTAAATTAAAACAATAAATATCATCTATGCATTTTTCCAGTTTATGACTCTTTTAATATCGGGCTATAAATTTTATAATGTATTTTATATTCTGTTACTGTACTGGTATTCTGTAATAAAGTTTATACCACTTTTTTAGTACAACTATATATATATATATATATATATATATATATATATATATATATATATATATCCTCTCAAGTTTGCAAGTACAATATTACAATTTTCCATTTCCTTCGTTCAAGAGCCTTTAGCAACAGACAGATTTTGTTTAGTTAAAAGCTTTGTTCTTGAACGAATCCCTTGCCACCAAAAGCTGTTATACTCGCTTCTGTTATTCAAATGAGTTTTGTTATACATTTTATAAATATGTTAAAATTATATCGATTTTAATATTTTCAAATAAAATTCTTAAAAAAAAGTATTAAACGATTAAAAACGATTCTTCACGTACTGTAAATTTTCATATTTTTATTATAAGAGCCAAATAGTGATTCATTTAACTTTTATTACTTAGACTTATTCACGAATCTTTTTTTAAAAAATACAATTTCGCGTTTATGGAAGTATTTCTTAATACATTTGTGTATCTGTGTGTATATACATAAATATATAGATATAAATGTGAATATGAAGTGTTCGGTTATTTATGACTTGTCTGAGGTTACGAAGCGAATCTGAAAACAGCTATTACATACGTTTGTGAAAAGTACAATACTTTGTGTATTTGGACTCAAGTCAATGTCTTATTATATCTGTATCGTTACCTTATTAACTATAACTAAAATTGTGTGTGTTTAAAAAAGTAAAGAGTTTTATATATAATTGTATTTATGTTGATGATCAAAACCAGTTGGCATGCTTCTACAGACTGTTAACAATTGTTGAACCATTTTTATCAATTCAATTATTTTCTTAATATAATTAAAATGATGAGATTTTTAATGAAATTTGAAAATTTTTCAAAAGAAATGATCGATCTGTTTAAAATCGACTTTCGATTTTCATCAATGTTTCATTGAATATAGAAAATAAAAACTGATATTACTGGAATGATATTATCATCTTATATACTCTTCCAAACCAGTAAGACCAATCAATTTGCAATTATAGTGTCCGCGTAACTTTCTGTAATTACGTAAATTAAATTGAGGTAATCAATTTGACATACATATTTACATGTGTGTGTGATATATATATATATATATATATATATATATATATATATATATATATATATATATATATATATATATATATATATATATATATATATATATATATATATATATATATATATATATATATATATATATATATATATATATATATATATATATATATATATATATATATATATATATATATATATATATATATATATATATATATATATATATATATATATATATATATATATATATATATATAGATATATATATATATATATATATATATATATATATATATATATATATATATATATATATATATATATATATATATATATATATATATATATATATATATATATATATATATATATATATATATATATATATTTGTGCATGTGAGAACAGAAAAAGATAGAATGATACATATATGTAAACAAGTATTTATCTGTTCAAATTATCAACATGTTATCATGTTATATCAAGTTAGAGCAAAGGGCAGCAACCAATATCTAATGAGGTTAACAGATATTTTTGAATTGTAGTTAATTAATAGATTGTAGGCAGTTTATTTACAAAGTGTTCTTATATTCTATCATCTGCTTTAATGTTAATCCATCTTCATATAGTCATATATCATTTTAGTTCATTTTTATTAAGTATTTTATTATATTATATTATTACAATAAAGTCGTTAAAGTATAGTAATAGTTACATTATATATATATATATATATTTATTTATTTATTTATTTATTATCATCATTATCACATCATTAATCCCATATCAATCCGCATGACAAACGGTAATGTAAATCACTATACTACCCAGTCGATATATATATATATATATATATATATATATATATATATATATATATATAAATTAATGAATTCTATGAAAATAAAAAATCAATCCAAACTTTTACATCAAATTCAAACCGTCTATTTTTCAAACTAGTCTTTGAGTTTATTAATTACAAAAAATATTTAAATCAAATGAAACATAATTCTTAACTTCCAATTAACAGGAGTGTGATTTTATGTTCAGTGCAGCTAATTAATGGCGTGATTGTTCGAAATGTAAAAGTTCTCTTCGTACAAAGTTTTTAAATTAATCTGAAAACTAGTAATATAATTTCTTGGTAGACAGATGAAATATATATATATGTATGTAAATATATATATATATATATATATATATATATATATATATATATATATATATATATATTTATAGATATATAATATTTTATATTTCGTATAATAGAATATCAATCAATTGTTCGTGAGATTTTGAGTACTAATATTAAGTAATAAATAATTTCATTACTTAATTTTATGTTTTGTAAAGTAAAAAAATGTTTATTATTGTATAAGGTCATCCAAATATGACGCCTAAATTTACGTTTTATTAAAAAAAAAATGTATATGGTGGTGTATGGAGAAACATATGTATAGTTTCTTTTTAATAAAACACAAATCTAGGCATCACATTTGGATGACCCTATACAATACAATATTTTCTATTTTACATTTAGTTATGTGTGTGTGTGCGTGTATGTATATATATATATATATATATATATATATATATATATATATATATATAGAGAGAGATAGATAGATAGAAGGGGGAGAGTGTTTTGTACTGTCTACTTCCTCAAATCTCTGAAATTATTCCTATATGTATATCTTGATTTTGTAGTATATCATTTTTGCTCGTGTTGGTTCGTTGATTTTTCATAAAAATATAATAAATCATTTTCACATCGAATTGAAACCATTTCAAGCATTAATTTCAATTGAACAGTTTTTTACAATGCAGATGTCATGTTATTAAAGCGTATATTTCTTTTTTTAAAAAATATTAAACTATTTATTCATTGGAATATATATTTTATATCGAATCTCGTATAATACATATAATATTTAGGTAGTGTTGGAATTTTTTTACATTATGTATTACAAAAAAAGTGTAAATTTACCTATATATATATATATATATATATATATATATATATATATATAAACACATACACACATGTGTGTATATATAGTGACTTAAAGTTAAAATGGAATAAGCTAAAAAAAATTAATTGAATAGTAAATGCATACATATTTTCGAATAAAATTTTCAAGTATATTCTTGAAAGCTTTATTAGTTAATACTGAAAAAATAAAATATCTGAATTCGATTCAACATTTTTATTATTTAAAAATTTACAAAATCATGAAAAAAGTAAAAATTATCTTCAAAGTTATAATGGAAATCAAAAGTTAATTACAGTTCAGTCAAAACATTAATTCTATGTTCCATTATACATAACTTTAAGTCTGATTTTACCTTCTTTTAATCTTTAATAATAAAAACCTCGACTTAAATTTAGCTGTTTTATTTTTTTAGTGTCAACTAATAACGTTTTTAAAAATAAACTTGAAAATTTTATTCGAATACATGTATGAGTTACTTTTTTAGCTTGTTTCATTTTATCTTTTTTTATCACTGTATATATATATATATATATATATATATATATATATATATATATACATATATGGAATAAAATGCTTAGAAGAAAGAAAACACCGCCAGTTTGACATATTTAAAACATTTATGGAGTAGACATCAACTGAATATTATAATGAATAGCTTTTTCCTTTTATGAATATAATGATTATGTTTTAAAAATTAAATAAAGTAATTTAAAAGACAGGTAGGTGGGAGTTAGTTCTTCCATGCTGATTTTCAAATTTATTCACTTTGCTAGTATGTCTATTCTAATATTCTTAAATTACTACCATATTTCATATTAATGGCATTCAGTTTTAGATTACAAAGGGAAAATAGTAAGCAGTAAACTTGTTTTTTGTCGAAATCCTTTTCACCGGATTCGCTTTTCTATATTATAAAAATATGTGTGTGTGTGAATATATATATAATAAGTATGAAATGTATAAACTGTTAGTAATTTTAAACGAGACTTGTGTTTACTATCCAACATTGTAAAATATTTAATTAAACGCCATTAATCATTAATTTTCGTACAAATAATATTTTGATTCACATATCACCTACGCATACTTCATTCGCCCTTGCAATCAATTTCTTGCCAAACGCTCGCTAGAAATATGCAAGAACCCTGAATAATTAAAATTAGCAATGTGACTGAATCACATCTAATATAAATTGATTCCAAAGAAAAATGTGACATCGTTAGATTTTTTCATAAGATGTTGCAGTGTATATTCTTTTTGAATGTACTTATACGTATGTATAGAGTGCATGTATATGTACCTCATATATCCTAACCCAAAGCATGTGACAACATATTTTGGCAAGCGTATAACATCACTTCCAAAAATAATCTATTTTTGTATAAGTGTCTCACGGTCTCTAACTACCTGATGAACTTGAATGAAAAGTTGAGATATCATTACGATCGATTGTAATTCCAAAGTATTTGATCGAGATCGCGATTCATATTTTAAAGTAAACATTGTGGACTTTTTTTTAACGAATATTAGACCATAAATATAAATAAGAGTTCGCGTTTAATGATTTATAAAAACACCACTGTTTATATTCAGATTTTTTTCGTACTATTGTAAAAACAGTACTATGTTATATTTTTATTAGATTATTTTTCTAGTGCAGCATATTATAAATATAATTAAGAAATAAAGCTTTTTATCGCGTTTTTTTTATGTAAAGACTTTAATACATTATACGATGATATAATTTGATTAAAGACCAGAATACACCGAATTATTTATACAAATACAGTTGTTCTAAAAAAGGTCTGTTTATCAAATGTGTTAATTATTTTTTTGAAAATAAAAAAATGCTAGATACATTTTTAATTGTTGATTATTGAACAAGAAATAATATTAATTAGAATTGTAATAAATATTTACTGAATTTTTCATATTTTTTAATTAAAACAGATATTACATTTATTATTTAATTTTAGAATTTAATATTCTGAACGCAATGACCTATTTAATATCTCTTTAAAATACTTAAAATTACTCATTTGTAATTAATTTACGAATATTGACAAACAGATAACTGTTTTAAATAAAACTTACTCCCACGTTACAGTTTCATTGAAATATATGAAAATACATTTAAAATATACACTTCGTTGTTTATATTAATTTTGATAGCTGTAATTTCGACATATTTATACAATATATAATATAATATTAAATGAATTAAGGACAGAGTGTATTAACACACAATTCGTAAATGTACTATTATTTATTTTATATTTGATTTTTTTTATGAAATGAAAATTATAAACTATATTTTTAGTTATTATTAAATTTGTATATATTTACATTCGTTGATTTCGTAATTTAATTTTTATTAAATCTTGTAACATTTTTTTATAATTATTATCTTGATTAATAAAAACATGTTTTGAAAACTTGACACATATTTTAATTATTGATTTTTCACAAAAATATTTTTATTTTACAAATATTTTTTTAATATTTTCACATGTACATACATATACACACAACATACATACATACGTTATATATATATATATATATATATATATATATATATATATATATATATATATATGTGTGTGTGTGTGTGTGTGTGTGTATTATATATAGGATCATCCAAATGTGACGCCTAGATTTGTTTTATTAAAAAGAGCCAAAGAAATTTGTTGCCCTATACACCACCACATGTTTTCAAACATATTTCCTTGTACACCACCCTATATACACATGTTCCTTTTTAATAAAACACAAATCTAGGCATTACATTTGTGTGTGTATATATATATATATATATATATATATATATATATATATATATATATATATATATATATATATACACGCACACATACACAAACATACATTTTTATGTTATTATTCCAATTGAATTATTGCGCAATTTCACAAAATATGTGTTTCAATTTCATTCTTATCTACGGAAAATATATTTGCTGTAAATATTGATCAGTTTATTCGAATTTCTGCAGATAATACACTTTTCCTAATTAAATAAAGTAATCGTATAAAACCATTACTGTTTCTGTTATAGTAAAAGATATTACAACAATAATATTTCAGAGCAGTTACTAAAGTAACTGTTTCAAAGAGCTTTTATTGAATGATTTTGGTGTCTCAATCCACTCTACAAAAAAAAAGTTTATTTATATATATATATATAATGTTTGAAAATAAGCAGTCTTTTTTAAGATAATAAACTGTTGTATTAATTAATTAAAATTATGTAAATAATTAACAGTTTAATTAATTTTGAATTATGGTTGTAGATATTTTTAACAAAATATTTAATATAATCATAATTTGTAATGTTTATGTAAATGATTTTTTTTATTGAGTAAACATTTTAATTGTCGCGTTATATTTGTAATTACTTTTAATATTCATAACAGAAATTATTATTAAAAAGAATAGAAAATACTTTGATATATTTACATATTTTATCATCATCATAAAAGCCTAATCTAATGTGATTAGGTCATCTTAAATGTTTTCCAAAGATTCTTTCATTGCTTTTGTTCCGCTAATAATATCATCCAACCTTCATAATACTTCACAGTATCATCCCACCATCTTTAATAAAGTCTCTTTTTCTTTTGATTGCCACTCCGTAATAATTTTTGTCCATCGTCTTCTCTTCTTGCTATATGTCCTACTCATGCCCATTTCATCAGTTTTATTTGTTCTATCAGTTACTCTTTTCTGTTTCCGTATCCATTTACGGATTTTCCTATTACGTTTAGCAATTTCTAACATTTTTTTTTTTGGAATATAATACATATATATATATATATATGTATATGTATATATATATATGTATATATATATATGTATATAGGATTTTCCAATAATCGCTTCAGAATTTTAAATGAAAATAAAACAAAAAGTATTTAATTAATTTATTTATTTATTTTTATTTTTAAGCATATTCTATGGCATTAATGATTGACCACAACTTCACTCATATGACCACCACGACTTCGCTTAACAGTGCATTCGTTTAGTCCATTTTTACTCACTCTTTCACATAATTGTAGTCCAATTTCATGAATTGCACGTTCAATGTTTTATTTTTAATGCTTCTGTTGTTTGTGGTTTATCGGCATAAGCCAATGATTTCATATAACTCCACAGAAAATAATCCAATGGAGTTAGATCACATGATCTTTTTTTACAATTTCTAAGCGTTGTTGAAGTGTTAAACGGTTCATGATAATTTGCCAAACTATACTGTGTTGAAATGTCAAAATGACCTTAAAAAAATTCAAACATGACTGCCACCAGCTGTCAAATTCTGACATTCTTATTGGAAAACCTATATATATATATATATATATATATATATATATATATATATATATATATATATATATATATATATATATATATATGTAATACACACAATATATATATTAAACATTTTATATATGCACATTTGTGAAATAGATATTTTTCTTCATTTTCCTCCTGAACGAGAATGTATTAAACAGTCTATTTTTATAATAAGATGTAAATAATACGCAATTTTTAAATACACTACTCTAAAAAAGAATAACTAGCCATTTAGAGATTACAAAAATGTTGAATATATTTATACAATGGTATATTTGTAATTGAATTCTGTTAAAATATTTTCAAATAAAAGGTAGTGTTGAAGTATGCTTATTTCCTGTTTAATAACTTTAATATAAAATAAGCAAGGGGCATTACGAATATTCAAAAGAGAATTAAATCTATGCCATGTATCACAAATCATTGTATAATAAATACGTATGAATATTAAAATAAACATTTGTGGTATTAGATAAAAGTTATTGAAGCAAATATCATTTAGAATTATCAGTTAATTATCACTATTTACCTTTCATAAACAAAAACGGTTTGTGTGTGTATGTGTATATATTTATGTGTGTGTATGCTTATAAACAGTTAACATAAACAAATTGCTTTATGTGATAACATACATTAGTATCAAAGCTTATCTTTTGTATTAAGATTAAATGCTAATTACTTATACACTATTATTGATAATGAAAACAAATATTACATTTTGAAATTTTATTACATATTTATTTTATTTACAGTTGAGGAAAGATATAATATTTAAGTAATTCTATTGAACTGTTCATTCATTTATGGATAAATATTAAGATAATTAATAAAGTAATAACAAATATTTAAAATAATGCCATTGTTTCTTAAAATCATATAATTTATTTATTTATTTTTTTGGACTTTGGCAAATCTATTTACACAAATGACTGTCACATCAACAATACAAGATATTATAAAAGTGTTCAATAATTATTTATTGATCATCTTTTCTGATAATACACTGATCTGCATTTCGATAGCAATGACATCATCATCAGAGATTTACGTTACAAAGTCTAGATTTCATAATATAGAGTTCTAAAGATGATAGTATATTAACATGTAAACAAATAAAGTGAATAATAAATAATTATTGAAATTTTTACAATATTCTGTGATATTGTGGCGATTATTCATTTGTGTGAAAGCATACAATTTAAGATTTTTGTACAAAACTTAATTGAGAAAAAATATTTGAAATCTTGATTTCTTTGTCTTCTTTTTATTTTTTTGTTGTTATCAGAGGGTTTTACCCTTTATTCGCTTTGCTTGTCGATTTCAGTACTTGTGTTTGACAATATAAATAAATTATAAAAAATAAAACATTAAGCCATGTTAATGTTTTGATATATTTGTGCGACCCGCGGCACAGAATTGAATATTTAAAAAAAATAAAATAGTAAATTGAGATAATTTATTTAAGTATACAATGTTTATCTCGAATTTATTTCAATTTAAAAAATGTAACAACGTCTCTCTCAACAAGCTACACATAAAATACCGTTTCTTAGCTGAATGTTATCACAGACGTGGGTTGGTGACTATCATTATTTCTTTGTTGCTCCGAATGTTTTCGAAAGAAGTGTTTTTTGTTAACTTTTTCTATAATAAAATTACAAATTTCAAGATGAACCCATTTGCATTTAATTATTCAAAATATTTCTGGATCTACCACACCTAGGGAACACTATATCATCCCCTGTCCTTGATTTTCACAAAATTTGTAATAGACCCTTTCGCTTAAAAGGTTGTACGGGCCTGGTGTTAGACGATGTTTATTACAGATCGGTGGTTTGATATGCATTCAAATCTAATATCAATACCAATTAAAATTAATTTTATCTGAAAATTTATCTTTACATTTTTTGTTAATTTTAATATTTCATAACATTTGTACTTCGGTAATTCTCAGAAAACTTCGGGAAAGTTCGGAAATGAAAATTTCATATCATGTCGGAAGCGGAGCACCATTATTTTCGAAATAAAAAGATATTGAATATTTGAGTATACAAGTTAAGAAAATATAGTTGTTTTATTTTTTTCCCAAAATAAACAAATAATTAATGAATGTTTATTATTTAGATTCGAGATAACTTTTCCAAATAAGCGTTTTTTGTCTATGTATTTAAATATAAAAAAAATAGTTCATATACATATTTATTATATGTCATGTTAAAACATATTACTCATTGTATAACATTTAACGTGGTTCTAAATTATTTTCATATATTTTTTGTCATTTATCTCTACCGTCATTTTCAGAAATTGCTGAAAATGAATCTGTCATCGCCAGAGATTACTATTTAAATACGGTATATTAATATAATTGTCCGAAATGAAAGTCACGAGACAAAATCTTTGTTATTCCTTGAATGCTATTTCCATCCCTTACTCATTTAGTAATTTATTTCAAGCATGTTTTGTCAAAATGAACGTTATTTATCAGATAGGGAAAGTTGTTTCAAATTATGTCGTGCTATTTTACTTAAATTAAATTTTAAATATCAATCTTAACACATTTACATTTTGAATACAATTAAATGAGCCGTTAAATTAGAAAGTGGAATAACTCCATTTTTGGGAAAAATTAGTTAATGACAGTTTTAGGTAGACATAGATGCCCTCTTTTTATATTTATAATAACACAGTCAAGGGTGTACAATATATCCATAAATTAATCAAATGACATTTTCGGTATAATTTTATCGCAAAAACGTTAAATTAGAAAGTGGAATAACTCCATTTATTCATACATTGAGATAAAGGTTTGTGTTTGAATTAAACGAAAAATCGACTTTGAAATATTTTTAATTATATTATATAAAAATTTATAAATCAACAATTATTGTTTATTTATAAATTTTTCAAAAAATTAAAAAAAAAATAATCACAATTTCAAAATGCAATTTTTAAAACCTTTTGATTTGACTTTTTTATTTTTATAAATTTATTTATTTTTAGTTATGTTAAAACTAAAAATAAATATATTTAATAAAAAAGATGAAATCAAAAGGTTTAAAAAATTGCATTTTGAAATTAAGATAATTTTTTGGAAAATTTATAAATAAACTATAATTGTTTATTTATAAATTTTTATATAACTAAAAATATTTCAAAGTCGATTTTTCGTTTAATTCAAACCCAAACCTTTATCTCAATGTATGAATACATGGACTTATTCCGCTAAAAAAAACCAACTGCTCAATTTGTTAAAAATGAAAGTGGAATAACTACATTTGTAGCTAAAAAAGCGGTTATTTTCCCTAACAATTTTATTAATTATTTTTACATAATAAAATTTAACAAGTTTATGGTTTTAAAAACATAACTTGAATTTAATAACGTTTGCCAATATTTTTTAATTCATTCAAACACAAACCTTTAAATATCTCAATATATGAATAAATGGAGTTATTCCACTTTTAATTTTAACGCTTCAAATATTTTTTTATATTTATTATCTTTATTTTTTAATATGAATATGTATGTACATGAATGCTGCACGTAATATTATTTAAATATTTACTTTGATATCACATTTATGAATAATTGTGTAGCAATTACTGAGAACAGTAGATAGTATAATAATAGAGTGACAAAGGAAAATTGAGGGAGGTGTTAATTTTCTCTATTTCGAATTCCAAGTGAATCATACCAGAAGAGATTATATATACATATATACGCCCATCGAGTACAACCTACCAGAAGTTTGTTCGCCTACTGTTTGTTATATTCCTTCTGCTACAATTAACCGTATTTTATTTTTCGTTCTTGAAGAAATGGTAATATATTTCAATTATTTTCTTGTTTTTTTCTTCATCTTTGTTGATATTAAATTATACATTGTCAGTAATCAACTGCGAAGATGCATAAAATATTAATATATAGCGTCGTTATCATAACTCACACTTAACATCTCATTGTCTTTTATTGTTTATAATTGTAATTGCATCCTTTATATTTTTTTATTGTCTTCTTGATAATGCAAGTCATATTTACAGTCTACTTAGTTGATTTATAAATGTTATTGAATGTAATTACACACGTAAATATGTTATTATTAACCTAAGAAAATTAAGTGTAATAAAAAAATGTAGTAGCTTTTTAAGATTAAATGACAAACATTATATATTTTATATCAAAACTGACACGTTTGTCTAAATGCTTTTAATATCATTTATATCACACGACTTAGACTTCGCTACCTGAAATTTAAACTATTATGTTTTTTAAACGATTTTTTATTTCAGAAAAAATTAATAGTAATGGTATTTACTAACTAGAATTTATATAATTTTTTTATATGAAGGTAAAGTGTACAACCTTCAATAAGAGAGCAAAGTTTGTTGAATAATTAGTGCTATTGTTCAATGACCCCGCAGTCAAAAGTTAATTTACTTTTAATATTCATTATTCATTGAACGAGGTTTTATTTATTCATCGATTTTTTATTCTTAAAACTTCTATAATTATACGTATAACTACGGTAGCGTGTATTGATGTAAAGCTTATATAAATATGTATGTATATATATAAATATAGATAGATAGATGCGAGAACACACAAGGGTATCTGATGTAGCAGAACAAGAAAAATAGATGAAATGGACATGTAGAAAGAAAAGAAAGACAAAAATCAACAGATGAACAAAAATCATTATGAGTTAAAAAGAGATCCAATAACTAAAATTTTAGTTGTTTTAAATTAATCGTTAGTTACGAATAATTTATTGATAAAACGATTGATTTGAAATTAATCGTTTTTAAATCAATCGGTGAATAACAACTAATAAATTAATCATTAGTCGTGATTGATTTTTTGGTCATCAATCGTTTTAAGCGATTAATAAACTGATTGATTTTAATATTCAAAATTGTACAATATTCGTTAAATGTAATTTAAATTGAATACTACTATTCAATAAATCGTTACAAAAAATTATTTAAAATTTAAAAATCAAATTTTCAAATAAAATATTTTGTTTGAAAAAATTACAAATAACTGTTAATGAAATTTAGTTTGTAATTTTAATGAAATTGAATTTTAAATGATTATTAATGAAATGTAATAATTTTAAAATTATTTTTTGAGAAGACAAGTAAGCGTTCATACTTTTCATCCTATTCTTTAGGAGGTGAAATGAGATAAATTCTGTTTGACAAAGAAATTCATTTCCGAAAAAAACTTAACTTGAGATTTTAGTCGATTTTTTTATATTTTTTATATGATTAAGATTTTTGAAATTAATTTTTTACTTAAAAAACGACTAAAATGACATGATTAATCAGATGAAAATTTAGTTAATAGATTTTTAATCATTTGAATGACTAAAAAATTATGACTAAATTTTTAATTAGTCTGATAATGCCTTACTCTGGTTTGAAACAGTTGTACTTTAATAATATTTAAATATGTTCTGAATTGCGATTTATAGAAAGATACATTTCCTTAAAGAATATCTAAATAAACATTCTGATCTTCAGTATTATCAAATGAAAATAAATTGTAAATTGCTGCGTGTCAGAAAGTATTATGTTACTTCATATTTTATGATTGTGTTTAAATTGTTTCAATGCATCGTTTTTTATCGACTTGACTTCAAATAAAGCGTATATCAAGACACTATAAAGGTTAAATTTAAACTTATCTGTGAAAATAAGATTTTCAATACACAGAGTTTTTATTTTTTTAAAAAGAATATTTTATAAACTCCATTCATTTAGTAGCTAAGAATTTTTTGCCTTGATAATTGTTTCTCAGAATTCTACAAATTATTTTATCATTTAACTTCTAAACTTATTTTCTTTCCTGATGCATTTAACGATGAATTAGATTTTATGTTTTTAATCAACAATTATATTAGTTTTTCTTTTAATTAACAATATTTATTTTCATCATTTTATAATTGTTTTTTAAAATGACTTATGTTAACGATTCATCTTAGTAATTTTCCTCGTGAAATTATTTAACTGTTTTTGTATCATCAAAAAATAATTATCCTATGACCCATTTCAAAATGTACAAAGTGTTTGCATATTATTTAATGTACGAATTTCATCATGATGTTCTTTTGAATATCTGTTATGATCATTATTTTCTTCGTGCTAGCAAGTAATTAGATTATATAATTATATACATTGACAAAACTCCAAAGTATAATAAAATTAATTTAGTATTTCATTATTATGATTAATGGTTTTATATTAATCAAAATCTAATTATATCAAAAGCTTTAATACGAGCTGTTGTACGGTTATATAAATAGGTAACCTCCATACTATAGGATGGTTAGATTCCTAAAAAATGTGTTATACAGAACTAAAAACTAGTGAAAAAAAAACAGTTAGGTTCCAATTAGTAACAAAAAGATACTATTTTGCTTGCATATCTATCAGAAATATGTTTATTGAAAATGTCAATAAGAGATCAAACTTATTTTACATTAAAATGTGTAATGTTGTATGTGCTATTTTTTCCTTCTTCTTCGTTGCTAAAAGTAACTAAACGAGAACGGTTTCTTTGTTGAAAAATATTTTCATTTTTTCGACTTTTTCAGCAGCATTTAGATTTCTGTATTTTCCTTTTATCAAAAAATCGGTTATTTTCTTTTGCTTATTTTTTTGACAGATCTTTATAAATTTCATAGTATCAAGCTAAACATTTGTATAGTTCTTTTTTGAATTTTACATTTCTTTGAGTGGAAGGATTTGTAATCAGAAAATAGAATTTCAATTGCTTATCGAAGTTTATACATTTGTGAATGCTTTTTAGTGTAAAATTTTGAATTTGAGAATTCTTCTGTTATCCATCTTCTAAATTGATTTGGTATAAATTTAATGTCATTTCAACCAAGGCAACCTCATCAACATCTTCTACTAGTAATTGTTGAATATGTTAAGAAAAACGCAAAGAGTTTTAATATATTTTTAATATTTTCATTAAATATTAACTGATGGCCACATTTAGCTAACAGATCAAATATAATTACGAACAACATTTCGAAGGTCTTAAAAGGTCAAGAACAATACTCTTCTCTCGAATTCACAATTTTAATTGTCTACAACGAAAATTTTCCTTATACCGTTCTTATATACCAAATCCGCTTACTTGAATAAAATGTTTTGATTTATTCAACAATTGCGCTTATTCTTGAAAATCTCTATCACTTTCCGCGTAATATGGAGGTTTCCTCAATTTTTGTAATCTTGTTATACGACTCTTATATACAATGAGTCATAAAAATCATGAGATAAATGTTTAATTTGGAAAACATAACAAAATTGGCATTATTGATAAATTGTATTTATTTTTTTAATGTAGACAAACATAAAAGTCTTAAAAGTAAAAAACTAATTTAGTAACTTTGTTTATTATAATAAAAAATAAATAGATTAAAAGTAAAATTCGATCTCACAAAAATCATAGGACAATGTAGTACAAAGAGCAATTACAATCATATTTTTTTAAAAAAATATTTTAATATTTAGTGAGAGTTCTTTAATTCTAGGATTTTGTTTCATCTTCTTAGCATTGATTTACTAAGCTAGTAATTATTTAGGTAAGAATAGTTAAAAAAAAATATGACTCTAATTGTTTTACTACATTCTCTTATGACTTTTGTGGATCAATTTGTAACTTTTAATTAAGTTTTTTTTATTATAATAATTAAAGTTAAAAAATTACAATAGTTTTTTCCTTGATTTTTGAGACGTTTCTATTTGTTTATAAAGATGTTTTTTTAGGTTAGATAGAACTTTCGATACGGATTAAATTTAAAGTTCTATCACGCTTAAAGAACATTCTGTATTAAAAAAGTGAATACAACATATCAATTAAGCATATTTTGTGTTTTTTCCAAATTACACGTGTCTCATGACCTTTGTGACTCACTGTATATATATAATTGATTTATTTTTCCCTATTCGCTTAATTTTAATAATTCTAAAACTAAACATTAGAAACCATATATAATAAAATGAAATTTACTATGTGTAAAAAATGAACTACGTTATTTGGACACATTGATTTAATGTAAATGTATTGAAATAATTATTTCTGTTCATTGTCTACGCTACGATAGCGCTCTTTATTTAATAATTGTATTCTAAATGCGTTACATGTACGTTCTCATCATCGTCTGCGAATATATTAAATTCGAAACGAGCGTAATCACGAATGTATGTATGTGTTCAATATCTCAATGTAAACGTTATTAACTTTGAAGCTCATGCGGTCAATAGTAAACACACACAGTCGACATATAAGGTATTATTTGCATCGTAAACGCACACGAACCCGTATATTAGAAGATGTAGTTTTGTGTACATTCAGGTTATTTTTCATGAGTCATGATTATAATACCTCATTTTTTATATAGAACTTGTGTAAGGTCAGCTACTTTATCGCTTAAACGACCGAAAATAAATGTGTTCGATGGAAGTTAAATGATGGCATTAAAACAATAGTATGGATGATCGTATGCAGTGATGAATTATACAAATTAATCTATTTTTAAAACACTGTTTCCTGTTATCGTTTTTATTAACAACTAGTGAACTTTTCACATCTGTTTCTTCGAGAAAAAAAACTATAGTACTGTTTTTTATTTTAGGTACAACTTTTATTATTTCGAAGTTTGATATTTTTGGGATTTTGTACATTTTTTAAATAATTTTGTTATATTCTAACAATTTGTATAATATTTTTTTATTATTCGTATAAAATTCAAAAGATGTTTAAATTTAAATTTTATTCATTTTATATTGACAAAAATTGATCATTTAATTATATATATATTACCCTTAAATATTTATTGATTTAAAATGGTCGACTTTTAAAAATGTTATTTAAATGGCATATGGAATATTTTAGGGAATTATTCGATTAAATTGAATAAAATGTAGTCATAATTTCTTATTCTTAAAAATCTAATAACTAAATTTTTATCCAATTAATGAACTGACTAAAAAAAAACATTGCCATTTTCTTTTTAAAAAAATAAAAATTTAATCAGTTGAAGTTTAGTCAAATAAAACAAAAAAATTAACTAAATTCTCAAGTTAGATGTTTCTTTCCTTGTGTATTCCTTTTTCCTCAAAAATGAATTTATTTGTTAAATAGAATTCATCCCACTTCACTCACTAAAATTTGGAATGCAAAGTTTGAACGAAGCTCTTATATGTATTTTATTTTAACTGTTATGCATATTTTCTTGAAAATAATTTAGAAATGATTATATTTCATTATTAATCATTTAAAATTAAATTTCAAATTTGATTTTTAAGTTTTAGATAATTTTTCGTAATGATTTAATATTCGTATTAACTAATATTGCACAATTTTGAATATTCAAATCAATCGGTTTATTAATCACTTACAACAATTGATGACTAATAAATTAATCACAACTGTTGTTAGTCACTAGTCATAAATTAATTTAAATTCATCTAATTTCAGATTAATCGTTTTATCAACTATTAACGACTACTAAAAAGATTGTAACTAACGATTAATTTAATCAATTTTAGTCGTTTTTTGTCAATCGGATAATTTTTACCCTTTTCGAATTTTACCACATATTCAAGCATACTTTTAATTCATTTATTTAGTATATACTAAAGATAAATTTTAGAATATTTAAATACAACATTTAGTAATCAATAAATGATAGTAAACAAAGTAAAAATAATAATTAGATACAAATGTTTTAGACATGATTAAAATTAATTTATTTTTTTAGGATATGTTGAAAAAAATAAAGATAATTATGTCAAGTATTTTAAAATCGTATACGAAATGTTGATTGATGTACGAAAAAAATATATTAAATACACAAATAATGTTGCCTTTAAAAAAATCTGTTACGTTCTTACAGATTTTAGAGCATCATTCAAGATGATGACACAGCTTTTAAAATGTGTGTTAGAAATGTAATTATTGAACATAAAAAACCCTCGTGCAGGGGAGTAATTACTTTGTTGAAAAGTGAATTAGTTAGAGTACTAAAATAATTATGTTTCTACATTGAAAAATTATATAAAATCCTTTAAATATTTTGGATAAAATATTTTGCTTTTAAATATAAAGAGGTTTTTGTAATCAAAGCACGAAATTGCATATATATATATATATATATATATATATATATATATATATATATATATATATATATATATACATATATACACATCCAGAGAGAGAGAGAGAGAGAAATTCTAGTCAATTTCCTTCAGTACAACACAGAATAATGATTTGTTGTTTAATTCCATTTTTTAAAACTTACTGTATTCATTTTTTACATGTGCTGAATTTTAAAATATAAATTTATTTTTATATACGCATATAGATTAACCGTAAGCTATAATTGTAATTGATTTGTATACGTGTTGATCATTTTATTATTTGATTTTAATGGAAATAAAAAATCATAAAAAATATTCATATCAGATATTTTTATTCCGAAATGAAAAAATCAATAGAATTAAAAAAATCTTTTCTAGAAAATAAATAGAGTATTTGAATTTTTATTATGTTTTTTGTCTTATTTGTATTCCATTTTTTCAGATATCATTTAATTGATTTTTTAATTATATTTTTATATTTTGTTTCGTTGGTTCGTTAAACAAACTAATAGTAAAAAAAATAAATAAAAATGAAACTGTTTCTTATATTATTTTTGTATCTATTAAACGATCTGTATTTGTATTCGTTTAGTAATTTGTTACAAGTAATAAAAATTTTAGTGGCTATAAAAATACACCGAACTTCGTTCGAGGAGACTATTGTTATTTAATTAACTTCTCCGGGAGAAGAACGCTTTAATAAAATGAAATTTTCATATGTGTGTAGAAAAAGTTAATACATAGAAAAATAAAAATTTATGAATTTGCTCCAGTTTTTTTATTATTCACGAAGTTTTTATATAAAATATAGTTTCAAATAATAGATTTAATAGTTAATATATCAAATTAATTCACCTATTTTATGGTCAGTTTTTTATTTGTAATTATTGTATTTGAATCTGATATAAGAAAAAAATATTCCAACTGAAATTGTGTTTATATATTTAAAAAAATCGGTTAATTATAGTATTTTTTTAAACAAATAATTTTTTGATGTTCTTGTTGATTTTCGTTTCTAGTAGTTCACTCTGTTAATTTCATCATTCCCAGGGCTGTTGTCCCTTAACCAATATTTATTTTTCTTTCTTGATATTGTTGGATGGCCCCAGAAAAAAATATTGATTATAATAATTTTTTGAAATAAGTAAATGTTGGATGTTTTTGTTGATTTTCGTTTTTAAAAGTTTTTTTGTTAATTTCATAGTTCCTGGGGATATTGCCCCTTAACTGGTATTTATTTTCCTATTTGCTTTTCTTGATATTGTTGGAAAAATATTGTTTATAATAATTTTTTTAAGTAAATTTTTGATGTTGATTTTTGTTTTTCTAGGACTGTTGCTCCCTAATCAATTTTTTTCTGTTTATTCTTGTTTTTTTCATATTATTGGGTGGTGTGGTCCCAGGAAAAATTTAAAAATCTGGATAGACTTTTTCGTTGGTAGTAAACCCTCTTGCCCCTAGTTCGTTTTTTCTAAAACACATCTACTCCCGTTTCCCATAAAAACTTTTTTAACCCTTGGAACGTTATAAGTGTGTATAGTACGGTTTTCTTTTGACTATTATGCAGTTAAATAGTTAATACTATTATAATAATCAAAATATTAAATCTGATATCCCGGTTTTAGTTTAAATCATGTAATGGCTTTATTTTAGCATTTCAATTTTTTTTAAAAAAAACGTTTTCCACTGACATGACAATTCATTTTTATCTTCTAATATGGAAATATTAATATTGCATTTTGAAGATGCCGGTGTAGTCATTGAAATCACGTTTTCTAAAAAGGAAACAAAAAATAATAAAAACATTTAAAATATTTCTTGGAAAATACAGAGTTATCTAAAAATAATAATTTACAGTATTTTATAAATTATGTGTAATGTATTCTATCTTCCTTCACACTCAAGAGATCAGTAGGTACCATTTTTCTTGCATTTCTTTTTTTTAAGGAAAAACGTTTTACAACCGACTATCATGATTTGTTTTTTATCTTCTAGTATAAAAATATTAATAATGTATTTTAAAAAAGATTGCATAGACATTGAAATTCGCGTTTACAAAGAAGTAAATAAAAAATAATAATAAAAAAATTCAAATGTTGTTTGAAAAATACAGCTTTATCTAAAAATAATAATTTACAGTATTTTTATAAATTGTGTGTAATGTATTTTATCATCCCCTACACTCAAGAGACCAGTATGATGATATGAAACATTCAGTAAAGTTAAAAAAGATAATAAATACACTGTTAAAAAAT
>CP092087.1:7065000-7325000 GCA_029203775.1 Neoneuromus ignobilis | reverse complement strand
GTCAATTTGTGTACATTATATGTAAATATTAAATACCCTCTCATATATAAAAGTGGCATATAAAAATTGTAATAAATAAATAAAGTCAAAAAAGTATTCTCATTTTTTAAAAGCTTGTATAAAATTTGAAATCCCTATATCAAAAAATTATTGAGAATTAATAACAATCACAATTTTAATTTCTACAAATAATATATAATAAAAGTGATAACATTAAAAAAATATTTTTAATGGTTTTTTAATTTTGATGTTTTAAAATTTAAACGAATTTTTATATTTCCTTTCATACAAATGAATTATCACCCCACACCTCAATGTATTAGAAAGTGTTCCATTATTATTTATTATTCACTTTGTTTGTTTATAATAATAGTAAGGTGATGCACATTTCAATGGCAATGGTATCATCATCAGAATGTTATCTTCTAAAATCTAAACTTTGGTTAAAAAATTACTTATATACTCTCTTGTGTTATTTGTATTTTTATTCAACGCATATCTAGCCAATGAACGATTATTTCTGTCTTATTACATATATGGGTATTTTTTTAAACGTGATAGAACTTTAATTGAATCCTTATCGAAAGTTCCATCAAGCTTAAAAAACACCTATATATGATATGTATGTGAATATTTATAATTTTAAATGATATTCATTTGATATTATATTTTCATATTATTTTTAAATAATATTGATTTTATATTTGTGTAAATAAAAATCGTAGATTTTTTTAATCGTACAATTTTTTTCATTTCAATAAATATGTTCATACAATATACGAATACATGATTTATATTCATATATAAACATATATAGAATGTATATAATGTTTTGTATAATACATGTTTTTAAAAGTTGGATGTAATATTGGATCATCCTACAAATAATGCAGTTTTTTTTAGAAAAAGTTTTGAAATGTAACAAAAAATTGACATTGAATTTTCCATTCTTATGCACAACTTGTATCTATTTGAATATTAAATTTTCAATAATTTGGCCATAAAACTTTGTTTTACGTTAAAAAATAATCCGAGCTTTTTTCGAACATCAGTTTCTATACTAAACTGTTTTCTCCTAATAAGGTTATAGAATATTTGGAATAAATGATAATCTGATGATGTCAGATCAGGAGAAAACGGCGGCTGTATCAATTTTCCTATTCAAACTTTATCAGTTTTTAGAATATTTCTAGTACCGTGTGAGGCCAGACCTTCTCATGGTGAAAAAAAATTTTTTTTTTGTTAAGTAGTGCTGATTTTCTTTGTCGATAGATTGATTCAGTCAATCCAGTTGTTCACAATACAATTGATTATTTGGTAGTAGCTCATAATCAATAATTCCATCCAAACCTCACTAAACTATCAACATAATCTTCTTTGAATGGATTTCTTCCTTCGATTATGGAAATGATTTCTCTTTACAGTTAACCCATTATCTTTGACATTTAATATTGTTACACATAATCCATTTTTCATCACCAATAACAATTCGAATCAAAAATAGATCATTTCCAATTTATAGAGATGAAAAGAACAGATATCTGTCCGTTGTTTTAGATTACACTCAGATAATTTGTAACAAACTCATTAACTCAGCTTAGAAAATTTACCAATCAATTTCAAATGCCAATGGACCGTTGAATAATTTGATTGTGTTATTAATTATAATATTGCATCATTTATTCTTACCAGGTTATACTACATCAATTTATGGGATGACCCAATAAATATATATATATATATATATATATATATATATATATATATATACATATACATATATACAAATTTTTATACTTTGACACATTATCCTTAGATAAATATTATGAAAAACAAATTTATACAGTAAATTAAATAAATGTATATTGACATACGTTGTTTAATTTAATATTCAAATAAATATCGTTCTACCATTTTACATAAATATGTAAACCATGTGTCTGTCCTGTGTGTATGTACACAAAATGTACTCGTATGTAATGTAAATATAAAATGTAATTTATAAACATAAAATTGTTGGAAAGTTTAGATTTAAAATTTATCATCAATCACTCATTTTGACATTTTATCGATTAGCTGCAATTATATTTGTGTAATTTGAAACAAAATCGTGTTATAATATTTTTTAAAAAAACATGAGGCTCCACTCCTACTTCAACCCTCGAACTTGCTTTTGATTAACAATGTAAATAAATTATGAAAAATAAAACGTTTATAAAGCTAGATTAATGTTTCTGTCTAGACGATGTTTATTATAGATATATGGTCTGATGTTCATTCAAAACAAGTGATAATACAATTAAAATTTATTTTATCCGAAAAGTCTGTCTAAAAATCATTTTTAGATTTTTATTAATTTTAATATTTCATAAAATTTGTGTTTCGGTAATGCTCAGAACACTTCGGGAAAGTTCGGAAACGAAATGTTCACATCACACCCGAGGCAGAGCATTGTTCTATTTTAAATAGAAAAAATGTGATATTTTTATTGACACATATTTAAATACATGTTTATATATGATTATGAATAATATATTCTAAAATTAGTGTACAATAAAACAGAATTTATGGATCGTTCTGTGTTTAGGTAAAAAGTTGTAATTTAGTGTTTTTTTTTTAAAAAAAAAAACTTATTTGTAATAAATCTGTTGCATTTTCAATACAGTAATTTATTAAAATATTAAAATAACAAAAATGTTACAGTGAATAACATACATTATCACAAATGATATAGGATTAACTTTATGATAAAATTATTTGTCTTAAATGATTCCATCCTTCAAGAGTTCTTCATAATAAATTAAATAAATATATAGTGATTCATAAAAAATATTTTCATTTATTAATAATAATTTTTATTCTTTTTACATATTAAGTTGTACCACATAAATATGTCTGATTTCTGACTATGAATTTTTTACAAGCGAAAGAGGGTTTTATATAAGTGTTTTTTTAAGCGCGATAGAACTTTAAATTGAATCCCTATCGAAAGTTCTATCTAACCTAAAAACACTTTATATACATACATACACACACACACACACACACACAGCGTATTTTTTTAGGTTAGATAGAATTTTCAATAGAGATTAAATTTAAAGTTCTATCACGTTTATTTAAAAAACACCTATACATGTTTATTCCTGTTTTGTCATTATTTAATATAAAAGCGGCTACTTCACTCACAAGTGCTGTTTGTATTTGGTATTTTAACAAGTGGTTTCTTTGTTAATCCTCGAAAATACGTTTCTATCCTTGTAAATTATCGAATTAATAACAAACTATTATCAATATTAACAAGTCTATAGTAACCGACTGTAGTGCAGAAAAACGTTTTGTATTTATGTTTTAAACGATGTTTTTATCTGTTGGTAAAATAGCATCTATGAATAATTCATCGCATATTCAATTTAGTTCAAAATATAAAATACAAAATCGCCACACGAATCAAAATTCTTCATGAATGTACTTACAGACATGAATAACGCATAAGGTTTTTATTGGCATTTATTCATGACGATATCAAATGTACAAAAAATTGTAACGTTATCACACTTTCAGTCGAATGAAATTGATATTTTCACTCGTTCTTAAAATGAGCACATTATGTGTTATAATTTTCGAATAACGCCAATGACGTACTTGAAAATAAATGTACTACATTTCAATAATTTCAGACAAAAACAAAATTTATCATTGTAATGCGAATCACGTATTTTGTGCAATTTATCTTCATCAGTGTTTGTAGTTTTGAATTACTTTAATTATCCATTTAATACCGCCAATGCCGAATTTTTTTAGGGTTTGTTGTTATCCAGGAAACAAATGTACAGTTTTCTATAGTATAATTTAGTAATTTAAATACAGTCATGTGCTTTTAAATCTTTTTCTCTCTCTCCTTTGTATATATATATATATATATATATATATATATATATATATATATATATATATAAACATTATTTTTTTACCATATTTGTAACAATTCTAAAATTGAAATTAATTAAAAAATATAATAATTGTTTTCAGAGATATCAGTTATAAAATTGATAGATTTTCATTAAAATTTAATAGTTGTATGTAAAAATATGTTAATAATAATTTTAATTTAAATGACAAACTGAATTTTCTTATTTTTTATAGATGTGTTTATCTTGTAACATAAAAGCAGCAATTATTTAAGAACCATTTGTACTTGAAATTTACACCTGCGTTCTATTTTCTGTATCATCCTCTTAAAACATGTTTGTGTAAATTTGTTATATATATATATATATATATATATATATATATATATATATATATATATATATATATATATATATATATATATATATACATACATACACAGTTAGATAGAAAGAGAAGGAGACTCGTATCTAATGATCTTTATTCTTGCAAGTTGGAACTGCTTTCATTAATGAAACCTTTTGATGGTAAATTGAGGAGGGGGAATCAGTAAAAATTATAGTCTTATTCCGTATTGGAAATTCTTCTATCAGGATTAAACTAAGCAGGTGTATATAAAGTTAATATTATTTTTTTATACATACATATATATATATATATATATATATAAATATATATACACATATAGAGTGAGTCAAGACACCTATATATATTTGTAAAAAATAGGCTTAATTGATACGTTATATTCAACATCTTTTTGATATACACAAACATAAACGTTTCAAAAATGAAGGTAAAATTAATTTCTCAACTTTGATTAATTTAATAGAAAATAAATAAATTTCGAAAATTAACAAATTGATCTCACAAAATTATGTGACAATGTTGTACTAACACAATTACAATCGTATCTTTTTTAAAAATTTTAATCTTTAGTACGGTTTTTATTTAATCCCAGGATTTTATTTAATCTTCTTGACATTAATTTTACTAGGTTAGTAGTTACTTGAGTGAACATAGTGGCCGATTTATTTGTTAAAAAAATTTTCGCTGTCTTTTTTCAAGTAATTGTATGTTGGAAAACAAAACTGTAAGTGAAATTACACAAAAACTTTAAATCAGTTTTTTTACAGTATTCAGTGTAATAAAAAGATTTCAGGTTGAGAATAGACTAAAAAATAAATCATTAAACGAACGTACTGAAAGAATTAGATTAAAAAAGTAAAAAATTCAAAAATAAATGCACCAAAAATTGCTGTCGATTTGGAAATACTAATAGAAAAAAATGTAAACCAATAAAATAGTAAAATTTATTAGAAACTTCAGTTTTCATAAAAGAATTGCAAGGAGAACATTTTGAATTGAAAAAGCGATTAGAGTCTACAAAAATTAATGAAAATTTAGATTTATAATATTGGAAAAATATCATATTTGTAGATGAAAGCATATTTAACATTTCTGAGAGGTGACAGTCGTATAATTGTGTGATGAAGGCTTAATGAAGAATTGAAGAACGAAAATTTAATATTGATTGTAAAGTATGGCGGCGAGGGTGTATGTCGACAGCTGGTGTTGGAGATTTGGTTTTTATTGATTAAATAATGAATCAGCGCGTACATTTAAATATTCTCAAAAATCATTTGAAGAAAAGTGCAGAGAAATTTGGTCTGAGAAACACTTTTAAATATTATCAGGACAATGATACAATCACATATGGTTGGTTTTTGGTTATTAAATAATTACTAACAAATAATCGAAATGTTACTCCAGTTTCTCAACATTAACCCAATTGAATACCTTTGAGATGTTTTGAAAAAAAGATTTAAAAAACATACAGTTACTTCAAAAGAGGCATTAAAAAAGATTTTAGCAGATGAATCGGCCACTCCTTCCATCCAATTAACTACCAACTTAGTAAAATTAATGCCAAGAAAATTAAACAAAGTCCTGGAATCAAAAAAAAAATCACACCTAATATTGAAATTAATTGAAAAAAATATGATTGTAATTGCATTCTTCGTACTTCATTATCTTATGTTTTGTGTGAGATCTATTTGTTACGTTTAATTTTTTAAACTTATTTTCTATTACAGTAAAATTTGGAAATTTATTTTTGATGTTAGTTTATATAAAAAAAAATTGAATATAACGTATCAATTGAACCTATTTTGATATTATTTTTTCCAAATTACACGTATTCCATGACTTCTGTGACTCCTGTATATTCACACATACATGTGTATATGTGTAAATTTGTTTAATCAAGTCTTTATTTTTTCATGTTATTACAAAAAAAAAACTTTAATAATATTAAAATAAAAAATAACATGTTAGTTCAATTAGTAATACTGAACAACAAAAATTACTGTTTTAATTTATTCGGGTAATTAAGTGGCATTTCATGTCGGTGAAAAGCAATATGTCAATGTCAAAAGAATTGTTGAAACAGTCTGTTCCTTTTTTATTTTTACAATGTTTTCAAATAAAGATAAAAGAAAACTTTACAAAAGAAAAACGTGTTACAAAAGAAAGTTTTATTGAAATTCATTAATTTTTCACAATTTCAACTAATTTTCAGAATATATAGCAAGTTATTACAGGCAATCCTTCATCATATTTCTAATAAATACTTTCATAGCTTAAAGTATCTTTTTAAACAAATAAATTGTTTCTATTAAGTTAAACATGAAATATTGTATATTCTTAATATAATTATTATTGAGGTTATTCAGTATTATTGAAAATATATTATCTTTAAATTGATTTACCTTGAACGATAAATCGAAACTGTCTTTTTTTGTCATTGATAAAAATTAAACAACTTAATTACATATCTACTTTGTAGTAAATACTTCATATTGAATTTTAAAAACATATCTGATAAATTATATGTAATTGGAAACTGCTATCAGTTAATTTTGTTGACAAGTAAATAATAAAACATGATTTTTCGAAGTTTGGTACGATTTCTTAAAATTACTAGTACGTCATTTCAGAATATTAGATAACTTTTTAAATATTTATCTGCGTTTTCTAAACGTTATCTATTTTAATTTCATACATGGTATATATTATATATTCAACAGTTTTAAAAAAATATTTTATAATTTTGAATCGAAAAACAAGACGTGTCATTTAAATCATCTAAAAATGAAAAAAGGTCTGTATTTTTTAATAAAACGATATTAATATAAATTAAGAATTATAGATGTTTATATAGTTTATTAACAAAATCATATTATAATTGAAGGTCGTTAAATCTGATATTAATAAGACTGTATGTACTACTAATACAGATATAATATCTTGCACTATGAATGAATTGAAATTAATTACTTTGTTTTGCGCTTTTCATATCATTGTGTAACGTTCAAGATATTTATATGCAGAAATAAATCATTGAATTCAAAAATCAAGTCGACAACAAATACTTTGAATAAAAAAATAATAAATAATGTCATATAAATGAAAGGACGATACATAAGTTAACTTCTCAGCGATTTTAATTTATTTATTTTACCTTGTAATATTAAATATTGTTTAAAAATTAATACCGGCTCTTTGTTAATAATTACATCATTTTTTGATGACATAAATTCCTTTATTCAATTTTTAACTAAATATCAAACCCCAAATTAAAATCATCATTAAGTTCATTTATGAAGAATGATTCACTCCTATTGAATTTTTTTAGAAAGTTGTTTGTATTAAATAAAAATGATTTTTAATTACAAAAACGATATATTTTATATAAAAAAAACATGTATGATATATTTAAGATTAAATTATATTAATATTCTAATGTAAGGAATGTGAATAATAATTTACTATATTTCTAATCGTACTTAAATATTACCGCAGACGATTCAGAGTACTATAATTTATCACGATCTTAGTAAAATGAATTGGGTGTTGACATGCTCCTTACCATCTATTCACTGTAAGGAATACCAAAAGTGAATCACACGTCTATAGAAAATGTCACGTACACCAGATTGGATTTTTCAACGCGTATATACAGCAGTTCTTACTGTTAATATAAAATATCCATCGTTAAACCCGTCATTGTGAAGATCAGTCTTTGTTATTTAAATTTTTAGGATGTATTAAATTATAAAAGTTACAGCCCAGCTCTTAACGAAAATGTCTGTGTATAATATTTATTAATCGTTTTCATTTATTTTTTTTTTAATATAGGTTATGTCTTTATATCTCTAGTAAAATTAATATATTTAAAAAAAACAATCTTGAATTAATAACAATTAATTGAATTAGTTAATAAAATTAATAGTGTCTTTAAAAAAATAATCTTTAATTTAATTACTTACTTTACAAATTAATGATAAATATTTTAAAATATTTTTTATCTTTATTTATTGTTGTTACATTACTTCTTTTAAATTTCTTAAAATTTTATAATTTTCAAAATGAAATTTTATACATCATCATAAAAACCTATATCATCCCACTGCTATGCAAAAGCCTCGTCGAATGTAATTAAATTCTCTTAAATATTTTTTCATTGTATCCTGTTCTTGGCTAAACTCATCCAACTCTCTTTTTGTCTCATAGTCTACATTCCATGTCCATTTCATCGATTTTATTTGTTTTATTATATCAATTATCCTTATCTATCCTCGTATCAATTTACAGGTTTTCCAATTACTTTTCATTATCTTCTTCATGCTTCGCTGAGTTGTCAAACATTTTTGTTTCATTTTTCATTTATTGTCCAAATTTCTGATCCATAAATACAAGATGACAATATATATTATTTATATACTTTTCGGTTCAGGTTTAGTGGTATTTTACTCTTCATTATGTTATTAATACTGCTCATGTTGCTCTAATTTTCGATTTAATCTCTGACCATAGGTCATCATCATATCGTATAATTTTTCTCAAGTATTTTATTTAATCCACTTTTATATATATATATATATATATATATATATATATATATATATATATATATATATATATATATCCATCCCAACTATGAAACCACTTTTTCTGATAATTCTACGAACTTTTCCAGTACTTCAATTCTTTTTCTGTACTTTCTTACACATCTCCGCATATTTCTTTAGCACTTGTAGCAGAATTTATTCGCACACGCTTTAAAACTTTGCTTTTTCTCATGCACTTAGAATTTTGTGTCTTTCTGTTCGTTCTTTATTCGTTAATAAAATGTTAGTTATAAATTTTCTAACAGTACTTTGTACTTTATACTCTGTGGAATATCAGTCTCATCTGTGTTGTGAATATCCTTTTTTATTTAAAAAAAACAATAAGTTTTCTCTCCAATATATTTATTTCATGTTTTTTCGGGATTATTCGAATAGTAAAAGACTGTAAAACGGCAAAGGAAAACAGTTAACACTACCGAAGAATCTAATATCAAAGACGTGATTTTATGTTCACATAACAGTGGAAAATATTTTACCAGTTTTTATGAATAATCATGTACATAGCCGGATATTTGTATGCGTCTAAATATTACACATAGAATAAAAAAATCTGAAATTTATTATTTGTTTCAAAATTGAAAATAGAATCTTTTGGAGTAAACTAATAAACGATAATAAAAATATTTTTAAACATTTTCTTCTTTACCGTAAAGTTAATTTATAAGGTAAAATATACTTAGTATGATGGATGGCCGGACACTTATGACCAACTGTTTGTTTAAGTGTGTATGTATATATATATATATATATATATATATATATATATATATATATATATGTGTTTTTAAACGTGATTGAACTTTTAATTGAATTCATATTGAAAGTTCTATCTAACCCAAATGTTTTTTTAGATTATATAGAACTTTCGATAGAGATTCAAATTAAAGTTCTATCACGCTTAAAAAAACATCGTATATATCATATATATTTAAAATATTGCATTTTGGAGTAATTCATCAAAAATAATTATTGTTTTTTCATACATGAGTGATTTTTATACATTTTTTATTCGTTTCACTCATATATAAAAAAATCAATAATTCTTTTTCACGAATTTCTCCAAAACTTAATATTTAGAAATATTGCAAGACGTAATATAATTTTATTAACTTTACCAGAAATGTTAAAATCCTGTTTAAATTAATAACTTTTTTTAAAATGTTCGTAATAGGATTACAGAACAATTCAATTACCCAAACAGATAAGTAAAATGGCGAAACGTTTTTGAATAAAGATTAAAATCAAATTATTTTTGTACTGTCTTAACAGACTGAACAGATAAACGTCAATGCTTTAAGAAATAACAGTTCGTTCAATTAATTGGCAGCCAGTCTTTTCAATCGGCTATCTCGAAAGAGGATTTCCGAATTAGAATAGAAACTTTGTTACGAAATGTTTCATGTTTAATAATAATCGGTTTTAAATATTGTTAACATTAATGTATAAAAAAGAGAAAAATAATGTGAAAAATGTATAAAATCATTTGATATTTTTACTCGTTAACCATATTTAATAATTTAATTTTTTTTCAAGATTTTAAGGTTGTTTTTATTTGGTTTGATTTTCAATAACTAAAAGATTCTTTAATACTCTAAATTAATTTAATTTGGCGAATCAATTATGTTTTTGAAATTTTCAAATTTTTGAGACAAAAAAGTAGCAAGATTTGTACTGAATTTTAAGTTTTAGTTAATAATTAGTTTCAATATAGAAAAACGATGAAAAAAATAAAAATTATTAATATGATTCGGTCTATAATAATAAACTATATACATATAAAGATTTTTTTATTATAATTATTTTTTTAAAAAAATAATGTCATATTTTACAATTACTAGCATAGGGTCATCCAAATGTGATGCCTAAATTTGTGTTTTATTAAAAAGAAACATGTGTATAAGATGGTGGTGTATAGGAAAACATGTGTATAGTTTCTTTTGAATAAAACACAAATCTAGGCGTCACATTTGGATGACCGTATATTATTAATAGTATTTTACAGTTTTTGTATTTCTTAAAATTGTCCATTTTGTAAAATATTTATTTTTGTATTTTTAATGAAATTTTATGAAATCTGTTGTACGTTTTTTCTTTATCGAAACTTAGATACATTTTTTTTTCTGTATTTTATTTTTTGAATTTGTTGATATATATTTTTCGATTTAATTTTTTCAAATTTTATAAAATCTTTATTTATGCATAATGGAGTATTATGAAATTATTTTTAAGATTTTATTTTTTTATGAAATTTTGTAAAATATTTTTTACATATTATATTTTTCATAAATTTGTTCAAGTATATTTTTCAATTTTATATATAATTTTCATTATATATAAATCTTATTAATTATAATAATCTCTTATTAATTATATAAAATAAATATTAGAATTATTCCCAGAACAAAATTAATATTAGAGTTAAAAAAAATAACTAGAACTTTTCTGTTTTATAATACAAATATTATGAATCACATGACAACATTATTCTGCTTGTGTTTATAAAGTACTTCATTTTAAATACGCACATATCTGAGATAAAGCTCTTCCTGTTATGTTTTCATTTATATGAACACATTCCTGTTACATTTAAAATATTTGCATTTGACTCACGAGTTCATCACATAAAATGTTTAAGGTTGAATGATAATATTTTGATAAACAACCCACATACAATTGATGAATATAGTACATATAAATAGTCATTTATCGCACATATTGTATTATTTATTTATAATGTTAAGTGAATTATTCCAATTTTCATAAACGTACAAAAAAGAGAATTGTTTTTGAGGATTAGTGTATGCCAGTAAACAGAATTTTTAATTGACATTTTATCAACTATGTCTGTTTAATAAACATAAAAAACTTTAAAAATTATGGTAATTCTATTATTTATACAAATTCTCGTTGATAAATATTAATTTATTTCACGTTATAATTATATATTATCTGTGCACTACATCTACATAATAATTTTAACTGCAATTAGTTTCATTTGAAAATCATTGTTACATTTTAATATGAAACATATAATTTGAATTTCAACATTGGGTTTTTGACCTAGATGAGTGTGATAATTTTTATTTAAAAGTAAATAGCGATATATTAGTTACGAATAAATTCTGATATATATATATATATATATATATATATATATATATATATATATATATATATATATATATATAAATAGAGAGAGAGAGAGAGAGAGAGAGTTTAGGTTAGAATTTTTGATAGGGATTCAATTTAAAGTTCTATCACGTTAAAAAAACATTCTATATAAACCCTTCAATCTTATTTGGTCCACCCTATATAATTTCATCACAGTGTTATGCTAGAAATATGTGTTTAAAATATTAGGTTATACTACATGAAATGTCTTATTTCTGACTATTGATTTTTGTACAAACGTAAGATTTTATACAGGTTTATTCCTGTTTTGTCATTTTTTACTATAAACGCGGCTACTTCACTCGCAGTAATTCCAGTATTCACTTGGTACTTCAACAAATAGTTTCTTTGTTATTCTTTGAAAATATGTTGTCTATGAAGTAAGAGCGAACTTTTTTTTTCTTGTATAAATTCAAATTAGAGCATAGTGCGACCTAAACAGAGAGACATCAATTTAGCATTCGAAGAAGTAACTGTTAATCAACGAACAATACGAATATGATTTCAGAAGTATCAAACTGGTAATATGAGTCTTGAAAATGATTCATGTGGTAGAACCTTAACTTCCCTAAATAATGACAGATTGGGAAAAATTATCGAAGATAATCCTGAGATTACCAGTACGAGACATGTTTTACACCTAGGAGTTTCTCCTTGGTAATTTTCGTCATTTAGTTGCAATAGGAAAAGTAAAAAAGTAGACAAATGGATACCAGTGGAAATAACGAAAGCTCAGAAACAGTGGCGTCTAGAAGTTTAATCACTGGTTATTCGGAACAATAATGGCCCATTTTTGTATTTTATAATCACATGTAATGAAAAATGGATTTTGTACGATAACAAGATACAATTTGGACATTGGTTAAATTCTAATAAGGCACTAACGCATTTCCTAAAACCATCGTTACATCCATGTAAAGTTTTGTATAGTAGTAATTCATGAAAAATTAAGATCCCAACAACCTAGACTAATCAACAGAGATGGATCAATATTGCTCCATGACAACGCCCGACCGCGTACCTCTTTAATCACCATACGATAATTAATAAAGCTTGATTATGAAATTTTGCAGCATCCTCCATATTCACCCGACTTGTCACCAACTGGTTCTCATCTTTTTAAACATCTTAATCACTTTTTTCAAAATAAAACATTTATAAATCGAGAGACCATAATTAACACATTTTATTTCTTTTAAAAACGGTGAGTTTTATAAAAGAGGAATTTATATTTTAATATCATTTTGACAAAAAAACCTTAATTTAAATGGTGCATATTTCGATTAAATAAAGTACTTTTTCACTTACAATATTGTGTTTTTATTTCATCATTCAAATTCGGACATTTCATGCGGTACAACGTAATAATTTAATTTAATAGTAAGTAATTCAGGAATGTATTGAAAACACGTTTTATTTCATTTAATAAATGTAAAGTATGTAAGTAGTAATTTTCTATTACGTCATAAAATAAGTTTATTATTCCCCTTTATAACAAGAAATAAGGTAATTTTAATACAATAGTTAAATTACTACTCGAATGAGTAAATAATTTTTCATTATATTTAACCCCTTTGTATATTTTTCGTTTATTGATAACAAATATTTACAATATAAATAAAATTCCAATAAAGACTAAAAAAACTTGCATTGATATTTATTCACTTCTATCAATGCAATTCCAATAATATCAAAATTAGAAATACTGGTGAAATAGATTAATAATGTGTAAGTTCTCAATACTGTCATTTGTATTGATTGAAATTATATTTATCTTGTAAAATTGGCTTCAACATCAAACAGTATTTTAATTTTGTTATTAGTACTATTTTCAATATTCATTCAATAAACGATTATGACATCCATATGTAATTTGATTATCGTTTTATTAGTTTATTAAATATTATGTTCGATAATAATAGTTTTTTAATGCATATTAATTTTGATTTTATGTAAAAATATATAATATTTATAATTTAAGTGATAATCAAAAATAATTATATATTAAATAAAAATAAACCAATTATTCGAACATTAAACTATACTTTTTTCTATTGAAACAAAATGAATAAAAGTAGTAAAATTTCATTTAACAAATAATATTAAAAAATTAAATAAACAAATTTTAAACATAGTATTTAATTAATTGATATAATAACTATAAATATATCTATAAAATTAAATTTTTAAATTTTATTTTTACTTCCAACATAAATAATAAAAGCATATGTGTAAATTGATTTATACAGAAATCTGTGATTGTTATAAAGGATTAATATTATATAAAATATTTTTTAACGATTGTAAATCGATCTTTATTACATTGAAATATTAATCTATATCCAGTAAAACTACTTTATATAAAAGATATTGATAAATTAACTAAAAAAAATCTATTCCAAACATAAGTGAGTTAAAGAGAAAATGTGAATTTTTTTGATAAATTTGAAACAATTTCGCAGTTAAATCAAAAAATTAAACATAAATAAATTAAAAAAATATGATTTTCGTTACTCAAACTTATTTTTATAATTTGTACTGCAGGTTTTTAATCAAATAAATAAGTTTTAAAATTTTGTGATTTTTCACAAATTTTTGCATACTATGTGTCGTGGATTTTTTTGATCAAAAAAATTAAAGTTTGAAATTTGTATTTTTTTCAATGGTTATGAATTATATACTGTAAAAATATGAGAGATCTAATAAAAATTGCTTCATATAACAGAACATATTCATCTGATCGACAAAAAACGATTTTTGAAAAATGAACGATTATTGAAAATGATTAAAAATTATATAAAAATTTTTTTAAAGATTTCAGAAAGATATTTTTTACATTAAAATATTTCTTTATAACTAGTAAGACTATTTTATACAAAAAATATTGAGAAATTCAATTATATTTTTTTTATTTTAAATATAAATGAGTTAGGAGAAAATTGTAAAAAAATTAATAAACTTCAAACAATATCGCGTTTAAATCAAAAAATAAGACTTAAATAAAGTAAAAAATATGATTTTCATTACTCAAACGTCTTTTTCTAATATGTTCTGCACATTTTTAACCAAATAAATAAACTTTAAAAAATTATGATTTTTCACAAATTTTTACATACTATGGATCGTCGTTTTTTTGAGCCAAAAAATAAAAGTTTAAAATTTGTATTTTTTTTGATAGTGATCAATTATATACGGTAAAAATATAACATATCTAGTAAAAATTGTTTCATATAACAGAAAATATTCATTTGATAGACAAAAAATGATTGATTGAAAATCAATGATTATTATAAAAGATTTAAAATTATATAAAATATTTTTTAAGACATCAAATGGATATTATTTACATTAAAATATTTATCAATATCCAATAAAACTGTTTCGTATAAAAAATACTGAAAAATTTAACTAAAAAAAATTTATTATAGACATAAGCAAATTAAGGAGATAATTATAAAAATGACATGAATTAATATCACTGTAAAATCAAAAAATACGATTTACATAAAATAAAAAATACGATTTTCGTTACTCAAACATCATTTTTTAATATATGCACCATGTTTTTAATCAAATAAATAAGGTTGGAAAATTGTAATTTTTCACAAATTTTACATATATGTATATCGTCGATTTATTTGAATCAAAATTTGTAATTTTGATGTATTTTTTTTTAGTAAAATGTTTTTCCATAGAAAAATGTATTTTTGTAATTATAACATACGAATAAATGCGGCTTAAAGATAGTAATATAGCTCTAGTTAGAGAATTTACATTATTAAGATTTTTTTATTATTAACATTTTCAAAAAATCTAAGATTTGTTTTATATATACATACATACATACATATATATATATATATATATATATATATATATATATATATATATATATATATATATATATATACATTTTATTTTAAGTAATAAAACATGAGAAATTAAAAATAAATAAATGACATATTTTTTAAAAAATCAATATTACAATACCACAAGATTTAATTCAAGTATTTAAAATATGTACATTGTGATGACCTGTCATCATCATTTCAAAACGATTAAGATTTTATAACAGAAATATAAAATATTTTTTTATGATATACTTTGAAGATAATGACATCATTGAAATATATGTAAACAAATAAGACCTATAAATAATTATTGAGTACATAAATAAAATATAATGTTGAGGTAATGACTCGTTTTTAAAAATGAATCGATTATAGTGCTAAAGTGTCTTGTATGTTTTCCGACTGATAAGTAATAAAATAAAAAAAAATAATTAATCATTAAAAGTTAATACGTATATAAGCAAAATGTAATTGAAGTAAATTATCTGTAATGAAACGACATTTTACAATATTATATTGTTAAAAAAATCAACTATCAAACGCTGAATTTATATTAAATACCCTAGGTTTAATATATAATAAACATTAAATAACCCATGAAATGAATGAATTTGCACATGTTATTATTATCATTGTAATTCTCTGTGACATGCATTTAAATAAAATATCATTTGAAATAATATACTATTATTTAAATGGAACAATTATTGCCATTAAATAAAACAAACTATATTACACATAAAATTTAGTTTACTGAGAAATGTGTTATATTTATTTATTTTTTTAATGAGCAATGAGAAAATCGTTTTTCGATAATGATGTTGTTTTCAAATCCTTAAAAAGCATACATTATTATAAATCTTTATGTACTTGTATTGAATATATATATATATATATATATATATATATATATATATATATATATATATATATTAAAATGATTTTAAATATTCATTATTCCTGCTTTTACATTCCTGCCTTTCAACTTTTCAATTCGCCTTTCGTATGACTACGTTAACTTGTAGCATAAAAACCCATACCTCATCAACTGTTACGATTATTGATCCCAGTACCGAGACCTGGAAGTACTTCCGTGCTACTCGGCTGTACTATTTAAATGAAGTGACAGTCATTTTAAAAAACTTCCCTTTCATGGAAATTACTTTTATATTTGAACGTATTGATTTGACGTAGTATATAATTTCAAATAAAATATCAGTTTCGTCATATTGCATAGAATACAAATTCGTTTTTATCTCTATTTTATAAAATTCGTTATAGTCACATGACTCATAATTATGTTAATGATTTTTTTAATTAACATATCTATAATCAGCTGATAAATAGTTATTTATATTCGTGTATGTAAAACATTTAATAATAATCGATAATAGTTGTGTACATAAAATATCAAATACAAAATATATTTTTTTAACACAAATGATTTGTATCCCCAATTTGTTCAATAATCACTTATTGTTCAGTTTTTGTTCATAATAATAATCGACTGATACACATTTCAATGGCGACGCCATCATCGTCAGAGCCTTTTTTTAAAAAAAAGTTAAATATATATTAACAAAAAGGTTCTGACGATGATGGATTCGCCGTTGAAATGTACATCAGCAGACATTGTTATAAACAAAAAGTGAACAATAAGTGATTATTTAACAGTTCATAACCATTGTGGTGTTGAGGACAAAAATGCATTTTAGTTAAAATGAATCCACCACAATTCCAGAACAAACTATAATTTTTTTTGTTAATAACTAAAATAGTTCATATTTTCGTTTAAAATCTTCTTGTTTTGATAACTGTTTATTTTAATATATTTATTATTTTATGAGATCATAATTCATATGACTTGTTTTTTAAATTTTTTTACGATATTAAATATTTCTCATATTATATACATATATTTATATATATATATATATATATATATATATATATATATAGAGAGAGAGAGAGAGAGAGAGAGGGAGAGAGAGAGAGAGATGTTTTTTAAGCGTGATAGAACTTTAAATTTATAATTCCTATCGAAAGTTCTGCCTAACCTAAAAAAACATATTTTATCATACCTTTATAATATATGTGTGTGTGTATGTATTATTCAAATAATAAAGGAAGTTATTAATCAAAACAACGAATATCAAATACCACTCAGTTTTTGATTTATATGTAGATTATGAAATTTGTATAGATTAATTATTTATATAGATTATGCAAAATCCTTCGATTTAATCTAAATTTGATTAATTCACAAGAGTAAGAGAGTGTCTTCGAGCTCTTCTGTTCAAACATTACGCAGGAACCCCACTAGAGATTTCGAAATTACTCCACTACTTTGTTAAATACAAATCGAATTAAGAGACAAACTAAAAAAATTGTAAAGCAAAAATTATTACCAGTTGATAAACACTTTAACTATCGGTATCTAGATAGAGCTACGAAATCATTATAGTGTCGTAAATGAGAAAAAAATATGCGAAAATAATTCTCTAATTAAAATAATAATCGAAATTTCGATCCTTAAATATATCTGCAAAAATTACAATGAATGATTTCTTTTTGAGACGACTTTTCGTTCTAGAATTGTGACAAATGCCCTTGAACACAATTATTTACATACTTAAAAATTATACATTATTTTTTTTAAAAAAAGTTCAATATTCACCTATTGCTCACTTTATTTGCTAATATGTAAAAGTCATCCAAATGTGACGCTTAAATTTATGTTTTATTAAAAATAAACTATACACACGTTTCCCTATACATATTTTTTAATAAAACAAAAATCTAGGCGTCACATTTGGATAACCCTATATTTCAATTGCCATACCATCTTCATCTTTGTATTTCATTATAAATTTTTATTCTATTGTATATAAAATATTATATTGTTAAAGTGAGTGATTCATTTGTTAAACCCTTCAGGCATTATTTTTTTAAATTTTTTCAAAGATAAATATTATATAATAATAATAATTATGAACAGTTCTTACAACGAAATACTTGTCAGTTTATAAAGACAGACATCTAAAATTAGTGACATCAAATGTCTCGTAGATTTAATCGAAGTAATTAGTCTTGACAATCGAAATGTATGACACGTACTTATTACGCAATAAGATAATCTGTATTAATATAATTAACCATCTTACTATGAATGAGCACACTGCTAAATATGCTTATTTTTAATCCGATCATGTTCACGTGCACGAATAAAATATATAATACATGCAATTACAAACAATATTATTAACTATCTATCCAGTGCAAAACAGATTATTTACTAGTTTCAGGCAGTTTTAATAATGTCAGAAAGTTCAAAATTGTCGGTTTATAAAAATTCATTTATTGATACGTTATGATATTTTTTATAATATTAATACATGTTCTATGTACTTATTACTAATGAATGTAATTTGAAATAATTATATTTTTTTAAAAAAAACGTATTAATGTTAAAAATGAAAATAAAGTACATATATAATTCTTTATTTTTATAGAAATTTAAATTGATTAATGACCAGTTATTAACTCTCTCTCTCTCTCTCTCTCTATATATATATATATATATATATATATATATATATATATATATATAAAGGTGTTTTTTAAGTGTGATAGAACTTTAAATTCAATCCCTGTCGAAAGTACTATTTAGCCTAAAAAACACGTTTTATGTGTATACATGTGTATATATATATATAGATCATTCAAATGTGACGTCTAGATTTGTGTTTTATTAAAAAGAAAAATATGTATAGAAAAATGTGTATAAAAATGGAAAAACATGTGTATAGTTTCTTTTTAATAAAACACAAATCTAAGCATCACATTTAGATGAAGGTATAAGTGTTTTTTAGGTTTGATAGAACTTTCGATAAGGATTCAATGTACAGTTCTATCACGCTTTAAAAAACATCCTAAATATATAGGGGGAAGGAAAGAGAGAGAGAATAAAAAAGTATTCATACACCTTGTTTTCTTTTAACTTTTCCCTGAATAGTAAAAATTTTACACCATTAAAATAATGAAAACCAAGTGATATATAATCTAAAAAAAATTTCATTAAACTTAGTGATTGATTATTCACATTGTAATGAAATCTCTTGCTACAAAAAAATATTCATACACTAAAAGTGTGTGTAAATATTTGCTAGTATTTGAGTGAAACTAGCTTTATTCAAATACTAGAGTTTGAATAATAACAAAGGAATCCAAAAGACAACAAACGAAGATTTTTTTTATTCTATTTAATCAATTATTGTATAATAATCAGGGTCAGTGAGTTACAAAACCAGTATTGAATTCTTTCTCCGAAAAAAGAATTATCCAGCTTTTTCAACTTAGTATGAGTTACCATCAAATCGATAAGTCGATGAACAGAACATGCAATAAAGACAAATATGTGGGCATATTGCGTGACAATTTAGCCACAAATGTATCTAAGCTAGGAATTTAAGATACTTGTATGTTTCAACAAAACAACGATTTCAAACGTACAGTGAAAAACTAAAGAATGATTTTTAGAATGCTCGAAAATTTTTGGAAACACTCTTCAGTCCTTTGACGTTAACTCGATAGAAAATTAACGGGCAATTTTGGAAAAGAATGGAAATTTAAATTTTTAACAAGATAACAAATGATAGATGTTTTTTAAATAAAGCTGGACAAGAAATAATCCCAAACATTAATACAACTCTAATTCAGTCGATTTCAAGGAGACTTCAAGCTATTATAAATACAAAACGGCTTCATACAAACTATTAGAATTTATTGATTTGTTATTCTTCATTTTTATTATTGAAAATCATACTAACATTTTAAATGAAAGAATACTTTTTTGTCTGTCAAAGTTACAAATTACAAAAAAATAATTAAGATTTAAAATTATAATTTTTCATTTTTTTTTTCTTGTTATTCTAATAGAGGGAAAAATGTTGTCATTAATGAAAAAATTAAAAAAATATCAAATACATGATGTATAAATATTTTTACCCACTGTATGTGTATATATATATATATATATATATATATATATATATATATATATATATATATATATAAAAATGTCAGTAGTAAGGTTTTAAGTATAAAGTAAGATTTATTGTCATGACAATGTGTTCAATCATTGTTTAATCCGTATGATATAGAACAGTTCTACTTGAAGTTGATTGACAGCTATTGTGAGAAAATAAATTGTACTTATTTTTTTTGGAAACAATTATTAGATTAATTTTATTGTTTTTCTATAAATAATACATGATTGTATTCAAAAATTTATTATATATATATATATATATATATATATATATATATATATATATATAAACACACATAAATATTAATAATATTCTTTGTCATAATTTTAAATCTGATTTTTTCAATTTATTCACATACCGTATTTGTGTATGATTAGAATAAAAAGACACAAACAATAATAAATTGTAATCTAATTTTAAAATATGAACTTACTGTAATTAGATAAATTTATCAGTAGAAATATTTGTTTAACAAAAATGTTTTTTTAGTATTCATTCGATAATTACATTTTTTCAATTTAACACAAATGAATTTTTATCCCCAACACCACAATGGTTATGAAATGTTCAGTAATCATTTATTGTTCACTTTTTGTTTATAATAATAATTAGCTGATTCGCATTTCGATGACGACCCCATAATCGTCAAAGCTTTTTTATTAAAATATTAACAATTTTAACAGTTTGTCTCTGACGATGATGGCATCGCCATCGAAATGCGCATCAGCCGACTATTGTTATAAACAAAAAGTGAACAATAAGTGATTATTGAAAACTTCATAACCATCATGGTGTTGGGGATTAAAAAAATCATTTCTGTTAAAATAAATCCGCCACAGTTCCAAAACAAACAACATTTTTTCAAATTAATTGGTTTACGATTCTTAAAAAAAAAACTTTACAAAAATTGTATGAATTTCCATAAGTTCATTGTTTAGAAAAATACATTTTTCCAACTTACTTAAAGTTATAACTTTTCATATTATTAATATATCAGTATGAGAGTTTTATAAACATTTTAATATTACATGCTATCCTCTTCAATTTCATAAAACTTTCACATCCATTCACAATTATTTTATTAAAGTAGATATAACTATTTTCGTGCATAATTAATTGTATAGTTTTGTTTATTTATAACATTTATTTGCATTTTTACACTAAATTTAGATTATGCTTAGTGACAAACAATATTTACTTAATTTATTTACTTATGTATGTATATTATATTCTCAATATTAGATAACTCGCACACATATTCATACAGCTGATAAAAATGCATCGAAATGTTAAAAATAACACCGAGTATTTTTTTTAAATATACATTTAATTTAATACTATCATTTTTTGTACACATATAAAAATACAAGTGATAAAAATACTTCAAAATATTATCGTCTGTTATTTATTTAAGAAAAAATTCAATACACACATTTTATAAAATGTGCTCAATATTTGAAATAAAAACACATTGATAACTTTTGCAATGTAATAAAAACTCGAGAAGGATATTTGGATAATCTTCCAAAAGATTAAAAATTTTTAAAATTATTTTTATTTCTGTGCGTATGTATCTTCATTAAAATGTTATAATATTACTCCGGTTCATTGATATTAATTTGACTAATTTTTAGACAAACAGTATTCAAATTTTCGCCATTTCACAAAGTTTAATTAGTTACAACTGTCAGTTTCTATAGTTGACGCTTTAAATCGCTTTAATGGAAGTTAACAAAGTTCAAATTTGGAAACTACGTTGGTGAATAGGATTGTATTTTATCTAAATAGATCAAACAGTTTCTCTCTTGAACATGAAACAAACTTCTCGTACACAGAATTTCCTAATCGTTACTTCAAGCAATAGTAGATGAAATTGCTTACTTGTTATATGTAAATTAATTTTAAAATATTAGTTTAATTTAATAAAAATCACATAATTAACAACTAAAATAATTTATCACACCTATAATATATATATTTTTTATCATATTTATATATATATATATATATATATATATATATATATATATATATATATATACATATACACACACACACACACCACCATATCTGTATGTGTATATATAAGGGTGTGTTTAGGTTAGATAGAATTTTGGATAAGTACTCAATTTAAAGTTCTATCACGCTTAAAAAACACCTATATATATATATATATATATATATATATATATATATATATATATAAATTCATGTACATATGTATGTATGTAATTATCACCCAAATACCATTTTACCTACCTATATTAAAATAACCATCACTTTCTTTCAGTCATCCAAAACCAGTTCTTCTTTCTCGAAATACTGATATGTTAAATTTGATAACATTTAAAAATTCCATAAGAATGCTATTTATTCCGGTGGATACCTGAGATTTTATTTTATCGATAATATTTACAAATATATCTCAATTAGATTGAAATAAAATGTTTGAAAGTTGTTATATTTTAATGAATTTAAAATTACAGTCATGAAAGATAAAAATATAAGTTGATATAGTAAAAAAATTCTCAACCTGTTTTTATTATAGAAAGAAAGTAATACAGTGTCTGTTGAAAATGTTCATGGTATAAAAGTTCGGATAGTTAACAAAATGAACATTGTTCCTACATTCCAAAACTCAGTAAAAATTATATATATAAATCAGTTGAGAGAAAATTGTAAAAATTTTGATGAACTTGAAACGATATTTCTGTTAAATCAAAAAATACGACTTAAATAAAGTAAAAAATATGATTTTCGTTACTCAAACATCTTTTTCCAATTTATGCTGCACATTTTTAATCAAATAAATAAATTTTAAAATTTTGTGATTTTTCACAAATTTTTACATACTATGGGTCGTGGATTTTTTTGACTAAAAAAATGAAAGTTTCAAATTTGTATTTTTTTCAATGGTGATCAATTATATACAGCAAAAATATGAGAGATGTAATAAAAATTGCTTCATATAACAGAAAATATTAATCTGAGCGACAAAAAACGATTTATGAAAAATCAATGATTATTGAAAATGATTAAAAATTATATAAAAAAATTTTAAAGACTTCAGAAAGATATTTCTTATATTAAAATATTTTTTTTATATCTAGTAGGACTATTTTGTACAAAAAATATTGATAAATTTAATTATATATTTTTTTATTTTAATTGTGAGTTAGAAGAAAGTTGGAAAAATTTTGATAAACTTGAAACAATATCGCTGTTAAATCAAAAAATAAGACTTAAATAGAATAAAAAATATGATTTTCATTACTCAAACGTCTTTTTCTAATATGTTCTGCACTATTTAATCAAATAAATACATTTTTGAAAATTACGATTTTTCACAAATTTTTACATATTGGTCGTCGATTTTTTGAGCCAAAAAATGAAAGTTTAAAATTTGCAATTTTTTCGATAATGATCAATTATATACGTTAAAAAAGTGAGATATTTGGTAAAAATATTTTCGTATAACAGAAAATATTCATTTGAGAGACAAAAAACGATTTATGAAAAATCTACGATTATTGAAACGGATTAATAATTGTATAAAATATTTTTTAGGGTCTTCAAATAGAAATTTATTACGTTAAAATATTTATTAATATCTAATAAAATTATTTCGTACAAAAAATATTGAGATATTTAACTAAAAAAAAATTATTACAGGCATAATCAAGTTAAGGAGAAAATAAGAAAAAAATTGATAAACTTGAAACAATATCGCTGTTAAATTAAAAAATATGTCATAAATAAACCAAAAAGTACGATTTTCGTTACTCAAACGTTTTTTTAATATGTGATATATATTTTAAATCAAATAAATAAATTATGAAATTTTATAATTTTTCATAAATTTTTACTAGGTCATCGATTTTATTGAGCCAAAAAATAAAAGTTTAAAATTTGTATTTTTTTAGAAAATAATAAATTATATGTGGTAAAAATCTATGATATCTAGTAAAAATTGTTTCATATAACAGAAAATATTCATTTAATAGACAAAAAATTATTTATGGAAAATCAATGATTATTATAAAAAAATAAAAATTATATAAAATATTTTTTTGAGACACTAAATAGATATTATTTACATTAAAGTATTTATCAATGTCCAGTAAAACTGTTTCATATAAAAAATATTGAGAAATTTAACTAAAAACAATTTATTGTAGACATAAACAAGGTAAGGAGAAAATTATAAAAATTTTCATCAACGTGAAGCAATATCGTCACTGTGAAATCAAAAAATACAATTTAAATAGAGTAAAAAATACGGTTTTCGTTAGTCAAACATCATTTTTTAATATAGGATCATCCAAATGTGACGCCTAGATTTTGTTTCTTAAGAAACTATCTTTCTTTTTAATAAAACACAAATCTAGGCGTGACATTTGGATGTCTCTATATATATATGAATAAAAATGGTATTGTAATATTTTTCCTAGTTTATCTTTAGCTATACCTTTATTATTTTCTAATTATCTTTTTCAAAATAAGTATATCTTTGAACAAACCCCAATTAAAAAAATATACGCACCAAAAAAAAACGTAAACTTTCTAATTTAATCATTGACGGAATAAGGAAATCGTTAATCACAATAATGAATATTTGTACACTCCTGCCACGTCTTGTTATAATAATAATAATAAATCGCTTGTTTGCCAGTCGCATAGCACACAGATCAGGATATCACTAGTTGCCTCTTTAATTGCCCCTTTTATCCCCGAGCAGAATTTTCATCATCGGACCACATTGAAGCGTCCTATACGTTGTCGTAACAGACTCTTAACTCCGTGTACGATCATAAGTAATCAATTTGCTCGACTGTATTATAAATCTAGTGTACAGAAAATCAAATTGTAGACGCTTGATTTATACAGTTTCCTAATTAACTTTTCGATTTTAGTTGAAATATGTGTTCACAGTGCTGTACGTTAGTGAATGATACAAAAAAATGTTTTTGGTATTGAAATAATAGTTTATAAAAATGAAAAAGAATTTAAATATGTATCATACATTTTTCTGATCAAAATTTATGCGTGTCGATATTTTAAAATATTGTTTTAAATTTTAAACTCACTCCAAAACATTTATTTATTTTAATAAATTTTCAATAAAAATAAACATTTGTATTTTTTTCTACATAATTTTTATTCGGAAATAAACACACTATGAAAAAACTAATCAACTTTCTATTGATAGAAATTAACTATGACACTTCGTAAAAAACAACAGTTACTGGAATTCGGCAGTTTTGAAAAGCTTCAAAAGATCTTTTGTAGCTGGTAAAAAGAGCTTTACAGTATCGTCAACTTACGTGTAAATAAAAATAGGTTTTGTTGAAATATACTCATGTGTATAATATTCTTTCACTTTTTTATTATATGTTATATATGTAAGAGTGATAATAAAAATTCAGTATTAAATTCTGCTAGAAAAAATATTTTAAAATTAGATACAATACAGAAAAAAACTTAATTTTGTAATAATAAAAAATTGGATATTTACTGCAATTTAAATGTAAAAATATATTAACAATAGTACAAAATTACACTTAAAAACTAAATATGGTAATTTATTTCATTTTATGCGCAAATTCTATCGATTTTGAAATTAAAAACAGGATATTTTTCAGTGAATTAACCAAGACATATATCAGTACAATGCAATTTATGTGAAATGAAATCATAAATTAATTAATTTATTTTTATTAATCAGTTGATATTAATTAATTACAATATGTTTGTTTCATAACAGAATGATTGGAAATCGATGTCATATTTAATTAACAATTTTCTTATTGTATCAATTAAAATAAAGTCTTATTTATTTTCTTTGAGTTTTTAATCCTAATAATTTATATTTTATAAACGAATATTTTAGGATATTTTATCTATTAGATATATAGGGTTTTCGAATAAGCACTTCAGAAGTTTAAATGAAAATAAAATAGAAAGTATTTAATTATTTATTTATATATTTTATTTTATCCATATTATTTTTAGTTTTTAATAGAATTGAACTGAACTTTATTTCAAAATTATCATTTGTATTTTATTCAAAACTTGTTAATTTATTTTTTACTTCTAGAATTCAAAACTGAATGATTAAAAAACAGAAAGATGATCTGATTGATTTTCTAGAAAAAATATTTTCAAATATAAAAAAAATACAATGTAAATATTTGGGTCAAAAATACCATTTTGAAAAGAGAGTTATGTAATATAGAGTTTTCCAAAAAGCGCTTCAGAAATTTAAATGGAAATAAAACAAAAATTATTTAATTAGTTATTTATTTTATTTTCAAGCATATTCTGTGGCATTAATGATGGAATACAACTTCACTCATATGACTATCCCGATTTCTCTTGACATAGTGCATTCGTTTAATCCAATTTTTAGTCATTCTTTCACACAATTGTCGTTCAATTTCATGAATTATACGTTCAGTATTTATTTTTAATGCTTTTATTGTTTGTGGTTTATCAGCATAAACCAATGATTTCATATAAACCCATAAAAAATAATCCAATGGAGTTAGATCACATGATCTTGGTGGCCAATTGATGGATCAATTTCGTGAAATTATAGACTCATTAAATTCTCGTTTCAATAAGTCTATTAAATTTTTTATAATTTTTAAGCAATGTGGAAGAGTTTAACATTATATAATTTGCTGAAATATATTGAATTTAAATGTCAAAATGGGCTTGAAAAAATTCAAACATGGCTGCCATCAGCTGTCAAAATTCTGACATTCTTATTGAAAAATCCATATATATATTCTTGAAATAAATAATCGACATTACATTCACATAATCGATAAGATTATTAAATGATTTCATAATGGTATTTATTATTATACAATTATAAACATTTGATCACATTTCATAAAAGTATTATTATTAAGAAACTTTTTTTTTCAAAATTTTTGCATTAATTGAGCTAATCTTAAAAAGTTATTTTTAACAAGGAAATAAGTACTAATTTATTACTTAAATATTAAAAATGTCAGTATTGTTTTCACTTTGCTGATTGAATTCTGTATATACGAAAAATAATTATTTAAATGATTATAAAATTAAAACGTTAATCATTTTATTATTATTATTATTATGTATCAAATTTTCAAATAAAGTAAATTAAAACTAAATATATATTAATTCTCAATTATCACTATTATTTTATATCAAAATACTTGATTTGATAAATCAATTATATTTATTTTACAACGTTTTTTTTATTATTTATTCAATATGCTGTTATCAAATATTGTTTCCAATACAGATATCGTGTTTTGTGGTGAATCAACCAGCGTTTAAAATTAATATCATCGACATAATATAAATAATGATTTTTTACTGTTACTAGGGTAAATAAAGTATAGGTAAAAGAATAAAATAATGAAAGTATACCTAAAATATATATGTATTACTTACATTGTATAAAAGCAAGAAAATACGTGATTTGAAAAAAATATATATTTTCGTTTTTTTTTTTTGACAGCTGTAGCTCGGATTATGTGTAATATAATCTAGATAGATTCTTTTTATAACAGCATTTTCAGATATGTATTTATCATTTTTATACGTGCAGTTTTTTGTAATATACAATTATATTTTTTCGTTCAAGTGAAAAAACGAGTTTATATATAAGTCTGTACATAAAAGTTGATATTTTATTGTTATATCGTATATGAACATTTTTGCTAATATTTTCTGATCTTTATAATGAAATATTTTTAAGAGAATTATGAAATATACTTTTATATTCGAAACGGATTAATAATCTATATAATTAAAAATATTTTTCAAATATGAAATTTTCATGCTCAGAACCATTATTAAAATTCATCTCTGCGTGTTCCCATTTTTAACCTGTATGATAATTTTCAATTTATATTCATTTTTGTCGTTTTCGTATATCGAAATTTTATGAGTTCTTTTTCTTGTTTTGTTCACATGAACATATATGTATATATATATATATATATATATATATATATATATATATATATGTGTGTGTGTGTGTGTGTGTGTGTGTGTGTGTGTGTGTGTGTGTGTGTACATAGTTGCTTCAAAAATTAATACAAAAATTATATGACTTGTTTCTAGACTCAAAAATGATAGTATTTTTTTAAATACGTTATTTGAACAGATGTTTCCGAAAAAACTTAATTAATAAGAATCTTTATGTATTTCCTTTCATTAATTTTGATTATTTATCAGAGAAGTATAAATAAAAAACGTTTAGTTTTGAAACTAGCAAATTCACTTTAACACAAATGAATTATCACCACCGACACCACAATATGTTTTAAGTTGTTCAACAATCGCTTATTATTCACTTTGTTGTTTATAACAACAATGGTATTAAATGTATTTAACAAAAAGACACTGACGATGATAGCATCGCCGTCGAAATGCGCCTTAGTTATTGTTATAAACAACAAAGTGAACAATAAGTGATTGTTGAAAACTTTATTACATATTGTGGTTTTGGAGATGATAATTCATTTGTATTAACGTATAATTTTGTTACAGTATATGAACTGATTTTTGTATTTTTTAATGTATCATGATTACGATTTTTAAAAAAATCTGTGGAATTTTTTTACTGTTATATTTTATTTCTTACTTTTTTTTAAAAAAAAATAGTATTTAAATTAACAATACTTGTCATAGGTAAATACTTTCTCCTGTTTGTATATGTGGTATTTTACAACATTTAATCCAATGGCTGTTAAAAGTAACGTTGTATATAAATCATTAATTAATCATCTCAATTCAACGCATAATAATTCACTTTACTAAGAAAGTAAAATATTAAACAGCATTTTATTTTACTGTACATTTAGATAATCATATTTATTTTCATATTTCCAGAAAATAACAATAAAATATAATTAAATTCTGTATGATATAGATTAAATTTATTTGATATAATCTATATAACTGTAAATTACAACCCTTCGATTATTTAAATTACTGTATTCATTTGTAATCCGTAGGTAAAAGTATAAGAATTTAAAGAGTTTCTTTGTATTCGGATATATCGGTATGAAAATTATAAATTTTAATAGTAACAAATAGTTTATTAATTTGATTTAATTTATTTTACAATTTCTTTTACTGATAAATCACGTTCACTTCAACTAAATCCTTAACTACAATAGGTCTATTCACACTAGTCAACATTCATATAGTATTCACGACCCATTACCGCTCGTCTCACACCCTCTTTCCAAAAAACTAATTTTTTTAGGTGGGTGATTTTTTGATAAGAGGATGTGAGACGAGCGGTAATGGGCGTGAATACTGTATGAATGTTGACTAGTGTGAATAGGCCCATTGTGTATATTTTCAAAAGGAAATAATCGCCCATGGACCTATTATAAAATTGATAGAATTTTTTTTTAAAAAAAGGTGTAGTATATTCGTATTTATTTTCCTGAAAATATGAATAACATTTTTTCCTTTTATTTTTTTAAACTAAATAAACATTTAATCATTTTCTATTTTCGCCATTTACTTATTGTATAAAAAGATTTAAACTTATTCGTAACGGTTAAATAATTAAACCAACAGAAATAGTCTACGTTAAAAAATATTTCTTGAATATGAATCATTTTAAATAACGAGTATTTACGATTTAGTAAGTATTTATAGCATGGATGGATACTTAGAAATTTATGTAAATACGTTTTCAGTTTTATTCATTCGCACACAAATATATATATATAGAAAATGAATAAATAAAAGGGAGAACAATATGATTTATATGTGTAATATGTAAATATAATACACATTTATTTCACATGAAATCTGACTAATGTATAAAAAATACGTCACTGTTGTCAATATTGCACATTTTAATGAAATATATTTGTTACTCAGGGGTCAGAGATTGATACGAGTGGTTAATTAAAATCATCAATACCCTTGATAAAAATTTCAACATCAAAAAACCATAGTTAAATTGAAACATATATAGAAAATATCACGCTTTTTATTAATATTACCATTTGTTCTTTGTACTTGCTTTTTCATTCCTGTAAATTATGAATTAATTTTAATAAATTTTCGGTATAATCTACGATTGAATAAGTACTTGATACGTTTAAAATATTTCTGTATATTATTTCATTTGATTATTAATAATTATAGATTATTTATTCAGCGTTTATATATTATCAGAACAAATTCAGTATTTTTATCAATTCATTTTTATTAATATATTTAAAAGTTATTTTTATTTAAAATATCTAAAGTCATTCTATATATAGAACGAAATAAGGTCTGTTTTTGCTCTGTTGAGCAGTAGGTGATAGGATAAAATATTTTAACAAAATTCAACTTAGCGTTAAAAAAATAATCCTTTTAAGATAATCATATAAAAGGTCTTTAATAAGTAAAAATAAAACAGTTAAATATAGTGTCATCCAAATGTGACGCCTAGATTTGTGTTTTATTAAAAAGAAACATGTGTATAGGCTGGTGTATAGGGAAACATATATATATATATATATATATATATGCCTGTGTATATGTATGTATGTGTATATAATAAATCTGTATTGTCCATTTGTGTTTTTGTGATGTATTAATTTCTGTCAGATCGTTTTACATAACATGAAGTACAGCTAAGAAGAATTTATGCTTTCATTTGAAAGCATTGCCAATAATTTCATCAGTCGGTTTTTAATTACTGCATTAATTTTAAGAATTTAACGTCTTCATACGAATATATAAATACAGGTTCACACTTAAAGTTGTCACAAATTACGACATTTGAAATAAACAAATTAATTGAATTCCAAAACACCTACCTTATTTTAGATGGCATACACGCAATATTTAATAGATTTACTTATTTTTATATTTACGCGACCATCGGCTATTTATAAACACACACACACACACACACACACACACATATATATATATATATATATATATATATATATATATATATAAACACATTATGTATGCATAAATAATATTTATTACATCCAGCCATCATCCCACTACATAAAGATGACCTTTTCACTTTATCCCAAACTTATTACGTAAATAAAATATACGACAAATTGAAATGTTATTTATTTTTAAATAAAATTCATTTTAATATATATTAAATAATTTATATTTATATATATATATATATATATATATATATATATATATATATATATATATTGCATAATATTTAATAAATAAAAATTAGAAAAATATTTTATAAAATTCTTTAAGATTTTTTTTAAACGTAAAATAATACATTTTTTAAAAAAAAAATATTTTTTAAATTCATGAAACAATAAAAATATCAACCCTAGAAAGTATGAAATCTAAAAAATATTTCATAAAATTTGAAAAATATGTATCTTCATTAATAAAAGAAAAGGGTATGTGATTCATAAAATCATTAAAAAAATTAAGTAAAAAAATCATAAAATTGGAAAAAGATTTGAAATCTAAAAAAATATTTCATTGATTTATATAAAAATGTAATACAGGTAAGGATATTTCATAGAATTCCATAAAAATATAAAATTGAAAAAAACTATTCATAAAGTTTAATAAAGATATAAAACAAAAAACGTGCTTCTTAAAATGATTTCAAACGATTAAATAAAAAAATTCATAAAACTTATAAAAATTTAAAACCTAAAAGAAATATTTCAATCTATCAAAATTTAAAACTGAAAATGGTGTTCCGTATAATTCCATAAAATTATAAAATTCATAAAATCAAATAAAAATACAAAATAAAAAATGTCTTTTATAAAATTTGATAGGGTCATCCAAATGCGACGGCTAGATTTGTTTTTATTAAAAAGAAATTATATACACATGTTTTTCTATACACTTGTTTCTTTTTAATAAAACACAAATCTAAGCGTCACATTTGGATGACCCTATATTTCTCTTTTATTAAATATTAATTGAATTAATTTTATAATATATGCTTCAGTAATATATAAAGAACTGTAATAAATTAAGAATGAACCATATTTTTTTTAAAAAAAACGAAACCTTTTCTCTTATTAAAGAAGATATAAATTTTTCAAATTTTATGAAATATTTTTTAGATTTCATACTTTCTAGGGTTGATATTTTTATAGTTTCATGAATTTAAAAGATATTTTTTTAAAAAAAAGAACCTCTAAAATATAAACAAGCAAATTACAAAAAACTGATCCATTGTAACTAAAAAATTAAGTACAAGAATAGAAAAAATGCCAAATGTGATTTCAATTAAAAATAGTTTATTAAAAATCACAATTATCCGTAAAAACAATAAACAGGCATCATATGTTTTGTTATATTTTTTATGTTATCTACAATATATAACACAGACACATATACTGACATTAACATATTGATCTAGACTTAAGTAAATTCAGTGTAATTGAAATAATATCGTGGATTTATAATTAGATATGTTTTCTCTATTAATATTTACACATTGAGAGAACATGGAAAGAAGGCACCGAACTGTTATAAATTACAATTTAATTTTACGCAAACATTCTTCGGCAAATATTATCCTTTATAAAGCCAATATGTTTCATTTAAAGTATGATAATTTATTTGTAATGTATATTTTTTTATTCATTCATGTATACCGACTTTGGTAATATTTTATCGTTTTATCTGCTTGGTCTTATATTTTAAGTCATTACATAAGTACTAATATGGATAACCCTAATATCATTTTGTACATTTTCAATTACGAAAGTTATTTAAAAATATTTGATCACGTTTTCATTCAACAGATGTACATATGTGCTGTTTGAAATAAAAGTCAGTTTAATGAAGGAATTAGTTACACTTTTTATTCAGAACGAATGAATCATTTTGTCACCAGTTTCTGTTCTTATGTCGAAGTAAATTTAAAAAGTCAATTAAAATCTCTCTCTCTCTCTCTCTCTCTCTCTCTATATATATATATATATATATATATCGAATTTTATGAAATATACTTCTCAACTTTTTTATATATTTTTTTATTATTCGATTTTGTATTATTTTCGAATGTATAAAATATTTGTTTCTATTTTTATGCCTAACGAACTTTGTAAAATATTTCTTTCGATTTTCTATTTTTAATGAAATATTTTCAAGTAAATTTTGACAAAAACCCTTTTATATTATATAGGGTTATCCAAATGTGACGCCTAGATGTGTGTTTTATTAAAAAGAAATATGTGTATATGGTTGTATCGGGAAACATGTGTATAGTTTCTGTTTATTTTTAATCAAACAAATCCAGGCATCACATTTGGACGACCGTATATTATAGTCGAATTTTATAATTCTTTTTCAATTTTATATTTTGAGCAACATTTATATATTATATTTTGAACTAATATTATTTTATATTTTTGTTGTTTTAGAAAACATTTTGCAAATCTATAGCATTAATTTATTTTCTTATTAGTGCTATTATATGAAATAAGACGGTTATCAAATCATATTTTTAAGGGCCTATAAAGTCGTAGTTTATTATCAAATTCCAGTATGTAATTTTTGCCGATTATCGAATTTACTGGTATTGATGACATAAAATATAAATATAAATGGAAAATTTTAGTGTTATCGTATGTTTATCACTCGGTACTTATAGTTCAATAGTTTTTTTTTTTTTTTTTTGCACAGATAGGTAAGTTTTTGTTCTTTAGTAGTAAAAATATATTCTTAAGGATCGATAATAATTTGATAAATGTATAAAAACTAATATTTTCAAATCAATTTTAACGAAATATTCATTTATATTATATTATAGTTGAATTTTTTTCGATTTTATGTTTTTAACAAATTTAACATTTTTTTATATTTTAAATGAATGTCATGAAATATTTTTTATAGCATTTAATTCTTAATACATATATAAAAAATATGATTACGATTTTATATAATTTGTTATATATATATATATATATATATATATATATATATATATATATGTAATCTTAATATATACATACATATTAGGTGAGGTAATGAGATTAGAATTTTTTTAAAAAAATGTGTATAGGGTGGTGTATTGAAAAACATGTGTATGAACATAAACATGGAGATATATAACACAAAATTGTTCAATAAAGACATATTTATATACTATATTAAGAACTGGAAATATTAGTAGCAAAGATGTTAAGAGTAAATAAAATTATATATAGATTCTACAAAAAAAGCAAAATTATTTATTTTTTAGTTAAATTTAATATTTTAACCATTAATTCGTGATTTTTTAAAGCCTATCTTTAATTTCAGAAGAAAAAAATGATATTTAAACATTTGAATTTTTTATGAAATTTTGTATGCTATAGGTGGTTGTTTTTTTGAGGTACAAAATTGAAATTTTTAAAATTCACTATGAATCGATTTTTTTAAGTAACTCGATTATTCTGACAGAAAATAGTCATTTTATGATAAAAATAATATTCATTATGAGGAAATAATTTTTTATCAGGTGAAATTTGATTTTTAGTATTTTTTTATTCTTATCTGAAATTAAAAAAAATTAAAAAAAGAATATAAAATCATTAAAATGTAATATTTAGATTTAATATATGTAAGTGTATTTCGAGTATAGATATTTAAAAATTACAGTTATTTTGCTAAAAATATTTATTTGAAAATGAAAATAGTAATTTTTAATAAAAAAAAATACTGGATAATCAGTTTTACTCCTATTAAATTGTTTTTTTAGTCGAATTTTAGATCTTAACTACTGATTCAACTTATTTTGAACCTTATCTTTGATTTTAGATGAAAGAAAATTATTTTTGAAAATTTCGATTTTTCATGAAATTTTGCATACTATAGGTCGTCGTTTTTTTGGGCCAAAAAATTGAAAATTTTAAAATTCAATATGAATCAATCTTTTTGGCTATAAGTCAATTATTCTGACAGAAAGTAGTTATTTTCTGATAAAAATAACATTCATTATTAGGAAATATTTTTTTGTCAGCCGAAAATCGATTTTTAATATTTTTTTATCTTTACCTGAAATTGAAAAAAATTAAAAAAATATTTCTAATCATCAAAATATATATAAATATATTCAAAATGTGTAATTGTAATTTGGTTATATATTTTAATTCGAAAATAATAGTTATTTTGTTACAAGTACTTATTTGAAAATGAAAATATGTATAGTTTATTTTTAATAAAACACATATCTAGGCGTTACATTTGGATGACCCTATATTCCATTTTATTAACATAATGTATTTCTAAGTAATATCCTTTTATTTATTTTTTTAAATATTCCAAAACTTGGCAATATTTAAGGAAATATTTAAGATATTGCAATGTGGAAATTTGATTTTTATACAAATGAATTACTCACTCGAACACACCATAAATTTATTCAGACAGCAAAACTTATTATACGTATAATAATGTGTTGTTGGAATGAGTGAATCATTTGAGTAGAAATTAATTATAGCCTTAGTTTTGAATCAAACAATAATAGAACTTGATTATTATAGAACAGATTAGTTTTTAAAATAAACATTATTTACATTGCTAATTATGAAGTAATCGAACTTTTTGTGAATATTTCAATGCCAAAATAATAAACTGAATCTAAATGAAATAAATTTATTGAAACAAGAAAAAAATATCATTAATTCTCAATAAAACATACCAGGAAAAATTAAATTAAATTGTTTTAGAAACAAGTATAATTTTGTAAATATTTATATTCAAAATAATAAAATATATTTATATTTAAAGCAATGAAATATTTTAAAGGTCAACAGTTCAGTATTTTATGCTTTACATATATTTATATATATATATATATATATATATATGTGTGTGTGTGTGTGTGTGTGTGTGTATGAATTTAAAAAATATGGTAATTCAATTTGAGTTAATGTAAAACGTTTGGGATATTAAAATCCATCCCAAAAATTAATTCAATATATGCGATGAAACTTCAAAATTAACCCTCATTTAGAAAGGTTGACGTGTTCCTATTTGAGTTAACGACTTTCAGAAATTGAGTTTTCATTTAAAGACCCATTACATTACACTCGAAATGCCATACGTGATACACAACGTAGATAATTTTTTTCAACGACCACTTCTCGATTATACCACACCGTAGATTATATTTTGATATATTTTTTTAATATTCGAAGCTGTTTTGATAAAAAAAAATACGTATGAAACCAACCCGTCTTTCAATATTTAATTTTAACTTGATTAAGATTCCGTATTGCTGCTGTACGTTTCTTTGATAAACTTTATAACTGAATTTATAAGGAATAATAACTGAAAAATATCTGAAAATTGTAAAAAAAAATATTTTTTCTTCTTAGATTTTATTTAACATTTTTCTTCTTCGTTGTTTATTTTTAAAGCAGGATTTATATACGCTTTGAAAGATAAAAGAAAATATCTGATATTATTTTTAATACGTTTATATATCTGTGTGTATGATATTTCTTGAAAGTAAATAAAAATATAAAATTCAAATAATTTATTTTCTTCAAGATCCGTTTATAAAAATGATCATGCTCCAATTATATTCACACATACATGTATATATAAATACAGTAAGTTTTTTTTTTTAATATATGACAGATACTTGTTCTGCACTATAAAATATTTTGAACGCGTATACGTATAATTCTTATACATAGTATAAGTAATTAATTTATCAGTCTTGTTTCATTCTGTAACATTTTTTTTTTAATAAATGTAGAATTAAAATGTTTCCAATTAAAATTATTTTAAATCTGTACGTTACTAACAATCAGTTATTTCTCGGCAATATTTTATTTTAATTTTAATTAAATAAGTTGTAGAAATAATTTGTATACATATATATATATATATATATATATATATATATATATATATATATATATATATATATATATATATATACATATACATACAGTCGGTAGCGAAAGTATTGACTCACTATGCACATTTTACAAACTGATTAATTTTGAGAAGTTTTAATTTGTTTATGAAATTAACATCTACGGTGAAATGAACTCTGTTGATTGTTCTTTGAAATTCGATAACTTAAATTGGTACGAAATAAATATCTTAAGGGAAAATAAAAAGAATGTAATTTAAGGTACAAAATTGGCATACAATATATATATATATATATATATATATATATATATATATATGTATGTATGTAATGTTCCCAAATTATTTTTTATATCTATTATATAATTACATTTCGAAGTACTTCAAAACTGATTTTTCATTTTAGTGTTTTTACACATTTTAGTCGTATAATTAATGATACATTTTTTTAAATTAATTTACTCTCTGAATTTTTAAATGCAACTTATCATTTGTTCAGTAATATGAACTTTTTAAATTTTACAATTCATCAAAATATACGGTAGTTATTTAGTGTGTATGTATATATATATATACATATGTAGGAGGGTCGTTTGATAAGAATAGTAAATTTATTTATTGTGTAATTTAATTGAATTTTTCAATTTAGTTTTTTTTACCATACTTATCAAACGACCTTCGTATATACATTTTATCATCATATCAACTTACATCAACTCGCTGCTAAATGAAAACATTGAATTTTTATATATAAACAGTTTTCCAATAAGAATGTCAATTTTAACAGCTGGTGGTAGCCATGTTTAATTTTTTAAGCTCATTTTGACATTTAAATTCAATATAGTTCGAATTCACATTACCATAAAACGTTTAACACTTCTACGACGCTTAGAAATTGTAAAAACTTCAATAGACTTCTTGAAACAAAAGTTTAATAAGTCCATTATTTCACGAAATGGACCCATCAATTGACCACCAAGATCATGTGATCTAACTCTATTGGATTATTTTTTATGGGATTATGTGAAATCATTGATTTATATTGATAAACCACACACAACAGAAGCATTAAAAATAAACATTGAACGTGTAATTCATGAAATTGGACCACAATTATGTGAAAGAGTGACTAAAAATTGGACTAAACGAATGCACTATGTCAAGAGAAATCGTGATGGTCATATGAGTAAAGTTGTATTCCATCATTAATGCCACAGAATATGCTTAAAAATAAAAAAATAACTAATTAATTAAATACTTGTGTTATTTCCATTTAAACTTCTGAAGTTCTTGTTGGAAAACACTATCTCTCTCTCTCTCTCTCTCTCTCTATATATATATATATATATATATATATATATATATATATATAATAAATATATAAAAATACAGTTTTTACAAATAGTGATTTTTTTACTATTTTGTATGTTATTAAAATTGAAAATTGCAAATAAAACGTCGTAAATATTTTTAATACTGGATCATTTGATGCTTTTCTATAATTCATAATAAGAATACATTAAAATGTATTATATGTGAATAATTAAACTTGTGTCTGATTACATGTGACATTAGTGCGATGAACTATTGCATTACCCTGAGAAAAAGACTCATTGTAGTTTATCGTAAAGCGATACGAAGAAATATTATGCTCGGATGAGAGGAAGACATTCTCATCGTCACGAAACATGATCGTATTTTATACATACAAGACGATAACAAAATTTTAATTGCGTATTTTTTTAAAAAAATAATAATTATGGATTAAGTTACAAATTGCGCAGTTACTGACTTGGTAACATTTTAATTTTTTTCTTACGAATATAATACAAGTGTAATGATGGAAAATATTTTTATCGTACATTGTTTCAAGTCATACATTTTCATTTTTATTTGCCGTTTATTCATATTTGAAGCGTATTCGTGTATAATTTAATGTAACAATTGATTCATACATTGTGTTTTACACTTATTATCCTGTTTCCCTTATCTATTTTTAATGAACACACTCATGTTTAATTAATCATGTTTAAAGTAGTTTTTGTATGTATACACAGGTACTCCATTTTTGCACACCTATTTAATTTAATCGTATTCATTATATTTATATATATATATATATATATATATATATATATATATATATAATGTTTTTTTTTATTTGAGTCCATTGACTGTTAACTAGAAGCTCCTTCCAAATTATTTTAATTCAAATTCAATTTTTCAAAAAATCCAAATGAAATAAATAAATAAATAAGAGTACAATATTCATTGTGTATTAAGTAACAAACCTTGTTTTGACCGTATCTATCGTTCAAATTTTTAATTTTTTTGCACTGTTATATGAAAACAGGTTCATAAAAAAATTAATTAACCAGTTGGACATTAAAAATAAACATACGTTTTTTGATTATATATTGGAAATAATTTTATAATACTTGTTTTTAATAGAGGACAGCCTCTGACAGTTTGTATACATGTATTTACAAAAAAATCTGTATTCGCTAGAGCAGCACATATGTGTATCAGGAAATGTTTATTTTAAGAAGGTGTATTTCGAAATGTTCACGTTTCGTACAAAAAATAACAATATTAATAATAAATTTATACGTTTGCGTAATAAACAACAGACATTTTTAAAACGGTTTTTATAAAAATAGTAGTATTTGAATTTAAAGTAAAATAATGAAACAGATTTTTAATAGTTTCATGAAAAAATATCAATGTTTTATAAAATAGATCAGATAACAATGATACAATTACATTACTTTTTTTAAAAGAAATATTCATTGTATTTAAAAAATGTTTAAATGTTAAATTTTATTATTTAAAATCTCACTTTAGTTAAATCATACTAAAATATATATAGAGATGTTTAAGTTAAAAATGTTTAAGCATTATTTAATACCCATTAAAATATATTTGCTTTATTAAAAAAAAACTACACATGTTTATTTTTAATAAAACACAAATCTGAGCGTCACATTTGGATAACTACATATATATATATATATATATATATATATATATATATATATATATTTATGTGTGTGTGTGTGTGTGTGTGTTTGTACAAAAAGAGAGAGAGAGAAAAGAGAGATTTCGTATACGTACACATTTAATAAAATTATTTTAACCTATTTATCTTCAACTATATAGTAATATCTATTGGCGTAAAGTGCGATTTATATACATATTATATATTTATTTACAAATGTGTTTTCGAACCTATTTTTAGAAATTAGTTTGGCTTCGTATATTCTTTTGTAACTTCACTACTAACAGTTATGCTTGTACTGAACACTTTTTTTTCATTATCACTATTTAACTAATTCTAACTTAAGATTGCGTACAATAAAAGTGGTACATCCGTAATATATACCGATTTTTTTTTGGTCATAAAAACATGTTTACTTTTTTACATTAATGTTTTTTTTTTTATATTTATTTATTTATATGACCAGAAATTTATGTATGTGTCTATGTATGTACATTCCGAATAGTACAGATGGCCCAAATGTGACTGAAATAAAGTAAACAAATAAATGTATTGTTTAAACCCATCTGTCATTTTGCCTACCCTATATTTAAAAATATTATAACATTACTCTTATCTCTGATTTTAACATTTTTCATCACAAATCTATGATCAATCTGTTAAATTTTAAAAATTAATTTCTTAAATTGGCCTTTAAAAATGAACTTAATTCAATACTAAATCAATGTACCTCTTACTCATTCTCGTTTCCATTTATATATATATATATATATATATATATATATATATATATATATATATATATATATATATATATATAACATAAACCTAAAGCACAAATAGAGCCCAGACATTTCCAATAATGTTAGAATCTCAGGACAATTTTATTTTTACAAGATGAGGTTGTTAACCTCATGCCCAACCCACAACATTGGAACTTACGAGTCTCTCCGACCGGGGATCGAACCGGTCTTCCGCATTATAGGCGAAGATGGATATATATATATATATATATATATATATATATATATATATATATATTAAAAAAAAGTTTTAGTACACTTCCTTGGCACTCCTACAAAATCAATAAATGCATCTCACGCTACTTTACTTCTAACCATCGAAATAAATCAAATGATTTTAAATTATCTGTAATTACTGTCTTACTCTTTTCATTTCTTTTGCTTATTATTTAATACTACTTGCATTAGTTCATTTTTTAATAAAATGTATCTATTGCAGCTATAGTGTCTCATTACGAAGCACCTTACATTTATACCTCAAATGTACATTAAATAAATTAATTTATTTTATGTACAAAGTGTATAATGAATATTTTTGCCTCATTTTTTAAGTGATTGTGTTGTAATTGAAGCACTTGTCAGGTCGAAATTTTTATTTTTCATTTTTTAAATAACTTAAGAATTTACAAAACAACTAATGTATGTATATGTATGTACATATATATGTATATATATATATATATATATATATATATATATATATATATATATATATATATATATGTAGAGAGAGAGAGATGTTTTTTAAACGTGATAGAACTTTAAATTGAATCCCTATCGAAAGTTCTATCACGCTTAAGAAAACACTTATATATATATGTACTTATTCCACTGATTCATCAATTTTTCTTGGCCATTTTAAATTTCTTGATTCCTAATCAATAATTTCCGTTTTTTCTGGTTATTTTCTCTTTTTGGATAATGTTCTTTAAATTACACTTCTAACTCTTCACTTTTCTTTTATCAAAATTTTTTTCCATTAAAATACACATCTTTCATTTCTTTCAAAATTCATTGTATTCTCTTCTTATCTCTTCTTGTTTATATATATCGTTCCACGTTTCATTGAATTGAATGGTTGTCAGTGCGCTTATACAAACATACATACATACATACATACATACATACATACATACATACATACATACATACATATATATATATATATATGGCAAAATATTTATACATTTCTTTTTGTATTATAAATAATTTATATAACTTTTTTTTACGATTAACAAAATAAAATAGTTATTTCATAATATGTAGCAAATATTTTCAATTTATTTAATTATGAATAATATGTACGATTTATGCACAAATACACACACTCACACACACACATATATATATATATACATATAAATATAAATATAAATATATATATATATATATATATATATATATATATATATATATATATATATATATATATATATATATATATATATATGTATATATATTATATATTATAAATAAAAAAATATTTTTTAATAAATCTTATGGCACATTTATTAGTATAATTTAATCAAAAAATTGAATACTATTGATCTATTCAGAAATATTCTCGTATGCATTGTTTTACCATTTTTATGAACAGAAAAAAGCGCTGTTTTTTGCTACATGCCGATAGCTTGGTTGACAATAAGCGATAATCAATAGTTGAAGTGTTGATATAAAACTGTTGAACAGTAAGCCAAAACTATAGCTTTGAATAAAACGTAATTCTATATTTTATTTTCCAAACAGACCCGTTCTCTTTTAGTCAACAAGAATAATAGAACAGTTTATTTTTTAAAATCATTTATGTGTATTTTGAAATTGGTATTATTTTATAGCAAATGATATTTCATTATAAATTCAATACTATTTTTTTTTATTTTGTTTCAGAGGAGGACTGCTATCATTGCATGACGAATTTAGTAGCCGCTAAAGAAAAAATGTTCATAACACAGACAAAACTTCATTATGAAGTTACTTGGAAGACTGTGATGCAAATAACGAAAAAGCATGCCGTACGTAAATTTCAATCAAAAAACATTTAATAATACGCCTGTTTAGGATAGAAAGTTCGCCAGTCCGGAGGTTTTAATAAGGAACGATCCTTATTTAAACCTCTTTTAATTCAATTTTAAACGTTAAAAATGTTGAAATGCAAAACATTTCAAACACCTCTATGGAAAACTGAACTTTTATTAACTTATTTTTTGTAATTTTCTTGTTTAATTTTTAGCACGTGATTATTTCTTCTATAGAGTCAACAGGAAACTTATTTAATTGAAATTCTTTTATGCCAATTACCTTATAAAGTTTAAAAATGCAAATTAAAATATACTAATAAGTTTTGATTATATTTAAATTACTAAAAAAAATTTTTCACAAAATCTTTGTGCAGTATAACCATTATGTGTATTAAATTTAATTGAATAAAAAATATGCGGCTTTAAGTATTGTATAAATTTAATTCAAAATAATTTTGCCACATATATTTTAATTTTTTTTCTGGTATAAAGAAATGTTTTTTTATCATTGTCAATAATCGAATTAATCGCAAATAAATAAAAAAAATTACAAAAGCAATATTTTTATCCATCTTCTATTTTCTGTTTTGAAATTTGTATATTTTCAAAATATTGACTATTTAACTAAAAGTAATCCTTGTTATATAAATAGGTATATATTTTATTGTGTGGATTTAAGTCAATTGAAATATATTGTTTTAAGGAAATATTATAATTTATAAGTCAGTCATCATTTTGATATTTTATATACATATTTATTGATATTATTTAAAGATGTTACATTATTTTTTCCCAAAGTGAATACTACTTTAAAAACTCTTAAATCTCTACAAAGGTCCTTATTTTGTTTTAATTTAATAAGAAAGATTATATTTACATAGATGATACTTATTTATTTACAACTTTTAGAAATCAGCGGCGGCGCATTTACAACGACATTCTTCTAGTTCACGCGTCGAAAGAATTTATATGGACTGGATTTGGTGGATATTAAAAGACTTGCCTTTTTCTCATTTAGTCCGTGTTATGGATTGTTTCTTCCATGAAGGAATAAAGGTATTCATTACTGTATAATAGTTAAATCGATAATTTGTTATTAACGAACAGTAGATGACTTCATATAACTTTTATTTTTTAAAAAAATATGACACATTTGTATTGAAACTTTGGGACTCTTAACGGTTAAAGTAGTTTTTGGATTTTAGGTATTATATAGAGTATCGATGGCAATTCTTATGTTGTTTTATAAACACACATCAGGCCAAAATACTGAATGGATGAGCGAAATCACAAAAAGTGGTATCGATATAGCGTTAAATAAATTTTGCCGAAATATGCCTGTATCTCCATCAAAGTTACTACGAACAGCATTTGGAATACGAGCACTGAGTTCAACATACATATCCAGAGTTTTTATCAAAACTGAAATGGTACTGAAAAGTCGGACGGTTTTAAGTGGTTCACGACAATTAGTACGATCGAGGTCCAGTGATAATCTTCCCACGAGTCAGTCGCAAGTGAATATTCAGATGATGTCGCACACATTGACAATACGAGAGGTACATATATTTCTTATAGACGATTCGTTCATAAAATATTGTAAATATTTTTTTTCTTGAAAAAGAATAACTATTTATTCCTTTATAATCTCTTATTAGATGCAATTTTTATATTTTATTAGTAATTGTTCAAATTGAATTTATTTTTTGAAAACTTATAAATCACATGAAATTATTTGTATATTTTTCTATTCAAATTTTTAAAATTGTATTTTTCTACTTTATCTTAGTAATCCTTGTTAATTAATAATTATATATATTTTTCATTATTTTAGTAATTTACAAAATATGATTATACATTTTAATGTATTTATACTATATGTAGATGAAATGATTATATAGTATGTATATAAAAATATTTTTATATATTTATTTTGGTGCCGGATTAAAAAAAATTAAAGTTGCTATTTTTCTCTAGTAATGTGGTGGTGGTAGTAGAATTCAATTTGTTGCTTTCATTTTATAAATATCTTATTTCTTATTCTTTTTTTAATATTAATATTTTAATTTTTCAAATATTTCAAATTGAAAACAATATTTAAATATAATGCTTTATCAATAAGTGTGTATATAGTCTTTCTGCGAACTATATTAAAAGATATAAATAAATACTATACAATATCACATTAACATTACTAAATAAAACATAAAGAACACTGGTTTAGAAATTTGTTCGGTTTCCGTTTCAGAGAATGTCTGAAGAGACGTGCAAACAAATGGTATCGTATTTTTTTTTGTTCGTTTTAAGATTTTATTGATATGCGTAGAAATTTGCCTGTATTGTCGTACAGTGTTCTCGACATTTTAATATGACCTAATTCATTCTTACACTATCCTGTCATTTTGTGATTTCAGTGAAATGCAAAGCTAACCTATACTGGAATGCTTGCGGAAGACTTTTGCTTTTCTTCATATTCATAAAATATACTAAATATAATAATTCTATAAGTATTCAGATTGTCATATTTTACTAAAATACAAGTTAAAATATTAATTTAATATGAAAATTTTAGGGGATTTAATGTAAACATTTTTTATTTCATTTAAATACTTACATACATATACATACATACACATATATATTCATTTATAATGTAAAGACAAGTAATTATTATTCATTTCAACATTTACCTGTAGTTATTCATTTAATAATTAATGGATTTATTAATTTTATTGTCATCAAAATAAAATATGAAGAAAACGTCATATACACAATATATATTTTTATAAAAATTGAAAAAATCCATTTTCATTCGTATTTTTTGATTAATTTAATAGTTTTTTTTTTGTGTGTATAAATATATTTCTGCATGTGTATTAAACATGTGTGTATTTTTTTATAGCATCAAATTCAAAATGTAGTTAATAGTTCATATTTTTCTGTTTTATAATAAATATACATGTTATATAAATTAAAACACTGATTATAACAATTATAGTTAACTGCATCATTGTAATAATTAATTACAAAAAAAATATTCTAGACAACCTAAGATGTTAATGTATTTTTTTACTTATTCTTTTCAACAGACAGTCACTTCTTTACACCATAAGATTATATAAAAATCTTCAATAATTACTTATTATTATTTTTTTTAATCACATACATTTCAATTATCAATCTTTAGAGCTCAATAATATAAAATCTGATAAATGTTTATTGAATGTTTTTATAACATTATGGTATAAGAAATAACTATTTCATTAAAAAATAAATAAATGAAGTATAATATGAAACTAATAGCATATACTGTGTCCCAAAAATATTCACAGCAATTAAATTTTAAATAAACATTCCTTAAAATTTATCATATATATATATAATATATATATATATATATATATATATATATATATATATATATATATATATTTGTTTTAAAAATGTAATTGGTCACTTAGTAGAATCTTCATTAATGTAATTTCTGTTAATCATACTTTTTATTCCCAAATTTTTAATGTAGTTTTCAATCCTAAGTTTATTGTTCCAAGATTTTGTTCCATTTAATTGTAATTTTGATGTTTTTTCCTTAAACCAAATCATGTATCAATTATTACATTTAATTTCTTTTATATAAAAACATATATATATATATATATATATAAAATGTTTGAAGTAGAATGAAAAAAGTATTTACTATAAAATATAATTTTGATTTCCCATGTACATTTACAAATATAAAATTAATGTATTTTTAAAACTATCATTTATTTATGTCTACCTCTCAACAAATAAAAATAATTTAAAAGTACTCGGTAGGTAATTTTCAAATATTGATTTTGAAAATTTACATTATTTGTTTACGCTGCATAATATTTAATGGAAATCATCAAAAGGGAGCTCACTCACCTGGAGCTCGTGCATTGTCAATGGGTGTATACCCAATACAGGGAATCAAGTCACAGATATTAGATCAACAAGAAGTGAGTAAAACAACAACAAAAATATCAAGTGTTCATCGCAACTTTTTTTTGATTATTTTTGAAAGTAGAAAATTGTATATGTTATTATGTTAGAAATACATCAGCCAACATAAAAAAATAAAACATGATGCGTTTGTTTATGCTCACATTGTTATATGCTTTAAATCAAAACATTTTTTTTTTATATATAGATATTTAATTTTGATAATTCTTTTCAATAACAGTTACCTTATGTATAAAAAAATTAATAGTTTTTTACAATTGTTATATTTAATAATTATGAGACATGACATAACTGTTATTTATACACACTGATTCAATAACATAATCATGTTCATATTATTTAAAAAATCATCAAATCTCACTTCCGTTATTTGTGTTTTCATTAACAGTCTGTAAATGTTCAATCATTATTTATTGGTTTGTTTTTCTTGTGCAATACCTTACCTTTTGCTTTTCTAGTGTATTATAAATATATATTCTAATTACTTTAAATACATTGCATGATAAAATCTTTATATATATATATATATATATATATATATATATATATATATATATATATATATATATATATATAAACATATATATAAAATATTTTTATGTATTGCAAGTATAAATATTTGTTGTTATAATTCTTATAAGTGAAATGTTTTTGGTGTACATCTTTAATAAACTGTTGTCTCATTGGTTATTTAAAGGTAAAATAGCATTTTGGAATGTAAAAAAATATTTAAAAAAGAACACAATTACAAATATGGTTACAATTATTCAAAATACTTTTTTGAAAACCTTAATTCTTTTCAGATGCATTCATTTTAGTATTAATATTATTTTTGGGCTTATTAAATAAATTGTTAATGGTGCTAAATATGAATGAAATGCATGACAATATCTTAAAATAAATGTTCATGTATATGCATACATACGTACATATATATGTATGTATGTAATTATTTTTATAAATGTAAATGTATTATATACAAATATTTGATAAATATTAATTATTTGTAAGAACAAAAATTAATTGTCAATATTTTAATCCAATATTTAATTAAATTAGCCAGTTTTGTTGCAAAAAAATATTTTTTTTTATTATTTGTCAAATATTTATTTATACATTTTTTTCATTCAATTATAATTATTATTTCATAAATCATTTTACATTGGTGTTAAAAAATTACTCATTATTAACTACATAATAGAGAAATATGCAGTTTGTCATTTAATTATATTAATTATTTTTCTAATTGTACAGCTTTTCACTTTATGGTCATGGCTTCCTGTTAGAATAACTATGTATCAACCTGTATTGCTTTATACAACTGAAGAACATGGATGTTCTTTAACAACTTTCTATGTTCGAGTAGAACAACATGAACCTACACTTCTAATGATTAAAACGTGTAATAATGAGGTTTGTTTTCTGATAGATTATGACTAAAAATGTTTAATATATTAAGAAATATAATTATTTACTAGGTATTTGGAGCATATTGCTCATCAAGATGGTATGAAAGAAATTTAAAAGATGACCGTGGTAACAGACAAGCCTATTTTGGTACTGGAGAAACATTTTTATTTTCACTTTATCCAGAAAGAGCAAAGTATCCATGGGTGGGTATGGAAGGAGATCAAGGGCTAGGACATGGAGCAGAATTATTTATGGCAGCTGATTCTAAGATGATAACAATTGGTGGAGGGTAAGTTGTCAATTATATTTCCGTAATATTGAGCTTATATTTAGTTTATTGTATGTTAAATTTGTTACAATTTATAGTAACAGTTTTAAAAATGATTTGTTTATAAATTTATATATATATATATATATATATATATATATATATATATATATATATATATAAACACATGGGAAGGAAGGAAAAATGTGTATGAACAAACTACATGCACATAATATAAGTTATGTAATTAGAGAACATATTTATAATTTGTTCTATAGTGAAGGTCAAGCAATTTGGATGGATGAAAATATCAGGTTTGGGAAGACTGATCGTTGTCAGACTTTCAATAATCCACCGTTATGTCCTAGTGGTGACTTTGAAATCAGAGTACTTGAAGTATATGGATTCGCAGGGGCTTAGAATACACCATGTGTATTGCACACAAGTGATGTGACTGGTACTTCAGTTCCAATCTACAAGCTTTTTGAAGATGACTATGGATAGAAAAACAGCTATTCATTAAATATATAATTCAAATAGGCAATACTCTACAAAAATGTAAATTTACCCTTCTGTGTTATTTATATTAGTTATTTGATTAATCCTGGTATGTTTCATTGTATATTTGATTTAATTGAAGTTTATATAAAATTTATAAACAAATTGATTATAATAAAATTATATTAAATTGCTTTAGACTGCCAAAGTATAAATAGTAAAATATACATTACTTGAATCTCTTACTAAAATATCTTCATCACTTGTTTTTAGTATATATGGTTTCTAAAGTGTTATTGAGTGCAGTGTTTTCATTCCAGTCAATGTTTAAAATAAATCATTTGTAATTATTATAGTATTTTATTTTTGATTATAAATGACAAAGATCTTATAAATGATATGTTATATGCATCTATTACTGGACTATAATAGTCATTTTGTTTAAAGTTAATAGTACAGCGAAAATTTGATGTCAATTTAAATAACAAAAAAAGTATATATTTGTTAATGTCAACGAAGAGGTCATATATATTTATATATACATATACATATTTTTTAATTTTAATGATATATATATATTTCCTCTTAGATGTAGTATATATATCAAGCTGTACTAGTATTCTAGTCGAAATCATTTTTATGATCCATTATTAATAATTGTTAATATTTAAAAGTTATTTCGCCTGTTAATTATTCTTTTTCACTTTTGTTAATGACATTTTCATAGTATATGATAAAAATCAGACTAATATTAATGCTTTTCGTATTAAATTAATTTTTCATATACTAAAATGTAAAAGTATGCAATTTAAGAATAAATGCTATGATTTCTCATTATTTAATTAAAAAATTCATATATATTATAAATTATAACATTATATAAATATATATGTATGCATAATATAAATTTTCTGTAATTTCACTTAGGCCTAATGTAATTTGTAATTAACTGTTTCAACCAAACTAGTCATATGTGAGGATGTAATATATAAATGTACTAAAAAATTATTAGAAGTGTATATTAGTAATTTCTTTTATAAATGCATTCTCGTGCGGCTAGTTTGTCTGAGTTATTCACTTTTGTAAATGATTGTAAATTAGTATTATACACTTTGGTATGATTTATAGTAATGTTTTGAAAATGTATACTTCATCATTTGTTTGAATTTTTTTGTTTAATAAAATAAAATAATCCAGTTTAGTTAAATAAGAAAAAGTTACATATGAGTTTTGTTATAAAAGAAAAAAATAATTAATGGAAATATATATAAACAAATGTATATAGAGTATATATTTTCAATTATAGACATATTGAAGTAGAGTGACTAAAAGAATTCATATACATATATAAGACATTTTGATATTTACAAACATAATAAAAACACTACTACAATAACAAAATCCAAAAGAATATTAGTCACTCTGCTATGAATTATTTAGTGAGAGCAACTATAGTAATAGTTCGCATACATATCGTATATAATAACTACTAGCTGCTTGTTAAATTGATTTGTTGTTATTTTTGTTACATTGTATAATGGCTTATATTATAAATATGTTAAGTCTGTAAAATTATCGTAATTCCTATTAATACTTTGTAAAAAAAATATTTACGAATTGTTCTAGTATGTACATAATATTGAAGCATGATGCTGTTTCAGTCGCTAATGATAAAAATATCTTGTTTCACTTATTTTCCTATATATTTTTGTCTGTCAGAGCAGTAATGTTTATATTCTTTTTTTCTTCAACTCAAATGGACCAGCAGTGTGTCGATAAATATTTCTGTCATTGGTTTTATGTTTGTAATTATAGAAAACTTTTCTGAAATAACATACAACATTTTTTTATATATATATATATATATATATATATATATTGGAAGCTTGTGTTTGTTTTTTGTTAAGAGTAGTATGTTAATTAAATTTATATTATATAAAAATAATTCTTGATCGTTTTTTAACAAATAAAAATTAGATAACTGGGTAATAAGTGAACTATATGACAGTTGAAATTTATTTTCAATTGTGTCATTACAATTTATATTAAAAGATTATTTTTAAAAAATTGTTAGGTCAAAAAAATATTCATGATAACTGTTGTTTATTTATTTTTAATGTTATAATGATTGTTGTACAAAATTTCTACCTTACAGATAATACGATGATTGTATTTTTAAATATTTTTGGAATTGATAACATGCGAATTAATAGAATCCAATAAAGCAAATAATAAATTGATTTGGAAATATTTTCAATAAAGTTAATTACCAGTTGAATTAATTTGTATATATATATATATATTTACATATACACAATAATATACCCACTGAACATTGTTTTTTATTTTAATATGAAAAGAAAAAATACTTGAAAATATTTTATTTTTAACCCTTTGCATATCTTATATGCCTCTTTATAATTGTGTAATTTATGTGCTATTTTTAAAAAAAATCTAAAGTTTAAAATATCAGTAATATTTGAAAAAAATATTTTACATAAATATGTAATATTTGTATAATATTTAAATTAAAAGTTAGAATTTTGTATTTGCATATAAATATAATCTAGGTGTCACATTTGGATGACCATATACATTACACATTAGACACAAATTCATATGTGTGTGTGTATATACATACATATAGTGTGGGTATAAATGTATGAAATCATTTAAGTAAATAATTTTCCCATTAATACATAGTCAAAACAATACATTTTTTAGTCTATTTTTAAAAACTGAATAATTATTACTCTAATAAACTCTATTTAGCATATAAAATTGTTTAAGCAATTTTTTTTTACTGGTAATTAACGTTTTGCACATTATTTTATATTTATTTTGTAATGATTACAATTTGAAAATAACCTGCTGTGTTTCTAAAATGCTTAAAAAGCAAATTTTAAGTATAATTATTTATTCACTCGACACCTAATCATGTGATATAATACACAAGTATTATAGTACTGTAATATATATATATGTATTTATAAGTATTTAATAATACGTCATATTTCTTTGGTGCAATAGAGTTAATTTAAACAGTAAATGATTTTGATGACAAAAAAATGTGATATTAATGAAATTCGTATCATAGCATATAATTCTGGTAGTCTACGCTCAATATCATGAAATAACATTAATTTATAAATAAGTAAATCCTCTCTATGATGCTAGAGCTTCCCTGTACAAACAAATGTTCAATTCAAATGTGAATAAAATGATTTATTTTTATTTATTATTTTTGTTTTAATATTTTTTTATTTCGTACCTTATCCTGGATGATAAAGAAAAACAAATTCTAATTGTACATATCTTATTATAATTGAAAATATAAAATCAATGACAAAATTAGTATTTTAAATCAAATGAATTTTATCATTGAAATTTCATTCAGTATAAGATAATTGTTTTACATATAAATTATAAACATAAATCTCGTATATATGAAAAAATACGTGTGATAGTAATTCACTTTTCAAACTTTGATTGATAAATGTTACGTAATAATCTTAATATGAAACGTAATTATGTTATGAAAATAATTTTAACGTTTTCTGTGTTCTACAGGATAATGGTAAAAATATATTTTTTTTATTTATTTATATTATTTTTTACTACCACTACTAACAAAATTTATTTAAAAAAAATGTATAACATTTCAGTTTTTAAATCTAATCAAATTATTGAAATAAATATAACTGTTCATATATAACTTAGTATAAATACCATGAAATAAAATCAAAATAAATTGTATTAAACATCAAATTCATTAGTTGTATAGAATTCATTTTTATATTCATGAATTTAGTGCAAAATGGCAAAAGGCAGATATAAAACAATTTTTCAAATAATTTATAAAAAAAAAATATATTAATAGGTAATACTTTAGAACGTTTATCTTATTAAAAAATGAATTTGTTTTAAAAATAAATTATAAATGTAGTTAACTTTATTGCAGAATTCAATATATTAATGAATAACTAAAAATGTCATGTTTATTAACTATTAATAATTTTTATAAAAGTTGAGTATTTTGAAAAATATTTTTATTGTAATAAAAAAAAAAGTAAAATATAATAAATTAATATTGATTTCATTCAGTATAGGTAAGTTAATAACTGTATGGGTTTCTTAATACACTGTATTTTTACTTATATTTATTTTCCAATCAACGAAAGTATCTAAAATTATAAAGACGATAATATTTCAGAAATACAGCAACATAAAAAATAAATTTATATTGATATAAAAAATGGATTCATTGAAAATATATTTGTATCAAATTACAATTAAAAACCATTTTTACAATAATAGAAACTAATCATGTTTTGATGTAGTCTTTAAACAGATTTAATTACTATTAATATATTGTATATTTTCAAATTCAACTAATGGTCATTGGTCAAAGTAATGAATTACAGAAAAGTTTTTTCTAAACACATATATGTGATTATTCAAGAGAGCAACATTTATAGGCTGTGTTAAAATTAGACCAGCACAATCTCTACATTATTTAATAAAAAAAAAAAAAAAAATCATTTCGAATAATAAATGTCATCAAATAATTCATCTGTGTTCATTTAATATTAGATGAATTAGTTTTTATATAGAGGTGTCGTATTTTCCAAAAAGTGACACGAATATTTAAGTAGTCTTGCTAATGAAACCAAATTTAACGAATAATGAAGTGCCACTTCTCTATTAATAGACAACTGATAGAAAAGTTTTTATTGTAAAATCCCTGCCTTTTACTAAGTAGATTTGTATTTAAAGATTATTTATAATTCATATATTGCATAACAAACTTTCTCGTATTTGGTTTTTAAATGTATCCAAAAAACACTAACTGAGTTAATCCTCAAATATATACATATACATACATACACATATATATATATATATATATATATATATATATATATATATATATATATATATATATATATATATATATATATATATATATATATATATATATATATATATATATATATATATATATATATATATATATATATATATATATATATATATATATATATATATATATATATATAAAAATATACTATGTGTTAATATATATAGAATAAATATATATATATAATAGTTTCTAACTCCAATATATAAAGAATATAAAAAATTGCTTTGTGTGAAAATTTTCTGATTTAAAAAAATTAAATGAAATATAACGTACAGTATATAAAAAACATAATGAAATTTTATTGGATGTGCTAGTGATGCAGAATGTGTACTTACATGTCGAAAATAAATGTTATATTTCAAATATAATTAGTATCAACTGAATAAATTGTTCAGTTTAACAAATATATATTAGCTAAGAGGTTGTAACAAAGCAATAGTACATATTTTTTTGAAAATGTAATAATATTTGTTGTTTAATGTTTGTTGCTAGCTAGCATGGTGGTTTATTATATGTTTCTGTGTTATTACAAACGTGTAAATGATTTGTTGTCAACTAAATGGCTGATTAAATTAGCTTTAAAATGTATTTATATTATATATTTTATGTTATTATTAATGAGAACAGCGATTTGTTACTTGAGCTTTTTAATTATTTAATATATATTGAAGTGTACAGAAAATATTTATTATTAATAAAAACTTATTTATGTTTTTCAGCATATATATTATTGTATTTATAATGTCACATGACGAATATTTTCATTGAATCTGAAGATTTTTTTGCAATTACATTTCTACTTGAAATAAGAGTAGAGTTTGAATTATACTTATTACTTTAATCATAAAATAATTGTTGAGAAATTAAATTTTTGTATAATTACCAAAAAGATTATTTTTTATAAAATAGTTTTCTAATATAAATCAATCTAAAATCCTTGATTGGAATAAAAACGAGCATATATAAATTATATGAAATAAATTTATATCTTCTTGAAGACAAGGAATTGAATAATAAAATTAATCGTTTATTTTATTTCATTTGTGCATTTTAATTAATAAAATGCCTAATTTAATTACTAGGAAATAAAAATGAAAAAAATCATATATGGACATAAAATACAATTTAAGAAAATTATTTTTAATATGAATATCATATTTTATCAATATAGTTTTTATATTAATAAAAGAAATTAATGGTAATTGAATTAAAAATTCTATTAATATTTTTTTATTAGTAGCTTTGATTCATTAGTAATATTTTTTTAAAAAAATAATAAAATATAATTATTTTTACAAGACTTATTTTACTTTTGATCTTATTCATTTATGTTAAATTCTTTGAAAATAAAATAATTTTTTTTTTAATATAGATTGGTGAATGTTATAAAAAAATATGTTCATATATGTTAATTTTTCGTTAATTTACTGATTTTAAATAAGAAAAATAAAAAGTATTCTTAAAAAATGTTAATAGAACATATCTAACGAAAAATTTGACCCTTTCTAATCATCAAATACAAACTAAAAAAAAAACCATTTTAAATCGTTTAAAGAAATGTAATTATTTTATTCATATTAATGTATAGAAATATAAATTCAAACATATTTGTTTCAAGTAACTGAATATTAATAGAAATTTTACATTTTGTTATTTATTTTTTACTAAAAAAATCAAAAACTTTATTCTAAACCTATTAGTCATTTAAAACTATTTTTGTACATTACATAAATATACACTCGTTCTATATATACAGACATCATGATGAATGAATTCATTTTAAAATTATCTATATTTTTAAAACAGCTATATATATATATATATATATATATATATATATATATATATATATATATATATATATATATATATACATGCAAATGTATATACAATATATATTATTTGTAAACATGTATATGTTTACTGATTATTTTTATATTACATTTCATACAGTAAGATAAGACAGTTAAAATACAATAACATTTTGAATATCTAAATTTAGTGAAATATATTACATAAAATGGTAATTTGTATAAAGAAAAAACGTTTTATCATTTTTAAATTGAATAAAAATCTTAAATAATTTTTAAATATTTTATCAATATTATATCAAAATCATCATATTGTGTAACAAAATCGATTTATTTTTTAAAACATAATAAATATCAATTTTTTGGTTTTAAATTATGTGTATTAAAACATAGTTCTCGTGTCTATCTATATATTTATATACACAGATTGTTGATAATGTCCTAAAGTGTCTTGAAGTTTATAATTATGCTATAATAAATAACAATTTTTATATTTATTTAAATAATAATTGATTAAAGTTAGTTTTATATAGAATTGAGTTTTGAGGAAATCAGTGAAGTTTGATAAAGTAATAGATTTTTTTTTTAAAAAAAACATTTCTTTGGTTAAATCATTAATGTATTACTAAAAATAATTTAAATATTAATTTCATTGTTAATATCATAATTATATTAGTTTAAATTGTGTTCTCATTGAAATCAAATTTCAAAAAAAGGTAATTATTTATATATTATATTCTTATTAGTATAATATGAGCTTTTAACTATTATAAATCATTTTAAAATAATATAATCAAAGATAAATTCAATACATGAAATAAAACTACTCTAATAAATGAAAAAAAAATTAATTAAATTTTAATTTGTATTAAAAATAAAACAGTTTATATTTTTTATAGAAAACAATTTATATTTCTGTAATAATATAATGTGTTTTTTTGAATAACCGAGAATAGGTTGATTAAAAATAGATTTAAATGAATAAATTATGTCAACGCCAATCTTTCCGTCCAATACTGACGCCTAATGTAACGTATTCAATTAGTCGTCGTATTTATGTCGATTCGATATTTTATAAATAGTATCATTTGCCACAATTTCAAATAAAGATAAACTAACTTCAAAATCATACATACATTTCAGTTAACCACACCAAGAATCGATTACTAAATACGTTTCAAAATGAAGAACGTTTGCTGATAAATTGATACATAGATGAATAGTCTGATAATAATTTCTCATTAAATTGTATTTAACAGGTACATTTGTCTATTGTGGAATCTTTTACATATATTTTTAAAATATATAGGGTCATCCAAATGTAACGCCTAGATGAGTGTTTCATTAAAAAGAAACTATACACATGTTTTCCTATATACTACCCTATATACATGTTTTTTTTAATAAAACACAAATCTAGGCGTCACATTTGAATAACCCTGTATAATTAGATTTAAATAAAAAAAAATATTCATTACAAAAAAGACTTAAAATTATTTTTAATATTTTAAATTATGTACACATATTGACTGATTTAGTTTGAATTTGTGCCATTGTGCCATCAACTCATTGCTTGATAAAATCTTCATCGAATGTCATTAGGCCCTCTTGAATATTTTTACAAGATTCTTCCATTGTTTCCTATCTGTTGTTAATCTCATTTAACCCTCACCTCTACAATACTTTACAATATCATTCGTCTATTTTTGATAGGATCTTTTCTTGGATCTATTTGTCTTTTGGTCTCCATTCCAAAATTATTTTTGTCCATCCACTCTCTTCTCTTTTTTATATATATCCTACCTATACCCATTTTTTCGTTTTTTTTAACAAATTTCAAATTATTGAGCTGGCATTCGTTAGATTTTTTATGTTTTCTTGTTATGACCCCTTCAACTGGTTGATTTTTTTTCGAATTTTCTTATATTTTCGATCGATTTTATTTGTTTTATTATATTATATCAATTTTCCTTATCCATTCTCGTATTCATTTATAAATTTTCCGATCATGTTTGAAAATTGTTAACATCTTTTCCAAGCTTTTGCATCATTTTCACATTCAGTTTCCAAGTTTCTGATCTATAAATATAGGATCATCCAAATGTGACGCCTAGATTTGTATTTTATTAAAAAAAAACTATACACATGTTTCTCTATACACCACCCTATACCCATGTTTCTTTTAATAAAACACAAATATAGGCGTCACATTTGGATGACCCTATACAAACAGGCAATATACATTAGTTATGTGTTTTCCGTTTCAAGGTCGATGGTACTTCACTCTTCATCATATTATTCATTCTTCCAAATGCTTCCCATATTACTCCAATTCTCAATCTAATCTCCAGCTAAAGATCACCATCATAATGTATAATTTTTCCCAGATATTTTATTTCATCCATTTGTACCAAACATTGGTTCTCAAACTATATTTTTTCTTTCTCTATTAATCTATTAAACATGATTTCGTTTTTCCATATTTACTTTAATCCAACACTTCTATATTTTCTGCAAAACGTTTCAAACGGGACATTTAGCTCTTCTAGGTTTTCACTAATTAGTATTAAGTCGTCAGCAGACCGTAGATGAGACAAATAACTCTCCATTTATTTTAATAGTTTTATTTTCGAAATTTTCCTCTCATTACCTATTCTAGGGCTACATCAAATCATTTGGGCGACAAATTGTCTCCTTTCCTAACTTCTTTCTCCAGCCTGATTTTGCTTGAGAGATCTACCATTTTAATTTGGACTGTTGTATTTTTATACATCACTTTTAAAAATTCCAAATAATTTTTATTTACCCCTTACTCCTTCAGAGAAAAAACAATGATGCAATTTCTATTGAATGAACTTTTTCAAAATCTTATATATATATATATATATATATATATATATATATATGTGTGTGTGTGTGTGTGTGTGTGTATGTATGTATGCACAGGTGTAGACAAAAGTAAACTGCAATTTTCTCCGAATGAAGAGGTCATGTATTGACCGTTGCATAGGAATAAAATAAATTATTTGTATAGAATATATAGATACATGGAATTCCCTATTCCGTCAACACAGTTGTGTAAGCGAATAAATCAATTTGGTAACAGTACAATGGCACATCTTAATACAAGTTATCGATTTGTATTTCAGATAAAATATTCATACTGTGAATAAACAGATATTTGATTTCGGTTTTATACGTTATAATGCTGACATCATTTGAATTTTCCTTCCTGCAAAAAATAAATAGTCTAAAAAATCGTTAGTACGTTATAAACAAATATTTGTGGAGTATTCGTGTACGTTCTTTTTTCCTGATGAAATAAAATGCATCATTCATGAACATGTTTGTATGTAGTATGTGTAAACAGAAGTATTAACGAATAACAATAATGTACTATGTAAAAGTCGAATTGAAGAAGGGGCTGGCATGTGAGTAACGATAACGACGATACGTCCACGCTAGACTATATGACCTCCTTATTATAACGGCGGCTCTCATATACGCACACAAAGTGAAGGCATCATCAGTCGGCTAGCCAGTCTCTGTAACACAAGAGACGTCAGCGGGGAACGATCGTCGGCTTTGCGCACGTCTATGCGTCGCGGTATTCAGCAGCGTCGAATCGTGCGCACGCGAATCCAATACCGCTTTTATCGAATCATTGTGTCCGTTGCCGTGCACGACACCCTTTCTTCTCCCTTCGGCCGAAGCAGCAAGAAGAGGCAAGAGGGTTGCAGCAGCCGCCATCAACGCCAAGAGCTCTCGCCCTTTCCTGCTGCAGTGAGTTGTGACCGGTGGAACTCACATCAATCGTTATGGCGGACAAGAAGGAACAGTATTATTCACCGCCACCGAAACTTGGAAGATGGGAAGGATTTTCACAGTTTTTATGGAATTCGGAAACGAGCCAGTTCCTAGGAAGGACAGGATCCAGCTGGGGTAAGTTCAGAATTAGATTTTTCATAATTACAATTCGAATCATTTAATCTACTAAATAAATGTTTAAATGTTTTGCACTTGACAATTTTTCATTATTCTTCTAACACCGTTATAGTTCTTTTCTGTAAATGTACTGTAATTCAAAACCCAATCGATATAATATGTATATCGATTAGAGGAGCCGGTATAGACACATTTATATATATATATATATATATATATATATATATATATATATATATATATATGTGAATCTTATTATTTGACCTTATTTCGAGAATATCGAACCATATTTAGTTTTTAATAAGTATTGATTAGCTACATCTTTCTAAATACTTAGTGAAATTTAAATTGGTTTAAAAAAATTTCAATCAACTAACGAACTTATTTCAATAAAATACAACCAATTCTATACATTTATAAATATAATTTTGTTGACTAACGATGAAATATTTGAACCAAATTGAAAATTTAATAAAGAATAGAAAAAAATCAATAACGACAGAAATAATGTAAAAGTGTGAGCATTTTCGATTAAATTATAAATAACTATAGTACACAATAGTAAATCGATAGATATAATTGCTGTACATATTAAAGTATAAAACATAATTCTATTAACCATTTTTGTATTTATTCGTTTATGATTTAATTTCGATGAACATTTTTAAAAATTCAATCAAATATCGTCTAATGTATGTATATCTGATTTTAAAATGTGTTTGTGCATATATATATATATATATATATATATATATATATATATATATATATATATATATATATATATATATATATAAGTAAAAAAAAAAATGTTTTTATAAATATATTTCTCTTATATAAATTATTTATGATTCTTTTTAATATACATATATATAAATAATATTCATAAAAAATACATAATTATCATAATTCCACATTTCACTCCGAATTTCTTTAACGAATCGTTTTTAAGAACGATGAATGTCCAATAAACTATAGTTGCATATACAGTTCGTTAGAAGTTCATGTTACGTAACTAACAATTTCGAGAAATTTTATATATTTGTATAATCATTTTTCCTCATTTTTTTATAAATTCTTTTTTTACCTTAAAAATATGTTTTTTAAATTGTTATATATATGTGTATGTATGTATATAGAATGATTTTTAAGCGTACTAGAACTTTAAATTGAATCCTCATCGAAAGCTCTATCTAACCCAAAAACATCCTCTCTTTCTCCTCTCTCTCTCTCTCTCTCTCTCTATATATATATATATATATATATATTGTATATATATGTTATTCCTTCAATGTGGATATTTAAATATTTTTTCACAAACTGGAAAAATATTATTAGATAATAATATTAAAAAAAAATTATATAACATAACATTTATCGCTAATAAATTCATATTCAGAAATAAATTTAATTTTTTCTTTATACTATTTTATTTATTCTTATTTTATTCTTCACAACGATAAAAAATATAATTTAGCATTTAATTAAGAAATACACTTTCGATTTTTTTAAGTTATGGTAATTTTTTATGTAGCAATCATTTAATTAAAACTATACTACTACTATTACTAAACATTACTGAAGTTATTTATCTTTAAAATTACATTTTTTTTGTACATTATGCATATAATCGTTCGGTTTGATCACCATAATACATTTTTTTAAACAAAAACTGAAACATTCCTATATATAGGTCATCCAAAAGTGACGCCTAGATTTGTGTTTTATTAAAAAGAAACTATACACATGTTTCTCTATATACCACCCCATACACATGATTCTTTTTAATAAAACACATCTAAGCATAATATTTGGATGGCCATATATATATATATATATATATATATATATATATATATATATATATATATATATATATATATATATATATATATAGGTGGTCCAAAATAGACTGAAGTATAGTAAATGATAGCACAAGTGATTTGTATGTTTAAATCCTTCAATCTCATTTGTACCACTCTATATAAATTTTGAAAACAGATTACCCGAAGAAAATTATTGAAATAGTATCCATTGTATTTTTTTATACATTGCTTACTATTGTAGATCGGTTTAAAAATGATTTAACCATGAAGTGAAATATTCATAAATGATGAGAATTTAAAATTAATTTTTTCTCTAATAATAGATTTAATTCAAATTACACACACACATAATAAATATATATATATATATATATATATATATATATATATATATATATATACACCTACATATGTTTTAATTTTATTTTGAAAAAAATATTCTTGTACATATTTTCAATAACATTTCTTAAAATAATTTTGAAAAATAAATCTGTGTAAAAATTAATAGACATACTGAAACATATGTGTTTATTTCATTGAAATGTCTAGAAATGATTGTTCTCTTTTTTGATTTTTTACATATTCATTAATAATTTATTAGGTATTCAATAAAATGGATGTAATTCAAAGTGTTAATCCATTTATATAAGTGAATTTAGTCACAGTAAGAAAATATCATTGCTAAATAACAAGTAACATAAATATTTATACAATCTATTTTTTTATTCTAATTTATTATTGTGATATCCTTTTATTATTCTAAAAATGTCATTTACTAAACTGAAATAATCACACACACACACAAATATATATATATATATATATATATATATATATATATATATACATAAACATTTGTTTCATTATATATGATTATAAAATTAATTTGAAAACAATTTGAAAAAATTGGATAAGTATTTTAGTATTTAAAAAAAATATTTAAAATAAATATTATAGATTATTCAAACTAAAACCGCCGAAAACACTATCTGAATTTATTTAAAAACTGTTAAATGCATAACACAAACTGTTTTTAAATACACGCATACCCACACACTTTTATACACACACATTATATATATATATATATATATATATATATATATATATATATATATAAATAATTTTTTTCTATAATGTTATTACATCATTATCTTTACTTTGAGATAGTGTAATTTGGATATTTTAAAAAAAATATTTTGAAAAATAAACTTTGGTCAAGTACCGCATTTACAAAATATTTATTTTGAAAGTTACTCATTAACGATAAACCAAGACTTACACGTGTATTGATCGACGTACAAGATTAGTTCAGTTCATAAATTGAAACACATATTGCATATTTATTTTTTTTTCCTATTGCAAAGGTCAAACGTGCCATTATCTGCACAAAAAAAGAACTATTGAATATATACATTTGTTTTATTGATCAATAAATCTTTGAGACTGCTCGTTTAGTTTTCATTGCGTGAATACCAAACAGCGAATGTTCAATATTTTCATAGCGTTCGAAATAAAGTTGGTGTATCTAACTCGAACAACTATGTAATATAGTAATATCAAATCGTTTTTAAACTAATTCGTTTCAATATTTTATATGTACATAAAATTCACTTTCTTTGTTTTCGTATGATATTAGTATTTTAAGAATGTACTGTCCACACGTTTGATATTTGGATAAAAATTTTAGATCGTTCTAAAAATAATAAATAAATAAAAACTAAATCAAATATTGTAAAATTAGAATGTTAATGTCACTATTATATATATATATATATATATATATATATATATATATATATATATATTTGTGTAAACATTTTTCAATTTATAATTTATGATAATTACAATGATCAACAAATACATTTCACTCTTCTGAAATAATATAAGTAAATAATGAATAAATTTTAGGATTGTGTTAAAATAAATTTGAAACTTGTTTTTATTAAAAAAATAATATATTTAAAATTTATTCTTAAAAATAGATCTATAATATAAAATGGAATTTAATTACCATTATTCATAAATCTATGTAAATTATTCGAAGAAATATTTACATAAAACTAATTTTTTATTGACTAACACAGTACGGTTATTCTCAAACACCACTTAACACAGTTCAGATTTGATATTAAAATTGATAATTTTCTTTTCTGAAAAGAACACTTATAATCCACTTTTCGTTTAATTTCAATTGAACTTTAGTTTTGATAGCATTCGAGGAAAAAAACAATTAATGTTCAATATCTATTTGTGAAAATTTAATTGAAATTTAATAAAATACCTATTAACACCTTTGAAATTCTAGTAATGTTAATGAATCTATAAAATTATAAATTCAGTATTTTCAAAAAAGAAATGATTTTATATTAAATTATTTTTTACTGAAACTGTTAAAAAGCTTAAATAATTAATTCTTTATATATATATATATATATATATATATATATATATATATATATATAGGTGCATCCAAATTTGACACCTAGATTTGTGTTTTATTAAGAAGACAAAATCAACTATACACATGTTTCTTTTTAATAAAATACAAATCTAGCCGTCACATTTAGAAGAATGATTGATATTCCTTTATGTTAAAAAAAAAACGTTTTTGAACAATCCATCCTACCTGTTCTCACATATAGTAGTGAAACATGGGTCTTGAATACCATAATAATTTAGCAGCTCTCAAAAATATATATTAAGAATAACATGAAAAAATAGAGGAAAAAACAAAAGTTACAAATGTTAGGGTAAAAGTAATAATTTTGAAATGGAATTGGACTGGTTATATATCAAGAAGAGGGGGTAGGTATCAATGAACAAGGGAAATTATTGATTGGGAATTTAGATCTATAAAAAACCCAAGGAAGAGATCCTTGATATGATGGGATAGAGATATAAGAAAAATTGTCTGAATGGATTGGAAGAGAAAGATACTGGATTGGTTGAAGAAGAAAAATTTAGAAGCTTTCATCCAACAGTGGTGATGATGACAAATATATATATTATTTATTACAATTCATTTCAAGTTTTTATAAGTCTACTGAAAATAAAATATTTATCTTTATTTTTTCTATAATTTTCTGCTTTAGTTTAATACTGAAGATAGTTTTTTTTTCTACAAGCAATAAAACAAATAGTTTTTATTGAAATCTTTCTAAATTATATACCTATTAAATTATTTACAAAATTTATATTACAAACTTTTTTCTGACCTTATTTATTTATTACATTTGAACTAAGGGTTTAATAATGTATTTTTTAATACAAAACATACAATAATTCTTTGTATTTACAAGGTAGATCAAATGAGATTGAAAGATGCAACCTTTATTCCCAATTTACACCCTTCAGTCTTATTTGCTCATCCTATACATTTTCGATATCCTAAGTTTGATAGATTGTTTTATCTCAAACATTTTTCTGATAAATTTCTTACTGGTATTAATTGAGATTTCTCTTATTTTTGTAATGTTTAATTATTTTCTTGTCAATTAATAATGACATGAATGTTTGTAACTATTTCTTTTATTTTTTTTTAAATTTTGTCAGGAACAACATGGAAAAATTTTCATTTTCAATCACTTATTACATACACAAAATATTGTCTGTATAATTTTTTTTACTCTAAATAAATGCATTCTATAAATTTATTTTATAAATATTTTACGAATATTTTTTGTAAGAAATAACATTATTTTTATTCAGTTCTTAATATAAATAACAATAAATATTATAGGGTCATCCAAATGTGACATCTAGGTTTGTATTTTATTAAAAAGAAACATGTGTATAGGGTGGAGTATAAGGAAACATGTGTATATTTTCTTTTTTTTTTTAATAAAACATAAATCTAGGTGTTGTATTTGGATGACCCTATTTTAATATTCAATTTATGAAAAATTTTATTAGCATTTAAGTCAAAAATAGAAATTTTATCTTCATTAGAAATACACTTTTTCAAATAATGTATAATGATATGCATGTAGATTAATTTGTATACTAAATTAACTTAATATAAATTCTACTAAATGTAATTTTATTTTGATTTATTAAGAAATAATTGTATATATATATATATATATATATATATATATATATATATATATAAAATATGTTATGTATGTGTGATATATTTGTGTGTAGTACAGGACTACTTAATCTAAACACGTCTTTACATTTTATTGAAATTCATAATAATTTGCATCAATTCATTTCAAATACATATCGTTCTTATGCTTCGACAGCCTTCAAAAATTCGAACTGTAAAATGACCTTGTGAGAATATAAATAAAATATGTTTTTTTTTTATACACTTAAAAAAAATCTCTCGTTCTTATCTTGAACTCTCTACAGTATTGAAAACGTGGAATACATTACAATTGAAACAGAAAACATTGAAAGGAATTTACACTTATATTATACTGAAAGTAAAATTTCTATAGTCGACAATAAACTAAAAGAAAAAATATACACACATCTATCTACATCTTCTAACATAACAATTTAACTTTTATACAAATTTCATACGAATGATTCATTAAATTAAAATTATTTCTATGAATTGTTTTGATAGTAGAATATATCTATATAATTGACTGTAGTAATTTTTATTATTGCTTATCTCTTTTAACTTACTCGGAAACGATCAATATTCTACGTAACCAATTACCACACGTTGTTTTTTTAACACTGATATGACATGTTTAAGTTTTTAGCGATTACAATGACGTATCAAATTAGTAACCATATGTGCTAAATATTTCAACGTTCACAAAAGTATGACATTTTTATATTTATTTAGCATCGGATAGAATAGTTTTTTTTTTTTAAAAAAAACGCAATGTGTATATCAATAATAAGATATGTTTAGATTTGAAAACGTTATGTAATTTTAAAATATGTACTTATTTAGAAGAAAAATGAAGTCAATTGAATAATAGAATATGAAAATAAATTGTTGTTACTTACAACATTCGAATTTTTACTATACATTCATTAATTTAATGATAATGTCTATATTATTTAATAATTTAAAATGTGATAATAATTCTATAAATATAGGGTCATCCAAATGTAACACCTAAATTTGTGTTTTATTAAAAAGAAACTATACAGATGTTTTCCTATACTCCACCCTATACACATATTTCTTTTTAATAAAACACAAATCTAGGAGTCACATTTGGATGGTCCTATATAATTGGTAGGTTAGTAAAATTAATTGATGTTCAGTAAATAGGCTTTACAACATAAAACTTCAATTGATAATTATTACTGTACTTAGTATTAAAAATTATTTCTTATCATCATTGAAATTATATTCGTTTATTTGAGATGCTTTTCAATTGAAAATAAATATTTAAAAATAAAATCCAGTTATTTATTTAATTGCAAGTACTATCAATAAATAAATAAATAATCATGTTGTATAACTCGAAATTCTGTCTGTGTTATTATACTTTTTGCTTATAAATATTTACAATGTTTTTTATTTGCCTTTAATAAAGTAAATTTCATAATATTAAGCATTTTTTCCTTATTTATATATATATATATATATATATATATATATATATATATATATATATATATATAAAGTAAAGAAATTATGTATTTTTTATGTAATATTAATTGAATAAAGTAGATAAAATTATTTTCAACAGAAGTCACTGTTATGAATTTGAATTAATTAAAGAGTATTGAAAAATCGAAAAATATACAAATATTGAATCAAAAAAATATTACTCTTAGATTAAACATTTTTAGATTGTTCATCCAAATTCAGTTTTTTAACAAAAGTCAAAAAAATACAAAACCAAACAAAATAAAAAAAATATTTGTATATCCTTTAAAAGTATTTTTTAAAAACACAAATTCAAAAAACACAAATTAATCACATATCGAGTAACGATGATAAAACTTCATTATTAATATTTCAAAGGCGCAAAGCAGTTTAATTGTACAAAATAACCTTGCTATTTAATTACAGTAACGTGATATGTGATACTGTTAATATTTTTCCTGATGAAGAAATACACACATCTAGATTTCTTATATCAATTAATATACAATAGAATGATTTTAATTTTTATACATAATTCATATTGGTATTTTTAATCGTCCTTATTCATATTATGTTATATATATATATATATAGATCTCTATATATATATATATATATATATATATATATCAGCCAACTGCTGAGAGAAAATTTGATTGAATGTAATTAGGTCTTCTTAAATATTTTCCCAAGATTCTTCCATTAATTCCTATCCCTGGCTTATCTCATCCAATCGTTACATTCACAATATTTTACAATATCGTTCCTCAATCTTTGATAAGGTCTTTTTCTGTGTCTCTTTCTGTCTCTTGGTCAACATTCCATAATGATTTTTATTCATCATCTATTTTATTTATTTTCATTATCTATTTTATTTATTCTATTATCTTCTCTTTTTGCTTTATGACTTGTCTATGCCCATTTTGTCAATTTTATTTGGTATATATATATATATATATATATATATATATATATATATATATATATATGTATATATATGTATGTATATGTATATGTATATGTATGTATCCCCTCGGGAGCGCACACTCATCACTCGCTTAAAAAAAGATACGTTTTATTTAAATTAAGTTGTGCAATTTTGATGGGACATTCTATATAATAACAATATAACATGGATTACATATTTAATTAAAATGTCAAAAATTAAAGTACGATAACTTTTAGATAACTCAATATTTAAATATCACACACGTTTAAAAAAATATTAGGTAATTTATTTTTTTATCTACAAAAGTGAATTATAAAGCCCTGAACGTGAAAATAATTTATAATTTTTAAACTAACCACAAACATTTTTAAGTAATGTTAGGAGTAATCAAAAATTATAAAAAGGAAGATAAAAAAATAATTGCAATGACAAATATTATGAAAGTAATGATTTTTTAAATAACTAAATAAATAATTTCTATCCCAGAAAAGAATGTTCAAAAATACCTAAAAATAAGGATGAGAATATCAAAAGTAAATCTAGATCATGAACAATCGGAAAGTATAGGTCATCCAAATGTGACGTCTGGATTTGTGTTTTATTAAAGAGAAACATGTGTATAGGGAAATATGCATATAGTTTTTTTTGTTTCTTTTTAATAAATCAAAGATCTAGGCGTCGCATTTGGATGATCCTATATATTACGGATTGACATGAAAAGAATTAGAATTTGTTTAGCATTTCATGATCAAAAATGAGTAGAAACACAATTACACACACATTTATATATATATATATATATATATATATATATATATATATATATATATATAAGATGACTCAAATAAGGCTGAAGAATAGTAAAGAATATTAAATGATTTTAAGCAAGTTAAATATAGTCTAACCCCTTCATTTTCATTAGGGCTACCTTATATATATATATATATATATATATATATATATATATATATATATATATATATATATATAGTCTTATGCATGTATGTGTATTATAAGTAAACATACATATTTGCATTCTTTTCAGTGAAAACACAAAATTATTATTTACTTAATAATATATTTGCCATAGATATTATATTTCATCATAAATATCAATAGTTTTATTTTATAAATTTTGTTTATTCATTATAATATATATATATATATATATATATATATATATATATATGCGGTTTATGTAATAATTCAAATGTTAGGATTATAAAAAAAATATATTATCAATATACTTATATGAAAGATTAGTAGGATATTCATTGTATAAAATAAAATATATCATATAATTTTACTCACCAGACTTACAAGTATTATATATATATATATATATATATATATATATATATATATATATATATATATATACACATAAACACATGGCGATAATAATTATTTTTATCTAATCTGTTATCGTATAATTGCAGTACTCTTTAAATGGCGCATTATAAAGAAACTATTATCACCTATACTATTTGTATAAGGTAAACCCTTATTTAAGATTATTAAGAAAAATAAATAGATATAGATAACAAGTCGAATAAGTATTTTATCCTCTTAATCATGGTTATAAATTAATATTCGTTACCTAATTATTTTTATCAATTTAATAGCACTTGCAATTGTCAACTATACAAACATTTTTTTATAAAAAAATCATCAGTTAATTAAATTTCATAAAATAGTTAAAGTAAATATTAATATATTTTTTAGTAACGTTTTAAATTGTTTAATTTTTCTTTTCTATAAAATACATATGAATTTTTTACCTTCAGGAATTAAATTATTAGAATATATACATATCTTTATTCCTCATTTTCATATATACATACATACATACATATATATATATATATATATATATATATATAAATAAATATAAGGTATGTATGTAAATTACTCATAATTCTTGTTTACAAAATTGTGGTTATTATTACTCCATTGAATTATCATTTTCATATAAAAATATTATTTTTTCACTACCTCAGCTCATTTATCAAACCAACATCCGCACAATTTGTGCATGATTTTTTAATAATGTTAAATACATATTTATAGATTAACCCGCAAATGTTGCAGCTCTAAACAAAGCCTTGGAGTGAATGTATTAACAGTACCATCAACTAAATGTACAGATGTAGTCTCAATAATGTGTTATGTTCATTTGATCCCAATTAACATCTGACATCAATGAATAATGTCTTAATCGTTTTGTTATATACATTTGTGTTAGAAAAATTAATCTATTGTGATATATTATTTGTCTATGTATATATATATACACATACATACAGGCACACAATATCGATTCTTTACATAACAAAAATTGTTCATCAACATAAATTGAATGATATAAATATATTTTCATGCAAGTATACATTAAATATGTGACAAAAACAAACCGCTTTGAACTTTATTTCTGTAATAAATAGTCCAATTAATTTATTCAAATTTGTTTCGTTGTATGCCATTATCAAAAGAAATATATTCCAAATGCATAAAATTACTCTTTGCCGATTAAACAAAATCGTTTATATCAATTAAACTTTGATTTTTTTGTTAACAAAAATGTTTAACGAAGACCTTATATATAAACAACCTTCATGTATTTTTTTATAATAAGTATTTATTTCAGTAACATGTATATGTAAAAAATAAAATTTAATAATCATTTCCTTTATAATATTATATTTTATTAAGCATATGATTTATGCACATATTAGATGTATGCATAAAGAATTAGTAGTTTATAGAATTAATTAAAAAATATGCTTGTTTTCAAATTTAAATTAATAAGTTTTTTTTATTGAGATATATTTTTATATTGATGGACTTGTTCTACCTAGTATATAAATATATATATATATATATATATATATATATATATATATATATATATATGACGCCTAGATTTGTGTTTTATTAAAAAAACAATACACATGTTTCCCTATACATGGTCATCCAAATATGACGCCTAGATTTGTGTTATTAAAAAAAACTATACACATGTTTCCCTATACATGTGTCTTTTTAATGAAACATAAATCATTTGGATGATTTTATATATATATATATATATATATATATATATATATATATATATATATATATATATATATATATATATATATACATAAAATGTGTGTGTGTACGTTTACGTAATTAGTGTATGTATAAGTACTTAAGCGGAATCTAAAAAAGTATAATCAGTGATGTACATAAAATACAAAACATTTGTGGTTTTATAAAACATATGTTTAAAGATAACTGAATTTCCTGTTTTATTTCTTGTGAACGTATGTTTGTAATTGTAATTGTTCATATACATGTTGACAAGTCATATATACACATATTTCTTATATTTTTATACACACACTCACACAAACGTGTATATATATATATATATATATATATATATATATATTTAATATTATACGATTGCACACTCATATATTTTATTAAATAATTTTCAGAAAATAATTTGCATTATGTCATTTTGATATTTGTTAAAATAATTAAAAAACATTTTCTTTATTAGACTTCTACCATTTTGTTAAAAAAATGTCTCTCAATGTAATTTGTTATTGAACTTGTTATCCAGTTAATTTTCTTTTGTATATTAATATATTTTAATATTTAATATGTTTCACGATATCACAAACTCGTTTATTTTATCAAATAATTTTTAGAAAATATTTTACACTATCTGTCATTTCGATATCTGTTAAAATAATTAAAAAACATTTTCTTAATTAGACTCATACAATTTTGTTAAAAAATGTTTCAGTGTTATTTATTACACTTGCCATTTAAAAATTGCTTGTGAAAAAATCAATACTGTTGAGAGTTTATGTTGATATTGAAATATTTATCTCTATTTTAAAGTGAGTTAGAGTTTGTGTATCAAATTATTTTTTATTCATTGTTTCAACGTTAATTAATATATATAACATATATATATCGAATAACATTAACACCATATCCCTTAACATTATTTGAAATTATTTACAACACCGCTGTTCACAATATGCTAAACAAGTGTCTGTATAACATACAGATAATAACATCTGTAATGGATACATGTGTAATGAAAAATTTGATTAAAAATACATGTGTTAACATTGATGAAAATTATATTAGTTGTTTTAAAAAACTGGTTAGAATTGTGTTTAAATTGAATTAAACACGAAACTCGTTCAATAAAAAATATGTATCAAATAAAAATATACATAATTTGTTAACAAACAGTTATGTGTCGTGTATTATTTTAGTATTGTGTTTGAAAAAAGGATAAATGAATATATAGGGTTATCCAAATGTGACGCCTAGATTTGTGTTCTATTAAAAAGAAATTAAAAAAAAAATACACATGTTTCTTTTTAATAAAACACAAATCTAGGTGTCATATTTAGATGATCCTGTATTTACTAGCGAGACAGAAATATCTTTTTATGATTGAAAAATTACATAATGAACTTAAAAGATATTTTTCTAAATGTGAAATAGAAAATTAAATACAATATAATATGTAATGTACAAAAAGTGAAAAAAATATGACTTATTTTCGAATCTGTTTGTAATAAAATTGTTTACTAACTGCAATTTCTCAAGTTATATAAAATACCAATTAGCATAAACTAACAATAAAGCAGCAGCTATATGTATTTGATTTAATCTCAAATTGAAGTCATTTAGTACAGAAAATTCCAAACGATAAAAATACAAATAGCATATTGACATTTTATTATTTATATTCTTGTTCCAATATTTTGTCTGAGTATCGGTAATACATTTACTTTTTTATTTAGTAGTTTTATTATTTATGAAATAATTTCATTACTGAATTGATATATAAAATGGAAAATCAATGGTCAAACGAAGAAATTGTTTCAACAATAAAAATGCTGTTATAAAAAGTTTTAAATTAATTTTCGATTTATGAATTTTTAAAATACTATCGTTTGTTGTATCTCTTTTAATTATTTAGTTACTTTTAATATATTTCAAATGTTCTTTCAAAGAAAAATAAGAAAATATATATGTAATTTATGTCTTGTATATATATTTGAATGCGCATCTTCATTTTCATTCTGTTTTCGTGTGAATTCATATGCGTTTCTTAAGCATTGAAATCGGACTCCATTCGTAGTACCACAAAAGCCATTGAGTTTCTTATAAAGACGTACTACACAGATACTTCATATTGCTATTTACTATTCATAATGACTCCCTCGGTGCATTTTTCACGCTTTCTATGCACAAAAGCGTACGAAATCGTTAACAATGGAATCAAGGTTGAAACGGGTTGAAAACTCTGAGGAAATAAAGTCCCACCGGTACTATTTCCATCATATTATATATATATATATATATATATATATATATATATATATATATATATATATATATATATATATATATATACACTTACACATTTCAATAATGAGTGAATGTAATTTACTTTGAAATATTAAATATTATATGAAAAATTTAGTTAAGAAAATCTTGTAATTAATTTCAATTTTCGACTTTAATTATTCCATGAAGCAATTATATGTATTATGAAATCATTAAAAATTAATATAGGATTTTACAATAAGAATGTCAGAACTTTGACAGCTGGTAACAGCCATGTTTAATTTTTTTTAAGCTCATTTTGACATTTCAACTCAGTATAGTTTGGAAAATGATCATGGAATATTTAACACTTCTACAACGCTTAGAAATTGTAAAATCTTCAATAGACTTATTGAAATAAAAAATTATTGAATCCATTATTTCACGAAATTGCCTCATCAATTTGGCACTAAATCTTGTCTAATTCCATTGGATTATTTTCTGTGAGGTTATGTGAAATCATTGGTTTATGCTGATAAACCATAAACAACAAAAGCATTAAAAATAAACATTAAACATGTAATTCATTAAATTGAACCACAATTATGTGAAAGAATGACTGTTAAACGAAGTCGTGATGGTCAAATGAATGAAATTGTGTTCCATTGTTAATGCCATGGAATATGCTTAAAAATGAAAACTCTAAATAACTAATTAATTAAATATTTTTTGTTTTATTTACATTTAAACTTCTGAAACGCTTATTGGAAAATCCTATATCAAAAACTTAATTGCATTTTTGTTTTTGTAGAAAATTATGCTCTTATAGTCATAATGATGTTATGACTATCGAAATGCACATCAGGAAATACAGTTAATAATCAGTGTACTTGTATAAAATTGTTGAACGATTCATTTGTATTAATTATACTCAAATTTAATTTCTGAAAAAAATATAAAACTTGCTTTTTAAGAAAAAACACTTATTACTTATTTTTTAATGTAAATTTATTCACTAAGTTTGAAAAACTGTTTCGTAATTAGTCAGAAACATTCAATTATTCAGCATACAAATTCTGAAAATCTTTTTACACCAATTATTTGTAAAAATTAAAATAAATTGTAATAACTTTCATTATTTTATTTCAATTTGAGACTCAATTCACAATATAAAATGATTATATGAAGAATAAGTCGTTTTGCTATAATCATTAAATGGTTTAGAGATTTAAAACCTCTGCCTAAATATCACTGATGAAAAAAAATTTTCTCTTTTCCACATACCAATTTTTCAATTACAATCCAGCGTTCTTATTCTAATTTCATTTTATTCTTATCAACTTTTCCACGTATTTCCAAATCCTTTAATCTCTTGATCTTCCAGAATATTTGCCGAAGATATTCAGTATCTTTCCAGTGATATAATTGAATAGAAAGATTTTTCACTATACTATTAAGTAGTATGATGATTTTTTTATTTTATCAAAGATATAATGAAATTATCTAGTTTGAATGAGTGCTAAGAACATATACATAACATTTTTGAAATATAAAAAATATTTTTTACACTATATATATATATATATATATATATATATATATGAAAATAACCATTTATCATTCAGTTTTGTTTACATCATAAATAAAAATACACTTTAATTTCAATTCATTACTATTTATTTTCTTGATTAATTAATTAGTCTATTATGACTCATTAACTTTGACATACTTGAACCTATTACTGTAATTACTATTATTTAAAACAGGAAAATAAAATTTGTTCAAATTGATAACACATTTTAAATAAACAATAATAATATATTATAAAAATATATTCCAATAAATATGTTTATTGAAATAAACTTGTCATATTCTTTGCAATTGATATTAAGAATTGAAGTACTTGTACATCTCTTGAAAACAATTTAATTAACAATTTTGTTTATTAATGAGTTAAAAGAGAATTAAATTAAAAATGTACATGATGTTGGCAATCAGAATAACCGTGTTATATAAAACGAAGGTAATATTGATATTATGATTTTAATATTAGCGATAAAGTAATTAGATATAAATATTGCATTTATTACTTAACGATAAGATAAAATTTATTTCAAACACATCTGAGTATAGTACGTAAACAACTGAATAATATGGATATAAATTGTGGATTATTTTATTAAAATATGTTTGTTCATAGCTGAATATAAATATATTACCTTATGCATATTTTATTAACTGAGGTTAGTTTAGGATTAATAAATAATCTGAATCGAAACGTGCATCATAAACATATGACCTTGTTTCTCTCATACACTACAATTACATTCTTTAATTGGTTTCTTGATTTCTATTAATAAAATAGCATGGTTACATGGAACAGTAATTACATTTTTCAATATTTCATTTAACTAGTAATAACAATTCGTTGATGAGTTTCTCAACCAGAAGTAACAACACATTTAGATCATTTATTTAAATTGAAAATATATTTAATCTTAATTTAACAAAACTGCAATGTATAATTAAAATCATAAACAGAGTTCGGAGTCAAGTTGTTCTTTCATTCATAGATATTTATTTCGGGACAATTGAGATAAGTAGCGATCTCTTCTGCACGATTTTCTTATCCGTATCGTTTGTGATATTTTCGTATGGCTGTAAGTTCACAAATGCAACATTCTGAAAACTTTTCATAAACATATGGTATGATCGAACTGCGACTATTTTTAGCATTGGAACGAAGTCTAAAAATAATATTATAGTTAGATCACGAGGATGACAGTTATGCATCTAAAATCAGTATATAACTCTGGTTTAAAAATACATTTCATTAATTAAAAAAATATGTCGCCGAAGACAAAGTCTTCAACTAATAAATAACATATATATATATGCAAAATATTTCAACTATGTATACATAAATATTTTGAACAATTGTTTAAACTCGAACATGTATGTATGTCAATGCAAAGTGTGTAATCAAATGCTCTTTAAATAAAAAGCATGAAATATTCATTAATTTTTTTACGTCGAGTGAATAATTAATTTACTAAAATAAAGAAACTGATTGTTATTTTTAAAGTTTTATATCTTGAATATAAAATCATTTTGCAATTTCAAAACAAACACAATAAACGAAAATAATATTTAAGATGTAAACAAGTATTAATAAATACTAAAATTAAACATTATCTGATTTATTCGGTTTGTTCTTCGTTATGAATATTAATTTTAATTTCGGTACAAGAAATGTTAACTTTTTTAAAAAAATATAATTAATATTTTGAGATTATAATTATTGTAGCTATTTAAAATGACCTCCATAATGACTGAAATATTACATAATAACTTGTACTATTTTAAAATAAAAATAATACTATATAATTATAATCTATTCATTAATAAAAAAACACTTTTTTAAAATATATTGAAATCTTGGCAATACATAGAAATTTAGAAACCACTATTTTTATATCTCACAAATATTCGCTACACCTGCTTCTGGATTTTATAATTTCTTTTTTATAGATAAAATATTTACTTTTGATCTAAATTATCTGTTTTATTTTTTTATTACATTTTAATAAAAAATGAATCATTTCCATACAAATTATATTCTTGAAAAAAAATATTACATAAAATTTTCGATCAATAAGTTTTGTTTAAATAAACTTGTAAATATTTATTTCATTTATGTATTAGACATGAAAGACGTTTAATATAACAGTCATTCATATACTAATAGAGTAGACTTATTAGTAACAAGGTCTCGAAGCCATATCTCATTTTATTAGTAATTAAAAATAGGCATGCAAAAATGTTCTATATATATAATTGAGAATTGAACAATATAAATAACATTTTTTCTCACTTAGTCGAACAAGACAAGGTAATGAATGATGTCTAATAAATGCGTAAATTATTTAAATTTCTTTATTGAAAATGACGTCAATTTTACATGGTATGTTTTAATGATAATATTTGTTATAGTCCTTTTTTATAAAAAGGAAATGCATAAAGAAGTTTCTTGATTATTGGAAAATTTATTAAAATTTCTATATTAAAAATATATTTCTATAAAAATTACCTCATATATGCTTTTTTATTGAAATAATGCAGTTCTAGGAATATTACATTTCATACCAAAAAAATTTAATTATGAATAAATATTCTTATCATCTTTATTTTATAAAATGTTACTATTTAATATAAATATATTAGCTATATAAAATAGTTATTTTTCTAAAAAAACAATTCACTGTTTCTCAGACGTTTCAGTGTAAAATTCTACAAAAAATATATATCAGGAAAAAATAAAAAAATACCTTGTTTCTTATTTTGAACAATATTGAAAAAGATGAATTATTATTGCCGTTGTAATTTTTTTTATAAAACTATATTTTTTTAGATTAACAATAATAGAAAATAAATATATTACAATATTTCCAAGAAATTTTACACATAAATAATAAAAAATAATATACAATGTAAATATATTCTCGTGTGTGTATTAGCCTTTATTGGATGTTTTCTATAAAAAAAATGTTTTACCTTGTAACAAATTGTGTTTATTAAAAAGTATTGACTTTTATTTTTAATACAACACTGATCACCGTGAAGGCTATATATATATTTTTAAAATATGTAAAAATTATACAAAAAGTATTATTTTATAATAAATATTTATAAACATGTTTTTTTTATAAAAAAGTTATACTACCTAGAAAATGTACATGACACATAATTCTACGATAAATATTTCCATGAGCTTATTCGAATGAATTACTCAGTCTAATACCACAAAATTTTACAAATGTTCAATAACCATTTTATTATTGTTGATGTATGGAAAATATAGATAAAATGTCAATAATTCACATAGCAGATAAACTTTAATAAAAAATAGTTAAATGAAAATTTACCAGAAAAAAAATTTTAATGATTAAAATATTTTAATTTTTTATTAAAATTTTATGTATATATACACAAATGTATAAATAATACAATATTTTCGTGCTGATCAGAATGAATGATAAAATATTTAAATTTAAATATAACTATGGAAGAATTAATCGAGTAGCTCTAATATCAATCCAGTTTAACGATTCATTGGCATCTGAAAACGTTTGGTAAATTTTCATTTGGATCAAAGAGTTTATTATGAATTATCAGAGTTTAATTTGAAGCAATGAATGGATATCTACATTTCTCATCACTGTAGATTGGAAAATGAGCCATTCATGAATCGAATTGTTACTGGTGATGAAAAATAGTAACACTATTTAACGTCGAAGACAATGTGTTAACCGCGACAAGACATTATCTCCACAATTGAAAGGATGATTCCATTCAAGGAAGATTATACTATCGGTTTGGTGGAATATGAATAGAATTATCAATTAAGAGCTTCTACCAAACAATAAATCCATTACAAAAGCGTTGTATTGTGAACAACTAGACTGAAAATGCAAGATTAAAATGGGAAAGAGTTGTGATTAATAATGGAAAATATATTTTGGTTTAAAATTAAAATGTCAACTTTTTATTACATTTCAAAACTCTAAAAACACACACACATTATTTATGGAATGACTCAATATATACATGAAAGAAAATCTTATATTAAACATTTGTGTATTTATGTAATCACAAAACTGAAGATTCAAAAATTGCAAAATATTTACACGACATTGTTTTTACTATCCGGTAAATATTCCACTTGTAAATGAAACACTAAACACTTAAATTTAATCGATTGTTCTGCGTATCTATATAGATCAAGTATATTTGGTTTTAATGCATTGCATAAGTAAATATTTGCAAATTCATTGTAATCGACAAGTCGAGGTCAACCCATTGAAGAACGAGAACATCTCAAAACCTGTTCATGTATTTATTTTACATGCAATAAATTTTGAAGTACGTTCATTTATATTCATTACCAGTGCATACATACAAAATATGTAACTATACATACACACACGCACATTTGTATGTATGTGTGTGTCTTTATATTTTTAAACACATATGCAGAAAAACTTGAAATCGTGTTAAACTTATTGTTCAAAATAAAAGGTCTAGTTTATAAGTAGAATTAACATCTGTATTATAAATAAGTCTACCACAAAAACGTTTTTTCCAATTAGTCTTGACCCTTGACATATTTTTTTCTTATTCGTGACTATACGGATATTTATTTACGTTTTTATTTCAGAGATATTGTTATTTATTACATAATTTTAATTTTTTTGTACTTGAAGTACTTCATTTTAATTATATCAGTAGCCAATTTCCAAATTAGTATCTATGTATATAGAGTTTTCCAACAAGAATGTCACAACTTTAACAGTTGGTGGTAGCCATGTTTGATTTGTTTAAGCTCATTTTGGCATTTCAACTCAGTATAGTTTGGCAAATATCATGGAACGTTTAACTCTTCAACAACGCTTAGAAATTGTGAAAACTTCAATAGACTTATTGGAACAAAATTTTAATGTGTCCATTATTTCACGAAATGGACCCATCAATTGGCCACCAAGATCATGTGATCTAACTCCATTAGATTATTTTTTGTGAGGTTATGTGAAATCATTGGTTTATGCTGATAAATCACAAACAATAGAAGCATTAAAAATAAATATTGAACGTATAATTCATGAAATTGGACTACAATTATGTGAAAAAGTGACTAAAATTAAAATAAACGAAGTCGTGGTAATTATATGAGTGAAATTGTGTTCCATTATTAATGCCATAGAATATGCTTAAAAATAAAAAAATAACTAACAACTCTTTTCAAAATGATATTTTCGACCCAAATATTTACATTGTAATTTTTTTATCTTTGAAAATATTTTTTCTAGAAAATCAATCAGATCATCTTTCTGTTTTTTAATCATTCAGTTTTGAATTCTAGAAGTAGAAAATAAATCAACAAGTTTTGAATAAAATACAAATGATAATCTTGAAATAAAGTTCAGTTCAATTCTTTTAAAAACTAAAAATAATATGGATAAAATAAAATATATTATTGTAAGCAGATACATTACCATCGTTCAACATTTTTTCCATATTTATATAATCTTGTTATGCGAACGGTATAAAACTTTCAATAATATACCTAATTTATTGTTCAAACAAATTTATCACATCAATTGCAAAAGAGTATAGAATTGCAAATCCGTTGAAAATGTTTCAATTTGGGAACAAACTACATTAATACATTTCATCCCTCTTAATCTAGTTTTCAAAAGCTTTAACTGAGACAAGTAGTATTTTGTGGTGTAATGAAGAGCATTTTATGCCTTAGTACCTCTGTGAAAAATTAAGCTCACCCAACTTATTTTTTGTAATTTCTCAACTTAATTTTCAGTGCGTGATCATTTCTCCCGTAGAGAGAAAAATAAGATATCTTTTAATTAAAATACTCCCAAGCCGGATATCCCATAAAAGCTTTAAACATGCAAACTAAATTCACAAGCCTCCATTTACTTGCCAAACTTTCCCACCCAAGAGATGTTCTATCATTTCATTAGAACTGTCCATTCTGAAGTGTCTATTTAGCACGGAACTAACATCCTTTCTTTGTATTCTTTAACATATATGTATATATAAAAAATGAATAAAACGCACGCATGTAATATTATAAAGAATAAAAATGTTAAACCAACTTTTTAAATCGTTTTATATTAATTATAAAAAGTATATGAGAGCCAAAAAATTCATTATTTGCTCTTAAAAATATTTTAATCTAAGTTTCGATATAAAAAATTACAATCTTTATTTGTTTTAAATATGTATATGAATTATTGAAAATAATATTTCGATTAAAAAAATTATATAATTAATAAAGTCTATCGCACGCGAATGCACAATTATATTTTTCTCTAACATACATAAAATATTTGTAAGATAAATCGAATGGCTGTCACGGCTAAATTAAAATTTAACTTTTGCCAAATTATTATATCAGTTGTCAGCCTTGAAATTACTGAATTATTTTATAAAATATTTTTTTTTTTAGAAATTTTTAATTTAATATTTCACAATTGTATATAAACATACACACCACAATATATATATATATATATATATATATATATATATATATATATATATATATATATATATATACATACAGTGTATTTTATACTTTCATTTGAAAGAAATAAGGAAAAAATAACACATTGTGTTATTTTCTTAACACTTTCCAAGAGTTGTTTGTAATGTCCACTGGGCAAATTCCCAATAGACACAAAATGACGTCAATCCATATGCTCCATGCTTAATATACAAACGTCACAAATAATATGATACTAGTCTATGATATTATTCTTCTAAGAACTTTTTTCAAGGTGATTAGATTTATATATACATTTAACTAAAATTAATATTTTTTATATAAACTACATGGAATTCCGTGTTCGGTTTAAATTTGTTTACATCGTTTTAAATTTCTAAATAATTGTTGATTATTCTCAATTACTCATTTAAACATTTCATCTATAATAGAATACTAAATAAATATTTAATTACTCGGAACTTTAATGACATCAATTTACTTACCCGAATTTTTAAGTTCACATTCCTATTAATTAAGATCAATATGTAATCAAAAATATTTTTCATTTATCAATTTGAGTAATAAAATGTTAAATCAATTGCTTATAAAACATACATATATTGATAAAACATGATATCGTAATTAAATCATATAAAAAATGTTTTTAAGTGCATTTCAAATAACTAAGAAAGTTTGCTGATATTAAGAGTAGAAAATAAATAATTTTATTTTTCAATATCAATAAAATAAATAAATAATGTTTTACTAAATAATATATATGTCATCAAATTCTTATCTTATATAAAAGTATTCTTAGAAAATTCCCACACTCAAAAATTGTTCACATCTTTAATTTAATTAAAAACATGAAAGTACTTTCATTAATAATTATCTTAAATACAATTTTATGTTTTAAGTATTTAGAATATTCCCATTTAATATCATAATTTTATTACATATAATTGTATTTTGATCAGATTTAACGTTCAATGACACCGATAAAATCCTTTAAAAACAATCCATTACTTGGAATACACATATGTTTAACAATTAGCACTTATATACTTTTTCTTATCAAAATTAATTTGCGAGCAAACATACTTATTCAATCAGTTAAACAGTTTCTGATGATTTTCATTAATTTTTCTCGACATTTTGATTATCGTAACATCTGACAACGTTATTGTTGGAGAACGGAGACAGGTGTGTTTTAAAATCTCTGAGAACGAAAAACTTATTCCATTGGTATTGTTTGCACTGACTGGAGCAGATAATAATCTTAGGACAATACGTGAAAAATTCCAATTTTAGCTATATAAGTTTCTCTTGGTAGTCCATTGAAACTTACAATGTTTTTATTTTGATAAATTTATTTTAATATTTAATTTATAGTTAAAATATTAATTTGAAAATGGTATTTTTGAAATTACTTACTAAATAATATTCAAAATTGCATCAAAAATGGATTCTTTTTGTAAATAGCTCATTTAATGTTGTATGTTAAATTTTCTCTAGATTATTTTATAAAAAATCGGAAGGTATTACAATTAATTATTTTTTTTATATTTTAAAAATTCATGCCATAATATAGAATGTTTTTATATATACTCGTACATAACCATAAAAGCCTACATCATCCCAATGCTGGGAGAAGAAACCTTATCGAATGTTATTAAGTTTTCTTTAATGTTGTCCTGGGATTCTTTCACATTAATTTTATCAACCCCTCAACATCACAATATTTTACAATATATATAGCCTCTTTGTGGATCTCTCTTTGTCTCTTGGTTGCTATTTCATAATGATTTTTACCCATATTTTATCTTCTCTTCTTGCTGTATATCAAATCAAAAATGATTGATTTTTTTAAAAAAGATATATTATAAATTAAATAAAATGAATATATCTACAGAACCGATTTATATTTTTAATTCAATTTTTTGACACATGCAAATTTGAAATAATTGCATTTATAAACTGCATTTAAAATACAATAGATCGTATATATTTTTTACATTTCTAACAAAATAAATTACGCTCATTAGTGAAAAATACAAGCTGTTTTAATGTACGGAAATTAATTTCAACAATTTTTCAACGTCCACGCGCACCTAAATTGTAATAAATTGATTTGGACCTAATGGTAAAGTAAATGTTGGTTGTGGCATTAAAAAAGTACGATTGACCGAACCTATCCCTATATGTTGCCATAATGAACAAGGTGTTTAGACAAATGTTCTCATAGCAGGAGAATGAAGGTAGCAAATGTAGGTCAATGCGTTCGACGTCGAACGCTTTAACATTGACGCCACAGGCACGTACGCGAACGTGCGTCTGATAGAGAAGTATTTATCTTCTTACGCATATCCGAAAAGTATTTTGTTTTTAATATTTCAAAATGATAACAGACACACACACACACACAAACATACGTACATACATACATATATATATATATATATATATATATATATATATATATATATATATATAATTTCATTATCATTATCTTTTTATTCATTGTTGTATAAAAGCTGCTTCCAAAAATTTTTACTTCAACCGATCCAATGCCATTTTCTTCCAGTCCATTCCGATAAATTTACTTATGTCTCTATCCCTTCTATCAATGCATCTTTTCCTGGATCTTTTTATTTATCTAAGTTCACAATCAATAATTTTTGTTATCCATCTTTGATTTTTTCTCTCGTCCACACACACACAAATAAATATATATATATATAATGTTAATGTATTTTTTTCAAAAGAAAGAAACATATAAAAATATGCATTTCTAGGTATGTCACACTTCTTTTATTTTTAAAATTTTTGTCACTTCGATAATTCTTTTTTTAATTTCTAAAATATTAAATACAAGCACATAATATTTTTTGCACTAGCACTTATTGCAATCTCCGTCAATGATAGTCAATGTATTGTTTTAAAAAGTTTATCTATAATTAATATTTTGCAATGTTCAACATGTAACAATGATTTCACATAAGGTTAAAATTTCCTCAAATTTCAAAACATGAGAGTATCATATCAAAAGGATAACCTTGAAGGATGAGAAATAAAATTTGAAACTATTTTTTTATTACTGTTATTATTTATTTAATAAAATAAATAATCATACAAGTATACTAATTTATTTAAATTTAACAAGACATTTTTACACAAATGAATATTATCACTCCAACATTATAAGATATTGTATAATCTGATGATGATATAAACAAACGAAGTGAATAATAAATAATTATTGAACACTTTGTAATATCTTGTGGTGTTGTGGGTGGTAATTTATTTGTGTGAAAGTGAATCCGTCACAATTCCAAAACAAATATTAACATTTTTTTCTAACTAAATAACAACTATATCAACTATAATTGCGATTATATAGATATTTCTATTTACTAACAAACTTACAATTCAAGATAAAATATGTTAATATTTACCATACACTGCTTCGAGTTCGAATATATTTAGTTTGTTTTCTTCACAATAATTACAAAATTTTAAATAAAAATAAAAAAAGAAATTTCTTATATACAAAAAAACCTTAACCCTACCTTCATATAATTATTTTAAAATGAATAAATAAGTAAATGAAATTGAATCTATTTGAAAACATTTCTTTTTTTAATTTAGTAATTTTTATTTAAACTATTAAATTAAAACATGGGTAATACATTTTTGTATTTTAATCATTTCCACCATTTCGAAAAATCTAGTCATATACCAATATTTTTAATAAATGTTTTATATAAAATATACATTTCTTATTTAAAGTAATAGCTTTTTTTTATTAAATTTATTATTATTTTCTATTAAATAAAAAAATATACATAAAACATTTTTGTAATTAAAAAAATAAAGAAAATTAAATTATCTGAAAAATTATATCATCAATCAAATTAAAACAGACTCAACATTACAATTATTTATTACTTTATATCAGTACCTAACTACATATTTTAAGTTTTTTTTTTTTATTTTCGTTTGAATTTTTAACCTTTTGTTGGTTTTTATAAGTCATTTCAATATTTTTTTATGTATTAGTCGTTCTTAAAATCACCAATTAATCATAATTAACATATTGTATAGAGTTTTAAACAACTTATATTTCCACATAGGCTGAACTCAACTTGTCAATTAAGACACGTTCACACTTCGTTATTAATGTTATGTAACGTAATGTATGTCAAATTAGTTATATTCATTAATTTTGAATAGAAAATGAAAATGAAATTAAAAGTATACTCTCATTTCTGAATTATATAAAGAACATATTTATACAAAATTTTGTAAATGAAATGTTGTATGTAGTCAGTTTATTAATTATGAAGTTATTTTATATATATAATATTTAATAATTTTATTATATATAATATTCAATAATTCAAAATAAATTCATTTTCAATGAAAAATAATTCAATTTAAATATTTCTTTTCTTATTTTTTCTTTAAATTAACATATATATTATTTTTATCTACCAAATTTTTGACTTTAAGAAGAGTCCAAATAATATCCATCTACTTGCTTATTATCATTTATTATTCTTTACTATCTTTGAATTTCATTTAGTCTACACTATACATACTTTTCATTTGAATAAATTCACACAGAACATGTTTAAATATTCATGAGTTAAATATTTTAATAAAATATAATGATTAAATATGCTAATAAAAATGTAATAGATTATATAGGACGTTCATTTAATTATATATTTTGTTATAAAATCAATCTCTTACTATGTATTTATTTTTTTTATATTATATTTTCTATTTTATATTATGAATTGAAAATTCCTGATGTTTGTGTTTTCAAGTTTCATGCAGTTTGATAGTCACAAAAGTCTATATATAACTAATAGAAATGAAATGTAATTGTTCAAAGCTTAACATTATTTATTTTAACATAAATAATTCACAACAATTAAAATAGACAATCATAAGTTATGTAAAATAAAAACTTTGAAAATGATACTCAAATATAACAACAAATAATAATTTTCTTTTTTTAAAAAAAAGAAAAAATTAAAGTTTAACCTGTGTTGCATTATTTTTTTTATTTTATATATATATCAGTCATTTATCAAGACTCGTCTTGTTATAAAATATGTTCTGAAATTAATTATCCTTGTTATTTATTAATCAATTCCCAAGACGTTTGCTGAAAAAATAGTAACTGTTTTCAACGATTGGACTAAATTTATATCCTCATACGATTTTATTATATTGATTTCATAGGTAAATATATACATATATGATAAAAACGTCATGGTTTTACCCTATGTTTCGATTAGACATTCTACGATCTGACGTCATGACCGCGACTGCAACCCTCGTTCTCCGCGACGTCGCCCTGTCCTGAATAAATGTAGGTTGCGTATCGACCCAATGCTGTAGTCATTGCGACGCCGAACTATCCATTCTGTACATTTTGTACATCATATCAAAAATTACAATTGAAAAAATAATAAAATCTCTGATTTTATTGTTGCCATATGTCCAAGTTTACATATATACGTGTATATATATATATATATATATATATATATATATATATATATATATATATATATATAATATATATATAAATGAATTAAAAAAAAAAACTAATATTAATTTCAATATATTATTTCTTATAAGACATTCTAAATTTAATGCAAGTCTTTAATAATTCTTTTAATTATATATTTACATTATTTTTTTTAAAAAAAAACCTTCAACTATTGTTCTTTCCTACGATTTGATAACATTATAAATATTTTTTTAAAAATGGACCAGGGGATTTCGTCTCCTACTCTCTTCGTTCGTCGATCCTCAAATTTATTTCTGTTTAATAATGTAAATTTTATACTTGATAATATTACTAATACAGAAATTTCAGTTATTAACAAACTTTTTCTTACATAAGATTAAACTTTTAAAAATTTATAACACTATAAGAAAATTATAATTTATTTTAGCAATATTAAAAAAAATTATATTTAAAAAAAATTGTATATTTATGTGCATATGTATACAATGTAATATATAATATATACACACATATGTACGAGGTCGTTTGATAAGTATGGTAAATTTATTTATTGTTTAATTTAATTAATTAATTAATTTAATTAAATTTTTCAATTTAGTTTTTATTACTTTTTTACCATACTTATCAAACGACCCTCTTATATGTGCATACATTTATAATTACCTATCAAATATCTATTTTTAAAATAAATATTTCTTTTTAGCGAAAATTCTTTTGTTCTACGTCCTCTTCTATTTGGGTTTATCTGGATTCTTTGCTGCTATGTTAGCTGTTTTTTATCAAACATTAGATGATCGAATGCCAAAGTGGCAATTAGAAAGGTCTTTAATTGGAGCTAATCCAGGTACGAAATAATTTCATTATATTCTGTGAATATGAGTAATGAATATATTTAAATACTACTCTGATTTTAGGCCTAGGGTTTCGGCCTATGCCCCCAGACAGTAATGTTGAAAGTACATTGATTTGGTACAAAGCAGATGATGAAACAAATTATAAATACTGGGTTGATGAAATTGAAAAGTTCTTAAAAGGTAAGTTTTAAAAAATATTGTATGTGTAATGATATGATTAAAAAAAAAATTCAATTTTTAGAATACAAGTCTCCCTCCATGCAAGCATCAGTTAATGATAATAAGAAAGCATGTAGTTACGATTCTCCTCCATCAAGTAGTGAAACATGTGTAGTAGATGTTGACACCTGGAAGCCTTGTACATCAGAGTACAAATATAATTACCCAAATTCTGCACCTTGTATATTTTTAAAACTTAATAAGGTATTATATCAAAATAATGAAGTACTAGTTAATAATATATAATAATAAATATTTTTAACAAATTTGTAAAATATTAAGCAGCTTTATAAAATGATAATTAAAAAAATAATATTTAATATAACTCTTGTTATATTTAAATATATAATATTTGCTATAAATTTTTAAATAAATATTTATTTCCTTGAATATTTTATGTACTAATAATATTAAAAATAATTTGTAATGAACCAAAAGCCATGCATATTTATATTTATTGTTACTTAAATACTTTTTATCAAAAATAATTGAAATTCTAATAGAATTTTAAAATAATTGTAAAATCCATAGCATACATTAAATTAAATCAACATTATTAAATTATATTTCATATAATTTAAAATGTATAAAATAGTTTATTATTTTTAAAGATATTTGGATGGGAACCAAATTACTTCAATGAATCAAGCAAATTACCGACAAATATGCCCGAAGAGCTGCAGGGTTACATTCAAACCGAAAAAAAAGCAATTGAAGTAAGTGGAAAGAATATCTTATAATAAATCTCTTGTCATTTAATCAATGAATGTATTTTAGTTAAACACTGTTTGGGTGAGTTGTGAAGGTGAAAATCCAGCTGACATAGAAAATATTGGTTCTATTCAGTACATTCCAAAACGAGGATTTCCAGGCTATTTCTTCCCGTTCAAAAATATAGACGGTTACTTAAGTCCTCTGGTAGCTGTACTTTTTGAAAAACCTAAACGTAAGTAATTCTATTTACTGATTAAAAAATTCAAACAAAAGGACAACAAGTAATCTATTGTATATTTATTTTCAGGTGGCGTTTTAATCAATATCGAATGTAAGGCTTGGGCACATAATATCGTTCATGACCGTGTTGATCGACGTGGATCTGTACATTTTGAACTTATGGTGGACTAAAGTATGCGTAATATTATCTGCATACGACCTCAACTGCCACATGTCACAATATACTCATAAAATCCGTTGAATGTTTGGTACTTATAATAATTGATTAAACAATGTTTTATTTATAATAGATATATATATATATATATTTTTAAACATTTGTTCGCACACATCTTGCATCATTATTTATATTTGTACAATTTTAATTCGTACATTAAAATGATTTAATCTTATTTATATATTTTTATAAATAAAACATTGTAAAAAGTGATGTATAAATCTTTGTATGATGAGGTAATGTATGAAAGTAAAATTCATATAGTATGTGAAAAAGTATGTAAAACTTCAAATAACAAAAATTTACACAGAGAATGAAGTAGAAATTATTTAACTGAATTGTTTAAACTAGTTCAGATAAATAGAATTAAAACTTAAAAGAAATCTTGCTTAAATAATATTTAAACTGAGCTGTTACAATTGGAAAAATGGCTGCTCAATGGATTTTCGCATTTTTTTAAATTTAGGTCATTTATTTGATTGTAAATGGCTTGCAGTGTTATAGCCACTAGAATCTTGCATATTATAATAATAAAAACAAACATTATGCCTATAAAACAGGCACCGGCACAATACACAACATTATTTATGTAATCTAATACCAATGTGAGTTATGAAGAATATAAACAAATTTGGCGGTTGTACTAATACTCAATGTACTGTGAAGCACATATTTGTTTATCAGAGATACTCGGTCATTTATGATCTTACATTTGTGTGATCATTTTTGAGAATATAGTGAGATCCATGCTTTCACACATACACTCTCGATTTGTGATAGGATATGAGTGTGCTTACAAATATTGATATTATATTTTGTACATAAAAAGAATTATGTTAAAAAATATATTTTTATTTGCTTAAATAAAGAAATGATTTATATGTACATTTAGAATGAGTCCTAATATATTGAAAATAATGAATGCATTAGGCCTCCTTCTAGAAATAAATAGTTTTAAGTTTTATTTATTATTAATTTTATTTCATGTATGGAATAAATGTTAAGCACTGTTAAATGCTACTTTTAAAAGCAAAAACAATGGGAATAAGTAATGCAGATTATTAAAAAATAAATTGTTATTATTAAAAAATAATAGTAAATACAATTAAGTGTTATCTGTATCTTCATATAGTTTAGTCTTAAACTTAGGAACTATCCAAAGATATTGTAAAGTACTTAATGAGTCACAAATTTAATGCTACTAGAAAGTAACTGTTGTATAGTCATTATGGTTGCCCAATAACAAAATTTGGAAAATGTATAAAAAAAATATTTTTATTCAAATTTTATTTTATAGCACAATGACTAATGTTAATAAATAAAATATGGTGTAGATAAACTTTTATTGTTTAAATTTCAAGACAATATTTTGATATTTAATGAACATTGGGCAGCCCTAATAAATTTTATAAAATTATTAATGATGGATGCATCGTGCATATCAAAGAGCTGTGGCTATAATAATGAAGCTGTTGGCGCTCGGCAACAAGCGCTGGTGCCTTCGGTGCTTGGTCGATGCTGCAGAAGTGTCACCAAAAGATGACGGAGGAGTTGATAAATACAAAATTCAATTACTCAAGTGACTGATTTATTAACAGAAAATATCAACTCCTACAGTCACCACATGTTAACCATCATTTCATTAATATTACATAATTATGTATGTATGTGTGTATATACATATATTATATTCACACACACAAACATAAACATTTGTAATTTATTATTTTAGAATTAAGTTCTGGGCACATTTTGTCATAGTTCATCTAGAATAAAATGAATACTGTATTCACACATCAATCTTTAATTTCATGCATTTGCTCTGATCTGCTGCAACTGAAAGACAAATATCATATTTTGTTTCTAATTGTTTCATAAAGTCATTCATACAATGCTTAAATGTAACGTTTTTAAAAAGAAATCAATAAAATTTCCATAGTGGTTCAACACATGATTATTTTATTTTAAATATGAGTGAATTATAAAAATACATTGTAAATAAATATATGGTAGTTTTATTTTCTTTTTCTTTTGCAGAAAAATACTAATATTAGGTAAGTTATTCAAATTAAAAATTATTTTCAACAAATAATGAAACAGCAATCTTATATTTTTGATTTTAACGTCATTTTAATATAAAATTATCATTTATAAATATTGCAATTTAATTTTACCAAAATTTCTATACAAACACATGTATATGATATATATATATATATATATATATATATATATATATATATATATATATATATATATGTATGTATGTATGTATGTATATGTGTGAAATTTAATAACAATTTTTTGATCAAATATCAATTGAATTTATTGTTATTTTGAAACATTTCTTCAGACTAAAATGACTATATCTATACTATAATTTAAATAATAAAACTAGATTACATAAAGCTACATATTAGTTAATTTAATATGAAAACAAATGTATGCATATATGTATAAGTAATGTAAGAAATGACGATTTTGAAGAAATTAGGTAAATTTTTAATATATAAAATACTGACATGTGCTTATAAATATATTTCTGTGAACATATATAACTAAATAGAGAACATTTAATTGTTCTGATATGTATATATTTTAAATAATATAAATGAATTACAGTTTTTGTTATATATAAAATTAAATTTCAAATCATTTTTCTTAAAGCTATATATATATATATATATATATATATATATATATATATATATATATATATATATTTAATTGAAAATAGAATTTATAAATTCTTTACTAATAATAAAAAAAAATATTTTTTTAATTTTTTAAATGTTATTAAACTTTTTAATAATATAAAATTATTTTATTACATACATATTTCTTGTCTCTAGGAAGAACTTTTGCATTTTATTCAGTTTTTTATTCAGCTTTATTTGCTTTATTGGCTTTTACATATTTTATTTTTCATCTAACTATTAATGAAAAGTGTCCAAAATATATACTGGAAGAATCAATAATAGGAATTAATCCAGGTGAGAAATTCATAATATTTATAGTTTTATATTATTGATAGAAATATATAATTTTTCTAAACTACTTTTAAATTAAAGGTCTTGGCTTTCGACCTTTACCTCCAAAAAGCGATCAAGGATCTACATTAATTTGGTATCAAGCTAATAATGAAACTAATATAAAATATTGGGTAAATGAAATTGAATTGTTTTTAAAAGGTATTTTTAAAACATTATTTCAATGTATATATGTATATGTATATATATATATATATATATATATATATATATATATATATATATATATATATATATGAAAATTTGAAATATTTTATTTAAATATTTCATACTATATTATTAAAAAACCTGTATATAATATTATTTAAAATTATTAATTAAATATTAATTAGATTATAAATTAAATGGTAAGAGTACTAAGAATAAATGTGACTATAATTCTCCATCAAATAAAATACCTTGTGAATTTGATGTTAATAATTTAAATCCATGTACCCCTGACAATAAATTTAACTACCCTAATGCTGCACCTTGTATATTTCTAAAACTTAATAAGGTATGTACATGAATATATAGTTAATATAAACACAGTATACACACACACACATGCATATATATATATATATATATATATATATATATATATATATATATATATATATATATATATATATATATACTTGTGGAGATAACATTAATAGATATATGGATGGGTACCACAGTTTTATAATAATACGAACAAATTGCCGAATAATATGCCAGCAGAATTGAAAAATATTATAAAAGGAAAAAGTCAAGAAAATAAACATTTTGTGGGTATAAAATCATAATTTTTATCAAATATATGCAATTTTAAAAAAATAATATTTGTTAAAGTTTAGCTTAACACTGTGTGGATCATCTGTAATGGTGAAGATCCAGTTGATCAAGAAAATATTGGTTCTATTGATTATATACCACAAGGATTTCCTGGATATTATTATCCATTTAAAAATAATGAGGGCTATCTAAGTCCATTAGTGGCTGTAATTTTTAATAATCTTAAAAGTAAGTTAAAAAATGTATTTGCAGACAGTATATATGTAAATATATAAATATTATTTTTATAGTACTATAAATAATCCATTATATTTTTTTATAAAAAAATAATAGAAATTATTCAATGTTATAATTAACAATAAATTTTTCATTGGATATTTAATAGAAAATAAGTATTTATTATTAAAAATGTATGTTTATTGTATAAAAAATGTAGATATGATTTAAATACTAGAATTTATGATAACTGTGTTATTTTTAGGAAATGTAATAATTAATATTGAATGTACACATTGGGCTCAAAATATTTTTCATACAAGCAAAAGACAAATGGGAATTTTACATTTTGAAATTTTAGTGGATTAAATTATATACATAAATATTTTAATTTTAATTGGTAATACATGTATATATGTATATATATATATATATATATATATATATATATATATATATATATATATATATATGTATATATATATATATATATACATACACCACACACACAAAAGCCTTTTATGTAAATTAATCAAAATATACACAATCAAGGATTATGTTAAAAATAAAATATTTGAATATAATTTTTCCTTATTATAAATTTTTAAATTATATTTTTTTAATTATTGGAAATTTATTAATTTATAAACTATTTTTAAATTACATGTACATTTACTTGTAATATAAAAGAACAATAAATTTAATATCTTAAGTATGAAATAATTAATTTTTAGATTAAAATAAATAGCAAAAGCAGGTACTGTTTCTGTTACGGATTTTATAGATTTTGGTAAGGATAACAAAACATAAATATATGCGATCATAAATATATTTAAGATTATACTTCATTCTAGTAATATTTTTAAAAACAGTATTTATATATTCCAAACTTTGTGATGTTTATCAAAGTGTCTTTCTCACTTTTTATGAATACTTCATGTGTATAATATATATATATATATATATATATATATATATATATATATATATATATATATATATATATATATATATATCAAAAAAAATATTTAGTAAAACTTTCCTAATAGTGAAAGTAGAATTGTATGAGACATATAATTGTTATTGAATTATTCCTTGAAAAAAAGAAATTAATGAATATTTTTTATAATTAATTTTCATATAGAATGATAAATCAATAACATTTTTTTTTAAAAAAAAGTTTGCAATAAATGACATTGGTCCAATTGACAACTTGTGATGACAGTTCTATACTAAAAATCTTACAGATCAATTATCCCTAGTAACTATTACAAAAAGAAAACATATGATGGGCGTCAACAACGAATGTGATAAAGAAAACAAATATTTATTATGAATTAACTAAAATCTATTTATAATTTTATAATTTTTTCAATCGTATAATGTTTTACTGCATTTAAATCAGTTATGTATTCAATTAATTCTTCAAAAGACGTCGATGAATATGAAAGTCAGAACAGATGTGAGCCTTGTTGTCAAACATTTTCGGATAGTAAGCCATGTGAGGAATCGGAAACATTAGGAATTCTACGAGAATTTCAAAAACTTTATGAAGACAAACTGAAACAAATCGATGATCAGCCTGCAAAAAATAAGGCTCAGGTATATAAAAATATATACTCCTGATTGTAAAATTTACATTTTTTAATACAGTTTAATAATTATATAAATAAATAAATTTGTGTTTTTCATTATATATTTTTTTCAAAATTATTATAGTATAAAAAATGTAAGCGTTTCAATTGAATAATAAATAATTATGAAGTATAATTTAGAAAATGTTAACATATTGTAGTTTATATAAAAATAATTTTATGCAATACTTTTATTTATGAAATATTAATAACCTTGTGAAATTTTTATGCTAATAACTATGTATTTTGTTTGCTAATCCTTATCATCAAATATTTAAACTAATATGCAACATTTCTTACAATTTTTGCTTTATATTTATATAGATGAAAATTCGCTTACTTCGAGAATGGGTAAGAGATCTAGAGGAACAAAACACTATGCTTGTTCAAGTAGTTGAAGAATTGGAACAAGAAGCATCTGAGCGTGTAATGCTTTTAGAAGAAAAATTACATTTATCATCTAAGGCAGCTTATCAAGCAATGGCATCTGTAGAAATACAGCCCTCAACAGATATTGTTAGTAATATTTATATAATATTGCTAATATATTTGTAGAACAATAAAAATACATTCTTTTTTTCAATAAATTTAATTTTATTTATATACAACTTTAGTTGTGATTAGATTAAAACTGATTTTTTTCAATTAGGCAAATGATCAGTTAAAAGATAGAATAACATATTTAGAAAATGATGTTAAAGGACTCATGGAAGTTATAAAAAGAATGCAACATGAAAAGGATTGGAATTTAGATGGAATCTTATTCTATACTATCAGCCGTAATGATATAATTGGATCTGAACATACACAGTAAATATTGTATAAATTATGGTGTTTCAGTAACTTGCAGTTTACTAATTTAATTCAAGTATTTGATTTACAGTCTAGTGATAAAAGTTGCAGTTTGTTAAATATTTTGCAATGCATGATTTTAAATTTTACATGAAAAATAATGTCTATTATTTTCATGTAATTTTTTTTATCTAATTTAGACTTAATATGCAATTTAAAAATGCAGGAAATAAATAACTTGCATCTTTTTTATCTTTAGTAAAAATAATCATATTTATAATTTATCCTTTTTAATGCGTTTTTTCTCATTTCTTTCATTCTTGTTTTTTTTAAAAAAAAATGATTTGTATATAAAAACATTATTTTATAGCTCTTATCAATGATTTAAACTTCTTTTATTTATAAAATTTAAAAAGAATGTTTAATTTAATAAAAAAAATTAACATAATAAAAGGATCAAAATATTTATATCTTCAATCATAAAAATTCAAATTTCTGTAGTGGTTTGCTCTTTTAAATTACAAATAATGTTTTAGAAAGTATATCAGTCTTTAATATATATTAAATAAATTATGCAAAGTAGTTATAATATACAAAATTAGTGCTAAACCATGTAATTGACTGTAGACTGGAAGTTATAGTTGCACTTGTATATTTTTACATTCATCATATAATCAATTTTATTTTTATTTTAGGTTACCTTGCTGTTCTCCAATCAAGGTTTTTATAATTAAATATATTTATTTTAATTGTAGTCAAATTTATATATTGAGATATTTAAATTTCATAAGAAAATATTTAATATTTATGAAAAATATTTCAGGATTTAGACATTATCAAAGATGAATTGAAGATTGCACAAAATAAATTACATGAAAAATCTGAAGAGTATCAAATTTTATGTGATAAATATAATAAATTAGAAAAGGTCTGTTGCAAGTATATATGTCGAATTAATGAAATTTATTTTATAATTTTTTTTAGTCATCAAAAGACATGCGTGATGCACTTACTGCTGAAGTAGCCGATAAACATGATAACATTCGAGCTTTGCGTTATGAATATCAGTTATTGGAAGAACAGTGTCGACAGTTGGATAAACAAGCACAATTTAAGGACGATATTATTAAAGAGATGAGAAAGGAATTGCGTGGAATCCGTTCTAAGGTAATTAGAATATTTTTTTAATTTAGGAATCATATATATATATATATATATATATATATATATATATATATATATATATATATATATATATATGTGTATGTATATATATATATATATATATATATGTATATATCAAATATAATTTTAGAAATAAGATTATATTACCTGTTTAATTTATATTTGAATAAAATAATATTATTTCCATTCTACTCGTATATGTATATTTTATTATTTATAAAATATTAATAATTATATTTTTATAAAACAAATTATTCAATTAAATTATCATTTTAATTTTTATATGCATTGATAAAAATAATCATTTAATAAAAAAAAATAAAAATATTTTGCAATGTTATTATATTAAAAGTACTTTACAGTCAATGGTTCCAAAACTTTGAGATGAAGAATGAATTACACAGATAGAAGCTGTTTTTTTTTTATTAAATTCTGTTATAAAAATAAATAATTAAATAGATATATTTTATGACTAAATTGTATATAGTGTAACTAAAAATATTACTTTTTGATTTAATTTAACTTATGAAAATGTATATGAAGTAGTAAATAAATAAGAAAATAAATTATCCAATTTATTAACGTACATTAAATTGTTTTCAATTATGATATAAAAATTCAAGGTTGCAAAGTGCATATATCAAGACCACTTAAAATTGTATATATTAAGAATTAAGTAAATTATAATTTATAGTATGTATTATGGTACTTTTTTATTTTATATTCATTTACTTATTTAAAGATTTTTTAAAAAAGTATAAGAAATATAAAAAGGTAAACTTGAAAATTTCTGTACATTTTTAAATATTTATAAAGAATAATGTTCATCTCAACATTAAATAATTTTTATTTTATTTTTCATTCAGCAACAATTGAATAAATTAGAAGAAATACAAAAAATCCATGAGGTAGCTCAACACCAAATGAATGAAGCATGGGAAAAATGCAAAAATCTTAAACACAACAATCAACCAATACTTGTAAAAGACTTAGATGAATATAATGCAATAATAGAACAAGAACATAATATATTATATGACTTAAAAAAAGAAATAGATAATTTGGTCAAAGATATGCATCAGAAAGAACAACAAGTGACAGAACAGAATGAAATTATAGACTTTTTAAATAAAAAAATTATTGAAACTCAAGGAATTTTAACAGATATTCATCTTAAATCTAAAAAATATGTAAGTTTTATTTAATGAGAGATGTAGAATTTTTTAATTAAAAATGTTGAATGGTAAACATTTTACATTTCAGAAAAAAGATTCAGAAAATGCTGTATACAATCATCAAATTTGTGAACAGAAAATATTAAAACTACAAGAATCTCTAAATTGTATTGGAATAGAAAAAAATATTAATAATGGCCATTTACTTGTAACACAAAACTATCAAGAAAATAATACTCAAGAACATATATTGTTAGGAAATTTAAAAAAAGAAATAAATATAATGATAGATAATTTAAGGAGCCGTGAATCAAATGTCCACATACTTGAAAATTTAATGGGAACTTTAGAAATAACTTTAGTAAATATACAAGATGAATTAGCAAGTGTAACTCAAAAATCAGAAAAGTATTTAGAAGAAAACGATATAAAGAATGAGCATCAATACAGGTTTGAAGAATTACACTCACAGCTAAAGATTAAAGATCACCAAAAAAAAGATATTTGGGATAAATGTTGTTCTGGCGAAGAAAATTTACAAATTGACCATAAATATCAGTGTGATCAAGAAAATGTAGAATTATTAGAAGGAAAAGAAAGTAATATATCAAAAGATGAACATAAGTGTAATCAACAAATACATGATCTTCAAACAACTGTAGCACATTTACAAAATGAATTGATTAAATCTCAACAAGAAGTGATTAATGTAAAGAACAGCTGTTTAGAAGATCAGCAGTTATTGACAGATAAAAATAATCAGATTAAAATAGAGTATGACAGAACCAACAAAGAATTGGAAAATATGACAATTTTAAAAAATGTGCAACAGACACATGATGAAATAAATTCTGAAAAAGATCAAAAAATTTTGAATCTCACAAAAACTATTAAACAACATGTAAATGAAATCAGTTTATACAAAGAACAGATAGAAAATTTACAGTCTGAGGTAAAAAGTTAATTTACCACTTAAATAAAATATTTTAAATTGTTAATTTTATAATGAAAAAAAAAACACTGCAAAACCAGTGTATAATAGTTGTAGCATTATTAAATTTTAATGTTTTTTGATATTACTAAACAATTAATTTAGAGATATTTAATAATTAGATTTTTTTCCTTTCTACAGCAATTAGTGTTAATGAATGTAAATGCTCCAACACAAAAACTTATTAATGATTTAGAAGAATATCGAATTAAGTTATCAGAATCACGGGCAACTATTGAATGTCTTAAAAATGAATTAAATTATTATCATAAAAATTTGTCAACTCGTGAAGAACAGGTAATTATTATTGTTTCAGTGAGATAATTTTCTTTCCACAATAAATGATCATTATTCATTATTTCGAAATTTGTTTATCAGACACTGAAATTATATAAATAAGTTAGATCAGATTTTGCTTACTTAAAAAATAAATAAAAGGATTTAGAAATTAAAAGCTATTATTTTAATTTTTAATTTATTCCAGTGTAATATGAAGTCATCTTTTTCAGGTTTTTTTATTATTTTAAATAAAAATAAAATGTGAAATAGTAATAATTATAAATATCCTTTTTTTAGTTGTTTAGTATGGAAAATAAATTGAAAAATGTAAATAATTGGTTCTGTAAGCTTCAAAATAAACTGACAAACTTGACTGTAGAATCAAAACATATTGATATAAAAGATCTATTTAATTTATTATTATCGAGTGCACAAAATGGATTAGAGAAGTTGTCAAAGGAGTTTGCTATATATGTAATAAATAATTTATGGTTAATAAATATTTCAGAAAATAAAAATATATTATTATTGTAGCAACAAGAAGTAGTAAAAATTAATAGTAAAGATAAAGAAAATGAAACTAAAGTAGAAAATATACAAAAGGAATTAAACCAACAACAAAATGTAATGTTACAAATTTTAAAAGAAATCAATATTAAAGATCTGGAGTCAGCTACTTATCAGTTTAAAGTAAATTCATTACAAAAAGCTTTACATCTAGCTCAAATAAAAAATATGGAATTAAAAATGGAATCACAAAAAGAAGTTAAAAATTATGATCATGATATAATGTCTCAATTGCAAGAACACATCAAAGAAATATCTGACCTTAGAGAAAAGAACAATATTCTTGAAAATACAGTACTCCAAATGGAAGTTACAATAAAAGATGTACAGAAGAAAATGAGTACTTGTGTGAGTTCAATTAGTGTTAAATTATTATTATTATTTGTTATTATACACACATTTACATTACATATTTTATAGATGATTGAAAAAAGTTATTCTGAAACTAGCTTACAAGAAAATTTGAGTGATTTAAAACAACTGAAATTAAAATTGGAAAATATAGAAGAAGAAAATAAACAATTAATTGAATCCAATGTATATTTGAAAAATGAGGTGCAGTATTTCATATAATTGTAATATATATACACACACCACACATATACACTTAATAAATATATTTTAATATTTTTGTTAGAATAAATTACTTCAAGAGAAAATACATGAATTAGACAATTTATTACAAAAAAATTCTAAAGAAGAAACTGAAAAAAATGTTATTGTGTCAAATTTGAATAGTGTTGATGATAAAATTTGTACTAATAAGGTATTTATTTATTCTAATATTATCCATAACGTTTTTAAGTATATTAATTATCAAAATAATTCCTTATTTTAATGAATTTTAAAATTACATGTATTCTAATAAAATGCATTTCTAATTATTTTTTGTTGAATAACAGAATAAAAAATATTATTAATTCAAAAGACATTCTAATTTATATTTTTTTTTCAGCCACATATTGAACAAGAAGTTAAAAAATGTAAACTAAGAATTAATGAATTAGAAAGTTCAATTTTATCAAAAGATACAATTGTAAGTACAAATAATTTATAAATATATTTTTGTTTTAATAATTACTTTATTTTTAATATTTTTTTTAGATTGACAATCTACAGCAAGCAGTCAGTTTACATCAAAATACTATTTTGGAATTGGAAAAACAAACGTCTGAAGCTTGCAAAGCTGTAAGTTTAAAAATGAAATACTGTTTGCTTGATAATTATTTCATATATTAAATGTAAATGTACTTTATACATATATATATATATATATATATATATATATATATATATATATATATATATATATATATATATATATATATATATATATATATATATAAATACTTAAAAGAAAACAATTCTTTAGATGATGTTTTTATACATATTTGTATGTATTTACATACAAATATATAGTTTCAAACATATAAAAGAATGTTGTTTTAGTTATTAATGATACTAATATTTTAATATTAATATTATTAAATAAGTTTTGTGCAAACAATTTTTAAACACTCTTATGTAGTTTTAACATTTTCAGTAGTTTTTTTTATTTCTATTAATAAATGATAGTAGTCATTTAAAAATTATTTTAATATTAGGAATATTCAATTTACTTCATATTAAAAGATATTTATATCTAAAATTCTTATGTTCCTTATAAACATTAAATTTTTTATAAATTATAATATCACCATTTATAATTTTACATTATTATATATTCATCTGAATAAATAACTTTTCACATTAATTTCATTCGAAATTATCATTTATTCAGAAGAAAATATTTTATAGAAGGAACTACAAAAGCAGACAATAAATAGTCTTCAGGAAGCACTTGTATCTGTTAAGAATCAGTTATCAGATCTACAAAGTAATACTAGTCATGATGTAAGCAGCAATTGGGGCTGGCCTGTTAGTGGTGGCCTCAGATCTAGATCAAACAACAATCGTACTATTCATGATGTTTAAATTACTTCATTATGATTAACTAGTAATTAATTAAATATGTTCAAAGTGTTCAAAGTAATAATTTTACTAGGTATTCAAATTTTATATTTTTATTTGATATTAATAATCATCTAAAGTGATTTTTTTTAAAAAAAATAAGCTAATAATAATATATATAATCTATTTAAAAAAAATATATGAGGTTAATTTCAAAATAATAATTTTAAATCAAAACAAAAAATTAATTTTAACACAAAAATCACTTATGGTTTTAGGGATAAGTGATTCATTGGTGTTAAAGTGAATTTGCCACAGTACCAAAAAATAATTTAATTAAATGACAAATATGTATTTACAGCAATTCTAATTTTTTTATAGTATTTTATGGAAAAAGGCAACTAAAATAATTTTATATAATTTTTACACTTATTTGGCAGTTAACTTAAGATACTTATGTTGATTAATGTAGGAATATGCATGTAAATTATATTAATTAAAATACTAATTTTTGTAGGTGTATAAAACCAAAAAATAACTTTTTATTTATGTGTCTTTAGATCTAATTTCTATTTTTGAAATAATAGATTTACAGAATTTTATTAACCTAATAAATCTTTAAATTTTTATAAAATTTTCCTTTTTAAAAAATAAAGCAGTATTTTTATTTTATTAATGTTTATATAATGTTGGTTTTGTGTACAGTTTTATATTATACATTATAATATAGGAATTGATATATTTGAATCAATAGAAACATATGAAAAAATGTATGTTCTAAAAATGTTTAAATGAAATAAAAAATATTGGGATAATATATAATGGTTAAATGTGAATTTTATGAAATATTTCAATGTATTAAATATGTATTTTCAAAAATGTTTTGCTCAAAAATTATGCTTGTACAAACTATGTTTATTTTATAGTTTAATATTTATTTAATATATATATATATATATATATATATATATATATATATATATATATATATATATATAAGTTTTAAATATCTACTTATAAGTATTTCTTATTAATAAAAAATATAACAATAACATTCTTTTTACTAAGAATTATTGAAAATAAAAAAAAACACACATTTGAAAATTAACTTAGTTCACTCAAAAATGTTTATAGTTAATCACTGATGGTGCTTATTGTGACATTTATAAAGTGCCTTTAAATAATTGTGATAAATTTTAAATTGTGGCTTCTCACTTAATATTTTTGATTATTTAAATTATGTATAAATATTTTAATTTTTTATTTATTTACTTTATTTTTTCACTAAATTATTTTTTTTAGTATTTCGGTAACTAATTAACAATTTTATATATAATTATTGTTTAAATTTTATAGAATTATTATTAACTTTGGTTGTGACTTGTGGTTGTGTTTGTTCCTACAATTGTACTAATTAAATACTAATTCTTGTTTGATTTTTTTTAATGTGTATGTGTATATATTCACATATACATAATATTTTTGTAAAACTAGTGTTGTTTTATAAAATATTTGTTAATAAAATGTTTTATATAAATTCTAAGTTTTGTGTTTTATATTTTTATACCAATTGAAAAATATATTTTTGGCATAAACAGGTAAGAAAATATTTAAATATAAATTATTGAATGATTAATACAGAAATTATATTACAGGTGAATGATCAAGAAAATTATATACATATTTTACAAAATGATTTAGATTGTACATATGAGCTATATAATGGATCTTGTACAGAAGTATTTACATTTTTAAATTCATATAATTATATTTAAAACCTAATCATTAAATGTATTCTCTTCAAATTACAGATTTTAAACTTGTTGAAAATGATTATGCATTTACAAGACAGCAATATAAATACAGAAATTAAAAATTTGCATTTAGAAGAATGTTTAATAATATTAGAAAAACAGTTATATATTTTACAAAATAATACTGCATTGTCTTTGGTATTACATATTTAATAAATAATTTTAAATGTGTTTGTGTAAATTGTATATAATATATTTAATATATTTTATTATTTGATTTATTTTTGATTTACAATTTTTTTACTTGTTTTATTATTTTTCAATGTATTATTATGTAAATATTGTGATATTGTATTCTTATTCTTTTTATTTAATATATAATTTGTTTGCAGGAAATGCTAGAAAATCATTTATATCAAACAGAAATTATTAATGAAGAACTAAATATTCAGGTAACTAAGTAAAATTATTATTTAATAAATGTATTTATTCTTGACAAAAATATGATAAAACTTAAAATGAATTTATTTTAGAATGAATATGAAATAAAAGAATTACAGCAAGACAATATTATGAAGCAGAATGTTATAGAAGAATTACAACAATACAAAAATTACAGTATAGTAAGTTATTTACTTTCAAAATAGTATATATTTTTTAATAATAATAATAATATATATATTGAAAAACACAAAACTTGATTCAGGAACATTTTAATAATAATATATATATTTTTTTTGTGCTTTATATTTTTACTTTTAGGAATTAATTGACTATTTACAGTCATCAGTAAATACTTTAGAAACAAATAGTACTAAAACAACTATAGAAATTAATAAAAAAGAATTAGTCATTGAAATACTGCAAACGTCTAATAAAAAATTAAAGGAAATTAAGGTAATACAATCATAAAAGTTATATAAATTAAATAATAATAAATTATTATTGAATTGAAAATGTTAATTTTATCATTTGGTCCATTATTAGGTTATTGCTATTTAATTTATTTGTATTAAAGACTTGTTTATATTTTATAGCCATATAGTTTCCAAAAGAAATAGTTAAATGTATTTTAATGAATTGATAGTTTGGAAAGATTTTTAAATATGCATGTTATCATTTTTTTCAAATAATTGTGTTTTAAATGTTTGTTATTTAATTTTGATTAGAGGATGATAAAACACTGGAGACATAGATAAGCACTAGAAATAAATAAGACATTATCATGTTTCAGTGAAACTGAAGCATTGAGTCAACATTATAAAAATTGAAAAAAATATTTCCTCATTATATTTGGTTTTATTCAGAGGAACCAAATAGCATAATGATGCCATTTTTAAAAGTAATACATAATTTATATTCTAATGTAAAATATGTTTTAGGAAAGTTATGAAACTGTCCTCAGTGAAACAGTCAAAGACCTTTTGAAAATTCGAGAAGATATGATACATTTACAATATTTAATGGTAATAATGTTTACATTGTTTTGAGAATTTGCAAGGGCACGTTTGTATTCACACATATTTTCATATATCTAGGAACAAGATCAAGCAGTTAACAAACTAAAAGAAAAGAATAATAAATTAACGACTTCGTGTGCAATACTTTGTAATAATTATAATGATTTATTGAAAAAAAATTTCGTTACAGAAGTGAAAGCAATTCAAGATGCTGAATTAAATCTTTTATATTGTTTTGTTATTGACGAACTTCAACAAGATATAAAGGATAAAAATAAAAAGGTATTTATTTTATAATTGTTTTAAATAATATATGTGTTTAATGTATATTGTAATTTTTATAAAAAAATCAGTTGAATGATTATGAAGAAGTAACCAGTAATATTGAAAGAAAATATGCTGAAATAAAAAACAAATTAAATATTGTCCATGAAAATGAACTAATTATCAGAAACCAATCAAAAGTAAATGAAGAGAAATTTTTAGAAGAAATTGATAGTTATAAAACAGATATTGCAAATAAAGAGAGTGAACTGGTAAAAATGAAGAAATATGTAGATGAAACAAATGAGCATTTACAATTTTCAATTGACAAAATTTCTTTAGTTGGAGAAGAATTTAAGCAATATATAAATAATTTGGAAATATTAAGATCAGAGGTATTTGTACATGCATATATATATATATATATATATATATATATATATATATATATATATATATATATATATATATATATATATGGATGTATAATAACAATGCATTCATATTTAATAACATTTTACAGAATAAACAATTAAAATTACAAATTAATGAACTTAAAGAAAATTATAAAACATTAGAAACTTTTAAACAGTTATTATCAGAAGAACTTCAAAATTACTTGCATAAAATATATATATTGCAGTATTCTAAAAATCAATTAGAAAATAAAAATTCAATGATTATTAATAAATTAAATAGTTTAAAATCAGCTTACCATTTCCAAACGAAAGAAAATAAATCAAAAACAGAATTAACAAAAAATTTAGAAATAGAGTTAAAGGAACTAGTTTCAAGTAGAGATGAATTATGTATAGAATCTAAAAATGTTATTAAAAATATACGCTGTTGGATGCTTGAACAGCAAGTTATTTTTAATGGTTTAACTACAAAAATTGATAATTTAAACATGTTATTAAATAATTTAATACAAGACAAACAGTAAGTATATATTTAAAATGTGTAAATATATTTAAAATGTGTAAATTTTTTCATTAAATATTTTTGTTTTTTTTAAAAAAAAAACAATTTTTGTTGATATTTATAATAGTATTAAAATTGTATTTTATTACATTAAATTTATATCGAAGTACATTTAATAATTACAGTTTCATATATATATATATATATATATATATATATATATATATATATATATATATATATATATATATATATATATATATATATATAATATATATATATACTTTATTTACATACAAATACACACACACATACATTTATTTATTTTAGAAATTTAATATCTTTAAATGCATATTTAAGAACAGAAATTGAAAACATGAAATACAATACTTCACTGCAGTCAAATTCCATCACAAATGGGGAAGTTCAAGAAATATCTGAATGTTCACATTTGTATGAAAATAACGTATTTAATGATGGTTATTCTACCACAGTTGTGCCGCTCTTTCTTGATAATGTACCAGTACATGATTGTGATGTTTAAATTTTAATATTTAATTATTTTTCTGTATCAAAACGGACATTGATAATGTATGCAAAGTTTGTGTCAAAAAAAAATATTTTAAATTTAAACAATTTATTAAAACATTTTTTTAATTATTAATATACATATACTAAAAATTTATTTATAAAAATAATACTGACATTGAATATCATTGTACTTATTTTATAATTGTTTTTTAATTAAATATATATGATAATTTAAATGTATTTTTATGTTTAAGTATAATTATTGTTGAATATCATTTGTATTAAGTACATCTATATTACTGCAGTTCAAGTCCAGGCGGAAATTAAGTAAGAACGCTTTTATTAATGAAATATTTCTTAAATATATAGTACAAAAATAATTTAAACATGCTTTACTTTCTAACGGAGTATATATATTGATACTTTTAGGTGGATGCTTCATACCAAAAAAAAAAAAAAAAAAATGTATATAGAATAAACTTTGATGTTTTAAATAATAAAGAATAGACATAAAAAAAATTACCATTACACTGTGTAAAAGTAAAAGTTCTTTAAAAAATGAATATATTTCTTCAGCAGTTCTCCAAATATAATTTATAAAATATTTGTGTGTTTCATAAAACATTTCAATTAACAGTATTGTTTTTTCAGAATTGAAATTATGTTCTTGACAAAAATCTATAATATTTAATATCAGTTCAGTAATACATATCCGTTCTTGTTTTGATAACAATAAAGGCTTTAAATAATTTCCTAAAAATATTTTTATAAATGTTTTTAATTTTTACATATTTAAAAATTAAAACATATTTTTTCTATACCTAGATTTTTTTTATTATTTTCATTCGAACTTATTAAACTTTCTAAAAAAGAACTTGTTATTAATTTTGGTGAAATTATTTTTAATGGTATATCTTGTGGTTTGGGCTGAAAAGGAAGTATAATTTTTCTTTCAATAATTTTTGGAATTTTAAATAGAACAGCTGGTGAAGATTTATATTTTTCAAATTTCTTTTTTGGTTCTAATACAAATTCTTTAAGTAATTTTAGATTGCGATGAAGTAAAATACTTCTTTCTACAGCATCTTGCCAAGAATAATTTATCCATTTTGCTTTTAACTGATTTAGAGAAGAAAATGAACAGTTTTTTGACATTTTAAATTTAAAATAATTTTTTTATTACTCTATTGTTTATATATATATATATATATATATATATATATATATATATATATATATATATATATATATATATATATATATATATATGTATATATATATATATGCATATACAAATATGTTGTATTACAGTTTTCTACATTTGCTTCTACAGAAATAATATAAAGAATTTTGAATGTTTTTTATAACCTATGTAATATAACCAATAATTTAAAATGAATAATTTTTTTTATAATACATTTCTGAGAACAAATATTAAAAAACGAATTCTGAATAAGTTTGTAAATCGTTCACAGCTGATAATTAATAGAAGTTTTAAAAATGCTTCTGAGGAAGAAAATAAAGTAAACATCAAAAAACTGGGGTCAGTAGCATCAAAATATGAGTATTTTGTAGATAATTCTAACGTATCTCCAATACAAGAAGAAACAAATTTTTCTTATCCAATAATTAACCAAAATGAAAATTGGTATCGAAATGAATTTGAAGCTTTGGAATTAAAACGTAATTTTATTTTTTTACAGTTGTTTAGAAATAAATGTACCTTTTTATTACTATTTTTAGATGGTACAAGAGGAGTATTTGAAATTGAAGATCTTATAAAACTTTTAACTCAAGAAAATGCTATAAATATTTTTGTTTCTAAAGTTCCTTCAGAAATAAAATATGTAGATTACATAGTAGTAGTCTCAGGAAAATCAAAACGACATATATTAGCCATTGCAGAATTTATTCGTAAAGCATTTAAAAAAGTTATGTTTGCACATGAATTGATACCAAAAATAGAAGGAAAAAATTCTAATGATTGGATAGCTTTAGATTTAGGCAATATTGCATTACATATTTTTTCATTAAAAGCTAGAAAATTATATGATATTGATACTTTATGGGCTGTAGGGTATGAATATGATTCAGAAATAAATAAAGTTACAGATCCAGTTATAGAATTGCTTCAGAATCAGTCATATTATTTAAGTGATTTAGAACCAGCTTCATAATAATAGAATATTTTAAATTGTTTGTAAATATATTGAAATGTTTATTTAAAAAACTATATTTTATATATATATATATATATATATATATATATATAAGTATGGATGTATATATATATATACATACACATACATGTATAATACTAAAACATTTATGTTCTACTTATGTAAATAAATAATTATTAAGTATAAAATAAACACACCTTTGTTGAGATTAGATTAGATAATACTAAGTTATGTACTAGAATATAATATTTTTTATGAAATAAATTATTTTATAGAATTATTGTTCTGCTTTTGTTCTAATTTAATATCTAAGTAATGTAAAAATGAAATCAATTTTAAGTGAAAGCCCTAATACACTCTTAGGATGGCCAATTTCAGATGAACAAAAAGTATGGTGTTGTTATTTTATACCAGTAATGTTAAGCTGTTGTGCTTACATAGTTCACACAGCAGCTGACATTGTATTAGCATATGAATTTTTTGTTGAGGATAATGTATCATATGGATTACTTACTTGCGTATGTTTGTGTGTACCAGCATTAGCATGTTTTATTTTCACTGTTACAACAATAGAATTTTATGAGAGACTAACTGGATGTGACATGATAATATGGTTTTTTAAAAAAATTATTGAACATACTTTTTTTCCGGTTTGGGCTATGTATGGGTAAGTTTTAATGTTATAATATTATTTATTGAAGTGTGTTGATTATAAATTTTATTATTTCAGATATGCAGAAAGAATTTTCTGGTCTATAGAAGCTATTCGCAGTAATGATACTAATGATAGAGAAGAATGTTTATGGAATGCTTCTAAAACACGTCCAATTGAATTGTATTATTTTTTACAAGCATATTTTCAGGCTATACCACAAATATTAATACAAATTCATATCCTTTTTTTGCAAGATGATTCATTTCGTACAAATAGAGGTAATAATATTTAATATTCTGTTTTAGATTTTATATATATATATATATATATATATGTGTATATATATATATATATATATATATATATATATATATATATATATATATATATATGAATATGTATATTATCTTTCCAGTTAATATACAGTTTTTGTCAATTGTAATGTCATTTATAAAAGCAGCAGCTGTAACAATGTCTTATACTCATTACGAAAGTCAAAAATTATTAGGACGACAATATCCATGGAGTAGAAAACATGGAAAATATTTTCATAAATATGATCAGCAATCAATTCCAGCAAGCGAAGGTATTTTATGAAATTTATTTTGATTATAATAATTTGTGTTTTAATGTGATTAATATGATTTTAAATTGAATAGTAGTTAAATAATCAAAAATAATTATTTTATTAAAATGATACACTTTATTTTATGAAGTTGGTTGAAATATATTGTGTAATAGATTATGTATATATATATATATATATATATATATATATATATATATATATATATATATATATATATATATATATATATATATATATATATATATATATATATATATATATACGAGGGTCGTTTGATAAGTATGGTAAAAAAGTAAGAAAAACTAAATTGAAAAATATAATTAAATTAAACAATAAATAAACTTACTATACTTATGAAATGACTCTCATATATTCATACACAAATATGACATGTAACGAACATTTTTTTTGTATTAGTTTCTGATGAAATTAAAGAAGAAAATGCATTATTTACAATACCTGATTCTACTTTAATAGAAACATCAGAAGCGAATGAAAATGTTACTGAAATAAAAAATATGAGTTGTAATTCAGATGATGAATATGAAGTATGCATTACTAAAAAAAATAAAGATGAAAATAATTCTGATTTAAAGATGATAGATTCTGATTCAGATAATGAGTATGAAACATTACCAGAAGCTGATAAGTTTATGTCCAAAAAATTTTTATATCGCCATGGTAGTACTTTACCCAAAATTAAGTACTTTATGGATAATAGTTCTATAACAGAATCAGAAAGCTCTTCTAATGAAGAAAATGATGCAATTACAAGATCAGATACTGTTAAATTAAAACATAAAAGCAGTGATGCATCAAACTCTACATCACCTCCTAGTTATTCATCATCCCAAAATGAAAATTATTCTAATAAAATTAAAGCTACTGTATCTAGTGCATCTAAGCCTCCAAATTATCCAGCACCTGTTTTGGAATTAAATAATAGTGATAATAATTCAGAACAATCACAGAAAAGTTCAACATGTGCACAGTTAGAGATTATAAACAATATAAAATTGCCAATTCGTAAATATCCTCAACAAGCACGCAGAGAAGACGATCTTGTTGGGAAAATGATATTATTTATGTTTTGGTTATGTTTTTTTATAGTCAGAATTTTTTCACTTTCGGTATTTGGTCGATTTTTTGTAAGTACAGCATTATATTTAGGATTAATTCATTATTTATTAATGACAGGAATTTTATTAATTTATGCAAAAACTAAAAGTGTGAATCGAATTATGTTGTATGCATTTTTAGGATACATTTATTTATTCTGCTTAATAGAATTTCGTATAAAATTTAAACGTTTCTATCAAACATTTCTAATTTACTTTATATTGGTTTTTACAGAAAATGTAATTTTAACTATGATTTGGGCATTAAAAGATTGGGATAATTGGTGGTTTTCATATATTTTGTGGACAATAATTTTATCATCAGTAATAAGTGTACTTTCTATTATTACATATATTAAAATTTTAAAACCATCTAAACAAATTTTATATACTTTCCATGAAAATTACATTTTTAAGTGAAAAATATTTTTATTTAATCTTATTAATCTCATTTTAGAAAAGTATTTAATTTTGCTTTTTCGAAAATGTATTATTTTATAAAAATGAAAAAAAAATTGTATGCCTAAATAAAGAAATTAAGAATGACTTATTGTATAGAAATTGTAAATTTGTAATTAAATTCTTTACAGAATGATTTATTTACTAACAGTATTAATTAATAAATTATTTACGTTTCAATGAAATTATAAGTTTAGACTATAGTACTATTTTTTTGTAATCAAATACCAATGATGAATTTTATTATAAGAATATTTTTTAATTTATTTATTAAGAACAAAAAATTATTTATTAAAAATTGACAATTGTAGATAAATATATTTTAAAATTAAAATTTTGAAATTGTAATTTATATTTTATCAAATCCAAATCCTAAATAATATATATATATATATATATATATATGTATGTATGTATGTATGCATGTATATAAAAATATATTTGAATATAAATTAAATAAAATATCTAGTGAATGCGTCAGTTGCTGGTAACCAAGGATGTTCATTTTCCACTTTTACTTTATTCATAGGAACTCCTAAAGCCAGTTTTGACTTGAATCCCATATAAGAAGGTGATGCCAATTTATATTGTTCATTTAATTCGTTATTTTTTAAACAGTTTTGTATTTTTTGTTTTATTTCAGGTTTCACTAAGTTTTCATAACTTTTCATATTAGGGCCACGTTGACTGTAAATAAAAATTGAGTATTTTTTTATTATATAAAGTGTATTACTCAATTTACTACAAAAACAAAATTATCTCTTAATTTGTATCAGTTGCATTATTTAAGATATTTTTATCATTTATGTTAATAAAAAGTTACCTAAGTATTTCATCTCTTGTGTTCCAGAATGTTTTTGTTGCATCAATCATTGCTCTCATTTGGTATTTATCCCATATTTTTCCTTCTTCACTCCAAATTTCTGGAAGTTTGGGATACATGTCTATATTTACACTTACCTGTTATAAGATTAAAATGAGATGTTATAATAAATTAACTATAATTTTAATTACCGGATCTCTTGATTTTTCTAATGAACTTTTTTGAAAAGATGGTTCAGTTGTTTTCATACAAGCTTCTTTTGCATATGTGTTCCATTCAGATGAATACATGTATTTCATTATAATGTCATATATTTTACTATCACTGATTCCTTCTACACAGATTGTTGGAGAGAATTTTTTTTGACATTTTTTATTATAATTTGATTGTTTTGTTTGTGTGTTGAATAAGACTGATGTAATATCTCGGGCTGGATGTGTCTTAGTTATAGGTTTACATTCCCAATATAAATTAAAAGGTACATAGGATTTTATCCAAGGTTCTAAAGTTTGGCCATCTAGATATCTTGGTGGTTTTCTTGTTAATTGTTTTATGTCTTGATATTCAGGAACAGTACATATAATTTCTGGCGGTTTTGGTGTCTTATAGTCATGTGCATAAATTGATTCAAATTCGAACATTTTTGATTTTGAAAGTAATGCACAAATTCAATTTATTATTTTTGTTTCAAATATTAAGGTTTCTATGGAATTAATGAGATTTTTTTAACATAAATCAATGAAATTAATAATAAAATTTTATTTATTTTTTTAAATAAAATTTCAATTTAAGATACTAGAAAACTTTTATTCATACTAATGTACAAACTATTTATTATACTATTATGTACACAAAGTATGATTTTGCAGATTATCAAAAACAACTTACATTTATACATTTTTATTTTTTAATATAACTAATATAAATATTAAAATGTCTTGTTTATTGCACAAAATTATTTGATTACTAATTACACTTCATATTATTCATATTACCAAAAAAACAACAACACACTTTTAGACAATTTATTTATTACTATATAATTATGTACTACTATTGAGTACAATGTTATATTGTCTTATTTGTCTAAATAAGTTAGTATAATTATAAATACTTGTTAAATTATATATATATATATATATATATATATATATATATATATATATATATATATATATATATATATAATTTTTGGTTACAAACTTTAATGTGATAATACATTTTTATTAATTAGGAAATTTATTTCCAAGATGTTTTAATTTCTTTTAAAATTGCATTTTTTTCATATTAAAATTAGCGAATAAATACCTTATAAAAATTTACTTTTACTTGCCATTTATATGTCTTCTAAGAATTTGTTTCTCTGTTGAAAAAAGAAACACTTCATTATTTTTTAATTCTTTGAAGTTGCATACTTTTAGACATATTTAGAATTTATAGTCATTTTTTGTTATAAATATTTAAAAAATACATAACAAATAAATTTAAAATACATGAACAATAATAGCAATAAAATGCACAGAAAATAGTATAGAATAATAATTAGAAATGTATATATTTATTACAATCCAGAGCAACAGATTTGTATTAACAAAACCAAGTACGCTCTGGAGGCTTTACTAGTCAGAATTCTTGTTTATTAGAAGATGGATATGGCGGAGGACTTGGACGACAATAAGTTCGAACTAAACTACTACTTGGACTATCTGTGTGACTGTAAGGAGTTAATAATGCATCAGCCGCTGTATTTTTTGCTTCTCGGTTTGAAGACAAACTGCGTAAAGTACTTGTTGCTCTTTGTATATTTTCATACTGAGTCATTTGGACTGATGATGTTTCTTGATTATGTTTAGATCTGAAATAAATATAAATATAATTAAAATAGTTTTACTATATTAAGAAATATATCCTTTTTTGTAATTAAATACATTTTTTGAAAATAATGTGGATAGTAAATATAGGAATTTCTATTTTATTATTAGAAACAGGTGTTAATTGTAATATACTCTTAATGTATCTTAATTTAATCAATATTTGATTTAAATATAAAAGATATCTTTTAAGTAATGACAATTTATGTTAATATTGTTAGATTATTTTTCAAATTATAAGTGAAATTTTTATATAATTCCTAATAGAATATGATTATACTGTTTATTAAAAAAATTAGTACAATTAACTTAAAATTGTTATGTTAAAACTTAATTTAAATATAATATCACTCAAAAAATATTAGAATATATAATATCACTCAAAAAATATTAGAAATTAGATTTATTTCAATTTTTTATTTAATTTATAGTATTTCTGTTATTATAAAAATAAAATAGTTATTTTTTTTAACTTCAAAAATTAAACCTGTTAATTATTATGTCAAATAATTAGTTAGTTTTCTTTAATAGTAAATGATAATCTATATTGGTATTGTCATTTATTCATGAAAATTTTGCATATTTTCAATTGAAATCATTTTTATTTTAAGCTTATTATATAAGAAAAAACATCATACTCAGTAAAATTTTTTTTACATGTTACCTCTTTTCACCAGTACAAATATGAAAAATGGAATCAAAATAATTATCGCTTATCTCGTCTTTTCTGTAAATTAATATGTAGTAAATATTAAAAGTGATATGTTATTTCTTTGATAATACTTACATTCCTTCATGATGGAAACAAAGAATCAGGGACAGAAGCAAAACTAATACAATCATTACTAACATTGGTATGATTATTGTAAACATAAATTCATGAAAATAACTTCTCTGTGGCACTTCTTCTTTTGATATAGATCTCCATCTTTTTAAATGAATTTCTTTTTCCTGATTTCTATCATAATTAATATTGCTTTTACTTGAATGATGTAATGCTGATCCATCATCTTGTAGCTTTTGGAAAAAAATATATTTAAAAGAAAATAATTAACTTACAATTGTTGAAATACTCTATTTTAGAGAATGAAAACAATATGTACCAATCTAAAAGCACACCAGTCCAAAGCAAAACCTGCTTCTCTAAAGAACCTTTCAACTGTGGTACGTTTAAAATCTCTAGGACAAGACTGTAATTTCCATAATGGTTTAACTTCATCTTGAAGTTCAAGAAGTTCTGAAGAAAAATCTGAACTACTTCCAAGCCTGAGTACAACACTAGAAATATAATTACCTATTTACAACTGCTATTAAATTTCCATAAAAATAAAAATAAGTATTTTCTTACCCTTCTCCTTCATTTGGTTTTAATGGTAGTCTTGCACCTAACTGAATTGCAGATTCCAAAAATGTAACATACAAATCTTTTTCACTATCTTTCCATAGTTTTTTTCTAAATACATCTTTTAATCTTTCCATTCTATGAACATCAAACATATCATCTACATTTAAATTATCAATTTTTAATTGAACTTCATGTCTTGCTGGATTGTGTTTTTCTGTTATATGAATAGGTAAAGTGTGGCGTCTTGTTTCATAATTTTTTCGATTCAATGCAACTATTTCAACCTATTAAAAAGTTTAATCAGAATATTATGATATAATTATATTGAAATGTTAATTGAATTTGATAAATTTGAATTAATATTAAAAAAATTCAAATATTCATGTTTACAATCAATGTAGAACTATAAGAAAATTATAATAATTAGAATGTTTATATCACTTTATTTTATACGCACCTCTAAATCATTATTGTGTAAATGAGGTACACCATATAAATATCCATGATGGTGTCTTTTACTATAAATATAATTTATCCACGGTGGTAAATCCGGTTTATTTGATAAAAATGGTCTGTATGAATATTGATCATTTGCTGAAAAAATAAATATTACTATGAATAAATTTTATTTATATTTTTTGTGAAATTATTTACCTTCATAAGTCCAATTGAACATTAAGGGATCAATTGTTATGGCAAATACTTCAGTCATGAGAACTGTTTCAGATTGAATTTTTTCAAAGAAACATATTAGAAAAAATAAATTTATTAATAATGTGGTTTTCATTTTGTTGTATATTTTCTATTCTCCTTTTTTTGTTAAAAAAAGTTCAACTTTTTTTATTATAAATGAAGTCAATACATTTTAGAACAGTACAGTTTTCGTTCAATATTTATTTTCAGGTAAATAACTTACAGTAATTTTCAGATGTTGCTGAAATGAGATCAATATATATATCAGAGCGTTATAAGCATGCGCTACTTTAATGGAGGTGCGGCTATGTAGAGATGGATGTTTATACACTTCAGTTTGTGCACGTATGATTAGACGTAGGCACATAAAGAATGTTGAGTAGATTGTAAATTATGTGACATCTAATAGAATGTAAATATTTTTATGTACAGTGTATAAATAAAATGGTAATCATGTAATGTCATAAAGTTCAATAACAATTAGTAAAGATCTTCAAAATAGAATTTACAAAGATATTTTTAAATCGTGACTATGGTTTAAGTTAAATATAAATTTTGATTTGTAACCTTTTTATCAACTTATGTCAAAATGAGTTTGGAAGTTATTCCAACTTTATTAATTACTGCCAACGTTGGTTCAATTTTTGAAGATGTAAGTGTAATGTTGTTTTTATTTTTTTAAAAAACTAATTGTATATACTGTTTTTCAGCCTTCTACTATGCTAAAAATTTGGGCAAATGAATTTTTGACTTCAATTAAAAATTTAAATCCAAAATTTATTGCTCTACATTGCCAAGAAGTGGGTGGAAAAAACTATGAGAAAAGTATGCAACATGTAGAAAATTTTGTTAAATTACTTTTAACAAGCGATGAATTAAAATCGTTTGATAGAGCACGAATATTCCTTGATGAAGATTATAGTTCTGCTGAAAATTTTACGGTATTTATTGATTTTGAATAGATTTGAAACAAATATTTAAAATAATTTATTAATTTATAATGTGTACTTAAGTTATTTGTATTTGTAGATAATGTTTGTTTGTTATTTGTTTTAGGCTTTGGGAAACTTTTATTTTATTCACGAGTCTTTAAAAAATGTAAATATATGGAATTTTATTGATAAGAAGTTTGTTGGTGTTAAAGGAAAAGAAATTTATAATGGGAATATTGAAAATATTGCTACAAAAGAAAAAGCAAAATTTCCACAAGAATTTTTCCCAGAAGTTAGTATTATTGTTTTATAATTTTTTGTTTTAAAAATTTCATTGAAATACAATTATATGTATTTTTTTTAGTGCAAATGGTCTCGTAAAGGATTTTTAAGAATAAGATTTTCGATTGGTGGCACTGTAATAGATTTTATTAATATACATCTCTTTCATGATGCTTCTAATTTTATTGCAATGGAGCAGTTTCCTTCCATATATTGTAAAAATAGACGACGTGCTCTAGAATATACTTTAAATCGATTTCAGAGTGATTGTTATGAAACAGTACCATTTTTTTTATTTGGTGACTTTAATTTTCGATCTGATACAGATGGAGTAGTGAAGGTTTGTTATTTTATATTTATGCATGTGTGTATACATATTTATATATATGTGTGTATATATATATATATATATATATATATATATATATATATATATATATATATATATATATATATATATATATATATATATATAGTATGTATGAATGTATATAATTATATGTATATAAATAAAAATTTGAAAAATGTATTAAAACTTTTAAATATTTATTTATGTGTAGTAAGTCATGTATGAGGTTTCCATTAGTATTAATGATAATTTCATTTTTTTAGAAATTGACAGAAGGTTTAACAACCACTAGAGTTCAAAATAGTAAGAACAATGACAATACAAAATTGCAATACAAAAATGACAATAGTCAGTTAATTTTAACTGTAGGAAAAAAAGAATTCACTCATTTAGAACATGATAAAATTTTTCTTAAAACTGATGAAAAATCATGGGTAGGTGATGAAATAATTGTAAACAATTGAATAATTTTTTATTTAATATGTATGTAAATTTGTATTATATGGTATGATGTTTTATGTTGTTAATAATTTTTTTATTCATTAGTTGAGATCTTACGACCGTGAATTAGAAGCTTTTAATAAACAACTGTATGAGTATTCAATTACATTCCCACCAAGCTATCCTTTTGAAGAAAATGTTAAAGGAGCAACTAACTACATGAAGACTCGATGCCCTTCATGGTGTGACAGAGTATTATTAAGTGTTATGGCCAAAGATCTAGTCAGTGAAACTTATCCTGTTAAATATGAATTAATGGGTAGAAATGTCTGTATGGGAGATCATAAGGCAAGTATATTATAAAAAAATGTTTAGTAATATTTAGAAAATCAAAATTAATGTTTTTGTTTAATTATTTTTTTGTACATATTTTTAATTTCTGATGAATGCAGCCAGTATATCTGGATTGTCACATTCAACTATCAACTTAAGGTATTCTTTCAATGTGAATTTAAATTATTTATTTATAAAAAGTTTTTAAATTTGATTTGTGCATGCAGATATGCCTTAAAACAAATGTTTTTATTGTTTTCAGTATTACAAAATGCATTTTCAAATATTATAAAGATGATAATTTTAAATTTTAAGATGTTGAATAAATTTTTAATTTTTATTTTTCTGTTTGTATAATTGTATATATTTAGAACATTTACATAAGTATATGTATTTAAAGCATACATATACATTTTTTTTATTATAGATTGCCATTTATTTTATAATAAGTAAATATAATAATAAACAAATTATTGTTTATATTTATTTTATTGATTTTTTTTCTGTATGATTACACATTTGTTAGTTGTTTTATTATGTAATATATTTTAAAATCTTTCTGTATTATTTATATATGATATGATGTTCATATACATACATATTCTGATAATTTGTATGTATAACATGTTCGATATTTTTATAATTTGTTGTATATGGTTTACAGCCAGTCTACCTTCGATTGGACCTAGTTGGTGAAACAGGTACAATAAAATGTTCACATGCAACTGCACCTGTTTGTGGCTTGTATCCTACCACATGTCCTTATTGTGATGATTTTGCTTCAGTTACAATAAACATTATTGATTTATCTAATGATAGGTCCATTTGCAGTAGTGTAAATAAAAATGCTTTGTGTGAACAGAGTAGTTTTTCTGTAGATAAAAATTTATTGCATGAGCCTTACACAAAAGAAATGTTATCACATGAACCTTATACACCTGAGAGTGCTGAATCACATTCTCCATTACCATCAGATGATTCTGAGAAAAATGTGTATGTTTTTCAAAAACCAACTGATCAATGTGCTGACCAACAAATCATGGAAAAGAAAATTCTTCAAAATATAAAAACTTCTATATCTCCGACATTATTAAAATCACGTTTGGAAAATGTGCTACGTACAGAAAAAGAAGATTGTTTGGTTAATTCTGTTGCAAATTCATTCGAAAATAATAAATATATGCTTAATAAAATGAACTTTGAAGAGATTTTTAAAAATGAAAATACTAAAATTAAAAGATGTAGATGCATGAGTGAAATAGTTAGGAAACCACAGAGAATTAGATTAAAAAGTTCAACTAGTTTATGCTCAAGACTTGATGATCATCATAGTTCTAGTGATGAAGATTGGTTTGAAGAAATTATTGAAAGTGTTGAAGAAAAGACTGATTACTTCTTAGATAGATTTAAATCAAATATCTCTTGTAGTGAAGTATCAAAAACCAAATTTCCTATATCAGTCCTGCCTGAAGAAAACACTGAATTTAATATAAACTTATCATCTACCAATAATGATGAATCACATTTTAAGAGCACAAAAAGTTTGAATGTTACACAAGTAGAAGACAATTTAAAATGTAATATAATAGTAGAGCCAGAAATGAAGACTAAAAATGTTGTTTGTTGTAATATTATATGATTTTGTTTTCATTGTTTTTATTTGCAGTATACCTACATATGCTTTGCTCTATGTATGTATTTTAGCATGATTTTTCACTTTTGTTTTGTATATATTATTGTTGAATAATCATGTTACATATTAATTATATATTCGATTAGGTAAAAAAGCTACAAATGGACTCAAACTAATAGGAAGCGTAACACCAATTTTGGATAAGAAGATTATAAGTAGTAACAGTGCAATATCACATTATATTTATATTAAAAAGGTTAATGGACCTACAAAAGTGTTCAAAGAAACAACAGTATGAGTACTTTAATTGTACAATAATATTTTTAGTTATCATTTTTAAGAGAGTAAATGTGTTAATTTTTTAATAAGTAGGTTTTAAATTATATAATTTCATTATATAAGAATGTGACAAATGACTCGTTATTAGAATTATATATTTTTAATTAAGAAAAAGCAATATATTTTTATTCATCTATATTGGATGTATTTTTATTCATTGTATTGTGATTTTTTCATAAAAAATATTCATATACTCTGAGCAGATATTTTGATATTTTGAGATATTAGCACACAATTTAAGTATTAATTTAGTGTTTTTATACTTAAAAGTGCCTCAAAGTAATATTTTAAAGAAGTATATAATGCAATATAAGAAAATAAAATATAATACATCCAATATTAATGAGTATTTTAAAAAATTAAAAAATTTGATTGTCACATTTAACTATAAATACAATTCTAAAATAATGAAGTAACTTATGATTATCTTTTATTATATTTTAACAAAAATTATATAAAAGACAAGTATTTTAAATTTATTGTTCTTGAAAAAGTTTTTATTTCTAAATAAAAAAAATATGCATATCAAGATTACCTATATTATAACAAGTGGATACAATTTTTTGAAAATGTAATAAATAGGGTTTTTTTTATACATAAATTAATTGAAAGAATTTGATAAATATAAATACATCATTTATTAAAATTATATAGTCGGTTGGCTTTTGATTAATAAAAAGAAAAAATAAAATTTTCACATTCCCTATATATTTGAAACTAAAATTTTTAATTCACAAACTATAGTACTTGATTAATTTTATTATTTAATTGTGTTAGTCATATATATATATATATATATATATATATATATATATATATATATATATATATTTTTGATTAGTATTTTTTCTATAAAATAAATTTAAATGTATAAAAGCACTTAAAGATAATTTCTCAACTGGAAATGGATCAAAATATCGTACAAGTATCTATTAATAAACAAAATATGTTTTTTTTATTTTAATTATATTGAGTAATTTCATTTGAAAGTAAAAAGTTGTGTTGTTTTTAAATGTTATTTGAAATTTAAATAACTGTGTGTGTGATGTATAAATATATATATATATATATATATATATATATATATATATATATATATATATATATATATATATATATATATATATATATATATATATATGTGCACACATAAATACACATTTTTAAATATTCCTTAGTTGTTTTACAAGTTAGTGCTATAATATAAAATTGTTATATTTTTGATAATATGATTGAAATGAATTGTTTCACACACATGCAAACAATACACATACACATGTACTTTTTTTTGATACATATGATATTTGCATATGGTGTGTATATTTTTTTTAAAAAAAGATACATTCATAAATTATATGTAATGTTTATATAGAACTACTTATTCATCTTAATATTTGTATATTTATTGTAATAAATTTTTCTGGTATAATGTACTTAGATTTGTAAAATTCAGTAACAGTATTATTTTGTATTAATGTTCTATATTAACATGTCCACAATGTAATGTTCTAAATGTTTAAAAATTGCTTCTTATTTTAACTTGCCTGTAGAGAATATTAATTCATGTCATATATATTTAATTGATCTATATACTATCCTTTGTAACAATGAATAATATTAAAGTTTCCCAGATATTAACGATCATTATATGAACATACATTCAAAGTCACATATACTTTTATCTGGGGAATTAATTACTGTGTAGAAATACATGATCTATACTAAAAATTTACCTAGTATTTTTAATGTTCAAAACTCCAATATTGTTATGTAATTGGAGTTATAGTTGTTTGTTTAAAATCTATACATCGCTTCATTATTGTAATTTCATCTAGTCTCATGTATGTGTGTGAATATATACTTAGTATTTTGGTGCTTTGTATTAATAGATTGTTTTTTTTAAAAAAAAGTTACTTGGAATTTTAAAATAAGTTAGATAATATATATCACGCTTATATTATTTACTAGTCAACTATAGGATTTAGATATAAATATAATGAAATTTATTATTACAAAAATACTGTATTAACTTTTCATTACTTTTTAAATAAGTAATAATATATTATATTCATTATGATTCTTTTTTGATATATTAAGATATAAAAATTATCTTTGTTATATATGTAAAAGATAATGTATTATATGTGTGGTAAAAATCGTAATTGGAAGTCATTGTGAAATGTATTGTGTTAAAATTAGTTCTTTTTTGTAATATATTTGCAGACTATCATATATTGTAACTGCAAATTAAATAAGTAATTAATTTTGACCTTTATATTCCACTTATCCATATAATTAATTGTGATTGCCTTTTTTGCACGCTAGTCATTTATTCTAATCAGCCTTATAAACATAAGTAATAACAGAAATGTTAAATAAATATTTCTCAACCTTAACAACAATATGTTCACATTTTTAACATTTATTTCATTCATCTGTAAATTCAGCATTCCATAGAATTAAATTGTTATAATTGTTATGTATCATATGAAATTAATGTTTAAAAAACAGAATTACACAAAAAAATTAAAAATTATTTAACGAATATTTAAATAACTTCCAAATATTCATGAATACTTATATATTTTGTGGATTTTTTTTTTACTGTCAATGTATTCAAAATTTAAATCTGTCAATATTTTGTTATTCATATGGATATACATGTCTCTATGTGTGTTTCTGTGTATACATAAAATATGTATGTTGCATACTTAAAAAATGCATTATTGTACAGATTTAAATATGTAATGGCATTTGTTAATTGTAATTTTAAAAATTATTTCGTTATTAAATATTGTACTCATTTAAAATTAATTTGTATTTATAAATCTTAATTAAAGATTATAATATTTAAATTTTAAAATTTTGTTACAAATTTTTTATTGGACTGAAATACTCTATTTGGATGTGAATAACATGTTTAACTGTATTTGTTATTATTAATCGTAAATAAGTATTAGATATTGTATGGAAGTAAATATATTAAAAAAAAATTTAAGAAATATTTTAAATATTGCCATTTCAATGCAGTCTTGCCTTTGGGATAAATGAAAATTTTGTTACAGTTCAAATATATAATAATGTATAAGACATTGTATATCTAATGCATTGTTTTATATTTTACTATTTGAAATGTGCTGTGCATTATACACCAAACATAAATATGTACATTATATATATATATATATATATATATATATATATATATATATATATATATATATATATATATATGTTACATTTTCATATAAATTGTTCATATATATTTGTTATTTTTATTGATAAATGTTATGTGTAAAAATATATTATTTTAAAATATTTTTGTATAATTAATTTAAATATCCCTTGTTAATTTTATATAAAAATATTTTTTATTATGTTAATACATATTATTATTATTTTAATGTTTAAAATGTTATAAAGAATAGGCTTGTAATATTCATCAAATTTTATAAATATTTATGTATGTATCCAACTGCTGGTGTAGTGGCTAGCATTACCACCTGTCATGTAGAAGTGCATTTAATCCCTGGTGGGAGATGTAGGGCAGGCAGGGCTTTTCAGGTTTAGTAAAAACAATATGCTTAAGAGAGTAAACTCTATTAAAAAGTTCTCACTAATTCGCTTGGTCAGTATGACCAAGTAAAGTATCAGTATGACCAATTTAAATGCTAATGAACGGTCTTTCATTGAGGCTTTTAATCAACTGGGTTGATTACATTTGTTTATATATATATATATATATATATATATATATATAGTTAGGAAAATTAAATGGAAGTTTAACATTGATATGAATATTTTTCTTTTAATTTTCAATTTTTTAATAATTTGTGTTGGAAGTAATTTATCATATTGATACTTGATTTTAAGAGAAAAAAAACCTTTTTTCATTTAAATTAATTTCTGATATTGTATACTTATAATTAACAAATATTAATTTCCTACCACTCATAAGATATGGAATTTAAAAGTATTTTAATCAAATGCATATATTTACACAAAGTTATGAACCCTTTACAGACTAATTTATATGAATATTCATAAATTTAGTTACACTAATTTTTTAAACATAGCTAAGTATAATCATGAAAAAGTCGAAAATAGGTATGTTAACTTGTGCAATGTTTATTTTCATGAGATTTTCTGCTTAATTTATTTAAATAAAACAGGTAATTTTTAAATTAAAAAAAAAAACATTTTAAACTTTATGTTCTTTATTTACAAAAATCTGTTTTAATTTACAATTTAAAACAAGTTTTAATCTGGTCATGATTTATTAAGAAGTTACTTACTTTATATACATTTAATGAAAGTTGATGACATTTTTAGAATGAAAGTTTCGTATTTTATAAAAATAATAGACTACTGTAATTTGAATAAGAGACTAGACTTGAAAATTAACAGATATAAAAATACATTCACCATTTATTAACATGTACATATCATTTATACTTTATATAAAATCGTATATGAAAAAGAAATCACTTATATTCTTAATGTATACGTATTAAAATTTATTTAGATGAACTATTGTTTTATGTAGATATTAGTATAAAACATTTATTTTAACATTGATTTAATATGTGGAGTATTATTATTTTAAATAATCATACTGACACATGTATAATTTTGAAATAAAAAAAATTGTATTAGTATATTTTTATTAAGTTTTAAATTATAGTGATGATTTGAAAAGCAAAACACATCATTTTTAAAAAATAGTTTTTTAATTATATTTTATTTGTAAGTATATAACATAAAGTGAATAGGAAAATGTGTGTATCAATTTGTAAGCTATCCAGTCTTTTATTTATAAAAAAAAATCTATAAGTTTAATAAAACCTTTTTCTCGAGTTCTCTTGCTGCTTTTGATAAAACATAATACCTATCACAACACAAGCAACTAATGCAATGGCACCAATTAACATTAAAAGAAATATTTTAATGCCTGACAAAGAGGAAGGTTTAGGATCATCGACATGGTCTCTTGGTGGTTCAAAGAAACTAGCTGATGGTGATATATTTGATCTATCTTCATCATCTGTTACCTATTATGAAAATGGTTAATATATATATATATATACTAATTCAAAAATAAATTTTATGTTATTGTAACATAAATTACCTCATTTGGTAAATCAAGTTCAAATACTTTTATAGACATAACATCATGATTATCTGATAAATCACCAGTTGTAGCTGTTACACCAAAATAATACCCTGTAGGTAATTTTACTCCTTTTACTGAAAAACACTCTTTCCATGCTGCTTTATTATCAATATCAGTTGAAACTAGAAAAAAAATGTTTAAAAATAAATAAAGAATATTTTTTTTAAGTAATTTTGTAACTACCAGTTAATGTATCTCTTTCATATCTTATTGCAATATGAGTATCATAATCTACATTTCTAAATTTGGCTTCACAACCAGCTAATTGTGTATGTGTTCCATCTCTATCATGATCATAGCTTAAAGTTCCATTGTTTATCATTGCTGAGATATATGGATGTTGATGCTGAGATTGAAAAGATTATTTAAAAAAGTTTTTAAAACATATATTACCGATCAGTACAAAAACTAACATTATGTGGTCCATTGTGATTGCTGTATGTATCCATAATTACAGCTAAACCATGGAAAAAATCTTTATTGCCAAAAACTTCCCCAGCCACCATACGATCTCGTGCATACCAAATTGCCATTCCATCTCCGTAAAGATCTGTTCCTTTACCATGTATTTTGAAATGTATTTGTAATTCCCAATTTCGCATATTACATTGCTAAAAAATGTAGCAAAAAATCAGATATTTTTAAATTAAGAAATTAAACAACTGATAAAAAAATACCATCGAGTTCCAAAGTATTCCATTTTTTGATTGTAAATCAGGTGTTAAACGAACATAGTTACTTGTAACAATAGTACTACCTAAGAAATCCCAATATGGTACTGTCATTCCAGAACCTTTAATGAATAAAATTGAATTATTCCTACTTTTTTCTTTTTTTTAAAAAAATGATCTTAATTGAAGTAACATATATTAGAAATACACATAATTAAAAGTGTACTTTTTTAGGTTAGAATAAAAAATATAATAAAGATATATATTAAATAAAATTTAAATAAAAACTTAAACTAAATAATAAGAAAAATAATTATTCTACAGTAAAATATCAGAACCTTGATATGGTTTTATTAATGAATGTTCCCTTTTCATATAATCGTTAGTATTCCAATTTGCGTTAATTTCATAAATAAATATAAATACTACAAATAACTTCAACATTTTAAAATTTCTAATAAACATTATAAAAAAATATATTATTTGAATTATTTTAAACACCGTATCAAATACTACCACGAAGTGCAAATTGTAACATACAGTAAAATTATCTGATTCACCATAGAAAGAGAGATATGAATTAAAATTGATTAGTAAAAAATTAAATTCACTATAACATTTGATGATAATATAAATTTGAAAAATAGTTAAATTTAAATTGTAGATACTACAGTATTTGATTAATAAATATAATATATTAAAATATATATAACTGTATTACGTAATTATTTCAAACTAAAAATGTTCATTTAAACGTGGAATTAAATTATTATAACTTAAAAGTAAGGAAAGTATATTAACAATTATATAACTTTTAAAGAAATTTATTTTATTTAACGCTTTTCGGTCTTCATTTTATCGGTTTATATCGTCTTGTCTTAAATATTTTACGTAGATTAATGGTGAAAAGTGTATTTTGAGTTCAAAAATCAAAAGTACAATCGTTTTGTTATAATTGTATTGCATTAGTATTTAAAAACACATTAAAAATAAATTAAATACATAATTAAACATTCTATTTTTCAGTTGATTTATGTTAATTAATAAAATGATAAGTATTAATTATTTTTTAATTTAGATACAATTTTTAAATGTTTTTCTTTCATTTGATTCTAAACATTATTTTTTAAAAATTAAAAAAATGTTTTGTGATTTTAGGAAGTACTTTTTGAAATATTAGCTATTTTCAGACTATTAGAATAATAAACTTGAAAATGTAAATTAGAGACTTTTATAAATGAAATATTCGAAAATATAAAAATTGTAATGAATAGTTATTAATGGAATAAATAACTTTTAACTAATAAAAGTTTTATTCAATAAATACATGTATGTAAGTATGTATGTATATATATATATATATATATATATATATATATATATATATATATATATATATATATATATATATATATATATATATATATATATAAATAAATTTGAATTAAGTTTGGAATGAATAAAATTCAGTGTTATTTATTAATGGCACTTTTTTCGATTTTTAACTAACTTTTTAATATGAATATTTTTAAAAAATCAATACATTTTTAAACAATTATTAAATATGTATACAAGAATAATCTTAGTACAGTACATAAGAAATTAATTTAATGATAAAAAATAAGCAAATGTTATATTAGTCAGTATATAGTTTTTTGTTATTTTAATTAGTAATTATTTATTGATATATTGATAAGTGGGAATATTCATATGATAACATGAAACATAATTTTATTTAATTATTTTTTAATTTGTCTTACATAAGTATAATAATATGTTTCCAAAAATGTTTTATATTTTATATATTATAATAGTTTAATACCAATACAGAGTTTATATGTAAAAATCACATTTTAATATCATATTTAAATAAATATTTCACTAATTTAAATTCTTATTCTCATGGAATATATTTTCTACATGAAAGATAAAAGACTGTTATCGAATAGTTTGGGACATATGCAATGGTGTTAACATTAATTCAAAGGCAGCATTTTTCAAATTTGCACCTCTTAAATTAGCTTCTTGTAAGTCACTACCAGAAAGGTCACAACACTAAAAAAAAAAACATTTGTTTAGACTTTAAATCTGTTATAAATTTATAATTAGTTAATGTTTGTTATTAATTACTTCTAGATCTGCACCAGCTAATACAGCCGCTCGTAGATCACAGTTTTGTAGATTTGCATTTTTTAATGTAGCAACTCGTAAATTAACACCAGCCATATTACTTCCTTCCAGATTAGCACCTTTCAAATTTACTCCTTCCATATTAGCACGTGATCCTGCAGGATCTTCGAAATTGGAGCCTCGTAAATTAGCTCCTTCTAAATTTGCACAAAGTCCTTTAACGCCTAGAAAAATACAAAAATTGGTATTTTTACAGTTTGTTATTTTAAATTTGTATTTACCTAGAAGTTGAACACCTTCTAAGTTAGCATGTGATAAATCTGATCTTTCAAGGCAACACCAGCTTAAATTTGCTCCAGTCAGCTTACATCCTGATAAACAGGCATACTAAAAAAAATATTTGTACTTTTAAGCATGTTATAATTTCATTTTAACATATATTTAATTTATATAATGATACTTGAAATCAGAAACTTACTTTAAAATTAATATAACGTAAGTCTAATTTACTTAAATCTGCACCAGAAAGATTAACTCCTTGAAATCTTAATTCAGATGTATATGGTGTTATTACTAATGCATTTACAACATCTCTTCTTGTTAAAGGTATATCACCTTTTAACTTATCAGGAGTTTCAATTATAGATTTTAATTGTGGAATAAGAGATTCAATTCCAAAGAACTTAGCTTCTTCTAAGATTCCTATATTTTACATTCATACATATATATTATGATATATAATTGAATTACTGTTTATGTATTTAGTGGTATTACCTCTAGGATTAATATTATTATCATATATTAATTGTCCATTACGCAAATAATTTATTATCGGTTCAAAGTATGTAGGGCATCTATCTATTAAGTAAGCTCCATTATTGTCAACATTACTCGGAGTGAAATGATAACCATTTTCACCTTCAGCAAACATTCTGTTAAAGATATGTTTTGGTTATCTAAATTGATTTATATTATAACACATTTTATATTACCTAGCTAACATACTACTAGGTTCTTTTGTAGTAACAGTGCTTCTAGATGTAGTAAAATATTTACCACCTACATTTAAAGTAATCCAACCGGGGCACTGGTTGTTTTTTTTAGAATTTTTACAATTACAAGTTTGATCACTTATTGAATTAACAGTAGGCTGGAAATTTTCTCCAGCTGATACGTATAAAGTTTCATCATCTTTAATTAAATTTATATCGTCGATTTCTCCACCTTTCAGAGTAAAAATCTTTTTTGCAGTAATTTTTAATTTAACACGAGCTATTTCTAAAAGTTCTGCAAACGTTAATGGTATCATAATAACCTACGAGTAATGATAACAGAAATAATATTAAATATAAATCATTTTATATTGCATTTAATTATTAAAACCTTTCCATCGATATTTGTCCCATTTTTAAATATTGTCACTCTTTTCATATTTTGTCCCTTTTCTTTTGAACACTGTCAATTTTCGTTGTCAGTTTAACAGACGTTAATAGAACTCTAAACGGAAAATATAGATGATATCATTTTAATCCCATTTGTTCAAGTTTATGAAAATGAAAAGAAAAAATTACAATGTTTTTTTAATTTAATATTAATATTAATTGTTAATGATTACGGAGATTGAATGATATATTTATTTTATATGAGATGAAATCATTAATATAACGTTTATTATATATTTAAAATTACTGAAGATTATATTGAAGAATAAAAAAATCGTACAAATTACTATTTATTTTGAAATTTGTCAATTCACATTCATATAAATGAATTTTATCACCCCCAACATTACAAGATATTAAAAAATGTTCAATAATCATTTATTAGTCACTTGATTGTTTATAACAATAATTGGCTAATACGCATTTCGTTAGCGATGTCATCATAGTCAGAGCATTGTGTTCAAAAATCTTATTTTATAACATAATGCTTTTTAAAGAACAACAGTCTTACGGTGTTAAGTAAATAATGTTGATATTTAAATAATCGGTTATACTTTTATGAATTATTTACTTAAAAAAGAAACAAGAAAAGTTACAATTTTCATAAAAATATATATTTTTTATATTTATATAATAGTTTCATTTCGTATTATTAGCGTTTTTTTAATTTTATTTTTATGAAATAAATCATTTGTAATTTTTTAAATTATTATTTGGTTTTGTTACTAATATAATTTTACAAAGGAATCACTGCTCTAATGTCATAAGATTTTAGTAAATTATTTGTTATCTGTACTGCATTTTAATATAAATATATAAATATGTTGTTAGATTAGATATTCTTGTTCCAAAAACGATGGAATTGCGATTAAAATGCTTATAAGAAACTTAAAGTCTATAGTAAGTTATTATTAAACACTAACAAAATTATATGCTGGTGGGATGGTGGTTTATTTATGAAATAGCTAAATAGATTTCTAATTTTGTTCAGATCTTTTAATAATAGATTGATTTTAAAACTGTTTTTATTAAAAAAATAATTCAATATCTTTATAAAGATTTAACATAAGATTAACGCTGCTGAAATGAACAATAAAACTTTATTTTTTTTTTGGATTTATTAATAATTGCGTTTTATTATATGAGAGAGGTGAATTAAAACAATTTTTTTTACAAAAATAATTTATTTAGTATATTAGTACAAGCAAAAAGTATATGTTAACTACTTTTTGGTATAAGAAATTGGTCCTACATATATTAGAATATCAAAGCATCAATATTTATTATACATGGTGAAAATTTTCTTGTAAATTGTAAAACGTCAAATTTAATTTTTATTTTAATTTTTTTTATTAAAATAAAAATCAGATCAGTTTATTAACGTCGAGTAAAAAACGATGTGCTGAAACGTTATATTTATAATTGTTAAATACATCTTGATTCGAAATAGATATTGCAATCATTTTTTACAATTTTTGTTAAAATATGGATGTGCTTAAAATGAATTGCGTGTAAAAAAATTATTGGAACGTTTATGAGATATAGATATTTTTATTCATTTTTATTAGTTTCGTTGCTGATTTCATTTATTTTAATAATCAAATAATTTTTTATAATATTTTTGTGTACATGTGTAAGGATATTTGTTGTATAAAGGGGCTTTTTAAAATGCAACTTGCTGTTTAGCTAAATACTAAAAAGGTGCTGTATTTTAATTTTTATGAAAATACAGAAAGTTTTCAATTCGATACTGTAAATATTGCGGTAAATTACAATTACAAAAACATTTTGTATCAAACGATTAATGGCTTTTTGATAATTATTATTTTAATTAGATCTAGATTCAATAATTAGTGTATTATATATGTGTAACATTTTTAAACTTGATTTTTTAATTAACATCGTGTACTTAATTATGAAAATGAAATTATAAGGAATTATAACAATCTTAGATAAATTGTTGTTTTCTTAAACATATTTTTTAAACTTGCTTTTTGTAATTTATTTTTGTAAAAAATGAAGTAACAAGTATTATCACATAAAAAATGTTGATAGTTCAATGTTATCTAATCAGCAAAAAAACATAAAATATATATGAAAATAACGTTGTGTATTTCCTTGCTAAGTTATCATACATATATACATACATATGTATATATATATACAAATAATTGTTGAAATTCTATTGAAATGTGGATCGTTTATTTACAATATAATAAAGTATTTGTAGCTATTATCTTCTCTACATGTGAATGTTAACTTATCTTTTATTTATATTTAAGAAATTGAATTTTATTTAACGCGCATGTGTGTATATGTCATGATATTTGTCGATAAAATTTTAAAAATATCATATAAAAATGTCAAACTCTTTAATTACAGTTTCATGGGAAAATATTTTAAATTAATAAATTTAGTTTTATAATAATATTCTCATATTAAATTGAAAATATCTAAATTATTATTAAAGTATATGTAGAACTGAACTATAAATAAAACCGTGTAAAATATATTTAATATGTTCTACTTAAATAGGGTTTATAATTTTATAATTCGTTGAATAAAATTTAGTAATCCTTTGTACTCTGATTTTTTTGTACGGAAATTTCTAAGTAGCTGTTTTATTTTCATACAAATGAATTATCATCCTCAACATCACAAATTATTAAAAAGTGTTCAATAATTACATATTGTTTACTTTATTAATAACAATAACAATTCGATGACGATGTCATCTTTATCAAAACATTGTGTTATAATATCTAACAGATTCTAAAATCAAGAAATATCATATATTTAGATTACTTTATTGAAATTCATTTGTATTAACACTTGGATAGAAAATGATGAACAAAGTCACATTTTAATAGCTGCAAAAAACTGATTGTTATAAAACGTATTTCGAAATTTGAAAAATCGGTGATTTAAATCTGGTTAAAAGTAGATATTGTATATTATTATACATTTTATAGAAGAAATCGAAAATACAGTTGACCGTCACTAATTCGGTTTTAATATTAATTCGGATATAATTTTCGCGAATGTAATTTCTTGTCTACTTTCTTATTTTAATTCAGTACATCTCTAACTAGTGATTGAATATTTTTCTTTATTTTATTACTATATGCAATGCGTATCTACAAGTGTTTATTTGTTTGTATCTAAGAATTTTAACATTTTTAAGTGATGTTATCTATTTTTTACAATGTAGTTTGTGCGTTGGATTCATAATTATTAAAAAAATAAATAAATTGATATATTGCCATTGTATATTTCTTTTCGGTTAAAAATATTTGAAATGTTAACAGTTTGTGAGGTCTGTTTGAAATGAATTGAATATCTGCACATGTTACGTTTTTGTATTTTTTATTTCAACGTTAGAGTACTGTGTTTTGATTTGATATATATTTCTACTCGTATAACTAGTGTTACGCACATGTTTTGTAATTGTATTTTTTAAATATAATTTTTAATAATGAAAAAGGATGAACAAATTCAAGGTTATTGAATTATTCTAAGTTTATTATACGCGATTTATTTTAGAAAATATTGTGCTAACTGATGGGTACACAGTATGTGTTAATGCAATTACTAGTGATTATTCAAAATCATTAATTCAGTACCATATAAGCTCCAACGATGCCGGATTAGTGATGGTCGATTGTAGATGTAAATCTAGATATTTTTATTTTAACATTTGCGTTATTTTTTCTAACAAAATAAAATATTTTTTTCTTCAAACATAATACAATAATTTATAATGTTAATTCAGATGTTTATATGATAAGTTTGCATAATCGGAGTACAAAGAAATATCTGTAAATTATTTTTTTTAAAAAATGAGAAATAATTGACTAATATATAACATTATGGGTGTATTATTATATTTTCTTTTGTGGTTTGTTTATTTTGTTACTTTAATTTGTTGTGTATGTTTGTATTTTAGAGAAAATAGTGTTAAAAATTAATTATATTGTAGAATAGTAGTTTGAATATATTTTTTATATTTATGTACATTTTTTATTGTGTTAACGAGATTTTTATATCGTTTAAAAATCAGACAAGAAAAATTTGAGTACATATGATTAAAGTGAAGCTTCTTAGATCAACAGTATTATAATAATATTTGACATTTGACTGCATATATATATATATATATATATATATATATATATATATATATATATATATATATATATAATATGTATACGTATAATTTATGTACAAGAAAGAAGAAAAAATTCACATAAATATTATATTTATATTATCATTATTGCTTTATAGCAGCAAATGTTAGAGTAAAATGAACTATTTGATTCGACTAAAATTAATGTCTTATTAAATTACTTTGTTTATGCTTGTAAAAATATTTTCAGTGATTATATTTACAATAAGATTATTAAGTATCGTTACTTTTATCAGGCGAAGGTGTTCTATCGATAAATTCTAACTGTTTAAGTTTCTCTTCAATGTCTGAACTCGCTGTATCATCTGCGTTTTGACTATCACTATTTTTAATATCACTGTTTTTTGTCGATTGCTTTTCGATATCACCGATGTCTTTATGTACATTTTTTACCATTTTGTCATTTTCAATGACTTTGTTGCACGAGTGACATCTTGAAGATTCTTGACTTTCACTCGGCGGATAATTCTGTGAGTTATAGGCTTGTCCCTTAGGCTCTAATGTCTGTTCATTAGACAGAACAATCTTCAATTCCGATACGAATTTCGTTTTAGTCGTGTTCTTCGATACACAATTGTAGCATTCTGTAGTGTCTGTCGGCGAAACATCGTGTCGTTTATTCCACATCTGTTGGTGTTTTGCGCACAATTGGTGTTTTTGATTATGTCCTTTTGAATTTGAAAGCATTTTATCAACACTGTTCAGTTTTCGCATACGTGTCGTATTCGTGACATGCGTTTGTGAATTAATTGACGACGTGTTAAGTTTCGGACAACTTTGGCAAGATGGTAATTGGTAATTAGTTGATGTTAGGGTTTGATCACTTTTTTTTGTTGCCTCTGTATCTGGTGTATTTGCAAGTGGATCAGATGCGTTCATTGCTAACAGTAGTTCTTTTTCCCAAGCTTGTTCTTTTCGTTCCATTTCTCGTCGTTCCAATTCATGATAACGATTATAGACTTTATATTCGGGAATTATTCTACCATTTAAATCCAGAGGAGATTCAGCATCCTTAAAAGAAAATGAAATATTTCTTTATAGTGAATGAAATTAATATTTGTTCATTTTTATTTTATTGATATTTTTAATAAAAACTAAACAAAAATATGATTTTCTTACTAAATCTACACTGAGAGATCCTTGTATTTCTCGTATAGAACGTTGTTTAGCCAGTCTTTTTTTCTTTTTATGTAATGGTTTTGTTTCTATAATCATTTCTTCTAATTCAAATGTTGGGTCACAGTTTAGATGATCTTTCTGAAATTTAATTTGCAAATGTATATATATATATATATATATATATATATATACATAGAGAGAGAGAGAATGAAATTTGTCTAAATGAACTGAAAAAGAAAGATATTGGATCAATTGAAGTGGAAAATTTCAGGAGAGATTTTCATTTAGCAGTGAATAGAACAAATCAATTATATATATATATATATATATATATATATATATATATATATATATATATATACATATATATATATATATATATATATATATATATATATATATATATATATATATATATACAGAAATTTTAATTACCGGTGGAGTAAAAATTGATTTATATTCTCTCTTATAAACAGCCTCCATATCAATATGTTGTAGACATCGAATTTTTTTCAGTTCTTGTAAACTTGATACTCGAGCACCAGGACTGACACATAGTAGCTATAAAAAAAATAGGATTAAAATTTAATCACAAAGAAAAGAATGTGTTATTATCAGTATATTTTTTTCAAAATATATTTGTATGAGGGTTGTTTAAAATGAAACTGAAAGTTACTTTTTAAAAAAATAAATAAATAAAAATATCTCACTTTTTTTTGACAAAGTAAAATTGTTTTTTATTTTTGCAGGAAATCTATGAAAATATGTTTTATTTTTTACATTTTATAACAACAAAGCAACTACATTTTTTCTTAAAATACTGCGGTTTAAACTTTAGCACAATTGGGAGTTTAAATGATTTTATTTGTGAATGGTTTGTTTTATGAGATTATTTGATATTTTAATTTTATAACTGAAAAATAAGCAATATTGGATATTCTATGGCCCATTTTTTTTGAAAGTTAATTACATAGATTAATAATTACTGCTGACTTCAATAACCAATAAAATGATATTAAAATTATTTTAAGTTTGTGGAGATAAAAATATTGATGTACAAAAAAATTAAGACCAATTTAATTTTGAATAATGTTTGATTTTTCCGCAAAAATATTTGTAAATAAGTTCTATTTCTTTATTGTTTATGCTTATTTAGTGTATTGATTGATATTAAATTCATGAAAAAATTCTACAAAACGTAAACATTAATATTTTTTTAAAAAAATCATTAAATTGTTAAGTTTTGAATTTAAATTATAAAATGTCGAATTTTAATTGTATATGAATAATAAAATAATAAAATTTATTTTACCCTTGTAAACAAATCGACAATATCGTCGCTCCAGCAGTTAGGGTATATAACACCCGTATGGAACAAAGTTCGGACTTCTTGTATTGATGTTCCTGAATGAATATCGAAAGGACGACAACCACGTAACATTTCGTATGCAACTACACCAAGTGACCACCAATCAACAGGATATGAATAACCGACACATGCATCTACTGTACAATCGAAAATTTCTGGAGCGATGTATGGTTTAGTACCACTCATTGATGTTGCTAGATGGTTGTCTTCTAATACTGTTGCGATGTTGAAGTCGGTGAGATGTGTATGACCTATGAAGTTATAATTACTTATATGTTATGTTCATTATTAATTTAAAAATAATGATTGAGTATTGAAATTAATTTTATTACTATTACTAATATATATATATATAAATGGGTTATTTACCTTCTTCATCTAAAAGAATGTTGTCTGGTTTCACGTCTCTGAAAAAAATTAAATTTTATTTTTATATATGTGTTGAGATATATGATATTTGTTAAAAACTATATGAAAGTATTACAAGGCATACAATATATAAATTTTGATTGAGTTTAAAAACTTGGTACTATTTTAATTATATATTAAAATTTATATTTATTTTGGAGTTTTCTGATATACGTACTGTATTATATTTGTGTTTGTATTTTATTTTCGATTTTTAAGATGATTCTCAATAGAAAATTATTTTAGTTAGCATTAAAATAAATAAATTGTATTTCGGTTAGTTGATTTCTTTAATATGTTAATAAAATAAATAAATACTGATAACAATGTAGATTGGATATAAATAATTATATCAAAATAATATGTCTGCTTGGAAACTATAAGTAACTTTTATTTGACTAATTATGTTTTTTTTGTGTTAATTTTGACTTGTGCTTAAATTCAAAATAGCAATAAAAATTCTATCATTTTTGATTGTGATTTAGGATTAGGATGAATGATTCTAATTTGAAAACAGTTTTGATGGAGATATATTTTGGGCCATAAAATCTTTTATTCAATAAAAATATGTTTTTAAAATCATATGCTTTATATATATATATATATATATATATATATATATATATATATATATTGATAATTACTAATTTGTTTAATTTACTAATTTGTTTACATATTAGTAATTTAAATATAAATAAATATTTATGTATATATAATTTTTAAGAACTAAAAAAAGGTTTTGAAAATTGCGGTAATTATTTGATTAAACACGCATGTTTTGCTTTAATTACAGTAAAATTAGATTACAATTTATTTGTTGATGATAATTGCAATTTTGATCATAATTACTTTTAATAATAATTTATGATCCGAGTAAAAATTATTTTGTTAATTATTTACCATGTTATGTTAACACGTTTATGTAATTAAAAATAAACAGACATTCGTTTTAGTTAAAATACGAACATGTAATTAAAAACAAATAGTTATTAATTTTAGTTGGTTTATTTCACAGTCGTATATATATATATATATATATATATATATATATTAATAGATATTTTTTAAGAAAGTTGAAAATAAAAAATGTTACAATTAACATTATCTAAAATAAAGTAGGGTTAGAAAAAAATGTATTAATTTATTAATAAATGATTAAATATCATCTAAATAATAAATGTTATATTATAAATTATATGTATACATACTTCAATTATTTTGTATTTCAAATCATATTTCATAAAAGTAAATTTTAAATTATATACGTGTTTCTCCGAATTCAAATTCCAGAATATTATTTATTTTTATTTACGAAGTAGAACACAAATTGATTAATCATTTTAGTAGGTCGCATCTTTGCAATGTTTCTATATCTTTAATTAATGTCTTACGACTGTACAAATAAATTAAATGAGTTTAAATTTCAATCGGTTTCCTTGAACACAGCATGAGTTTTATATTTATATTTGTTCTAATGAGCTATTGCATGTTTATTTATAAAAGTTACGATGGAGAAAATATTATTGCCGTCGAATTCTAAATCAATTTAAATGCGGTTTTGATTTTCAAAATCTTTATTGTTGTTTTAAAGTTTTTTTTTTAAAAAAAAATGTACAATTAAAGAGGTACTAATTATACAATAAGACATTTTAAGGTAATAAATCTATTCCATTTAATTATTTTATTTAAAACTCTTGAATAAAAATTGAAAAATGGTATGTAGAGACTTAAATATAAATTCTTTGAAATTCATAATTTCTTGTAGTTTTATTTCATTATATTTTAAAACATTTTTTTTGTTTAAAATAAAAAAAACGTGCTATAATTAATTTACTAAATGAAGGGTTATCATATAATTATTTATGCTTTTGGTTTATTAATTGTTGAAAATTGTAATTACAAATAGTGGTAAAGTAACTATACACAAATTATTTAATTTTAACAAGGTTTCTATTCATATTGTTTCTAAACTACTATCCAGTGAGTCAAAGTGAAGATCGGTTCGAATTTCAACCTAGCTTCTAGACAGTACTGAAAAGTATCATATTTCTAACTTCAATATTTTGATGAAATATGGGTATATAATTTAAAGAGATAAATGAGCTGTTTATTGGAGTAACATAGAGATCAATAGAGATATATATGTACTTAATTGTTAGTAATTTTCAAATAAATTCAAATGAAAATGACCTGAAATAAAGAACGATTTTCTTAACTGTATTGTGTCAAACTGAAATAAGAATGTCGTTTATTACCTTAAGTTTTTAATGGTTCGAGTGGAAAAGTGGTGTTAACGAATAAACGGAAAACAACTCGAATGGCCGTACCGAAGTGTAACGATGTGGCCGTCTATGTGAGTTATTATGGCAATGAAATCAACACGCACCTAATACTACGTTTTAAATGACTTACCACAAATTAGTTTTTCGGTCAGATATGTAAAATTAATGTACTGTTCTAACGAAAGAGGCTATTTTTCGCAGAGAAAACAATGTGGAACTGGTTTAATTAAGATGAAAGCGGTCATTTCTCCTCTACGTTTACTGATTTATATACAAATTCAACTATACATATATATATATATATATATATATATATATATATATATATATATATATACACACACACAATGTATGTGTATTTGTGGTAATATGAAATTTTCTCCATGTATAAAAGTTAACTGTATGTTAACTCATTCAAGATGAAAGCGTTATAAATTATAAAGTAAAATATATAAATTTTGATATAATTTAAATAAATTATAAAATTTGTTAAAACATGTTTTCATGATATTAACAAAGAGATGCGGGTTAGTGAGACGTAGAATAATTCAAAAAATCGATTATTAAAGTAGCATTAATTAAAGGTTTTCCTTTTTATCTTCATAACTTTAAGTGTATTTCGTTTTAGTTTTATTTGATGTAAGAATAAATTTATCATACAAAATTTACGTTTATCAAATGAGTTTTATTTTTTGACTTCGACTATTTTTTCATTAAATTTAAACGCTTAAAAATATATTATAAATATTTTTTATTCTAAAAAGAATGACGCTTCATCTCCGCGTTTATGTAAAAATTTCGTTTTCGAACTTTTTCGAGAATTATCGAAATAGAAATTTTATAAAATATTACAATTAATAAAAAATAGAGAAGAATAGATTTTCGGACAAAATAAATTTTAATTGTATTGTTATCATATATATATATTTCTCTGTTAAAAAAATAAGATGACTTTTTGATTCGAAACTCGCGCGAAAGTCGTAGTTCAAAAAATGTTTTTTCTTATATTGGCACAACCCTCAGTGACATTTGCTCCTAATTTCAGTTTGATATATTAAATAGTTTATAAGTTACAGCAGTTTATTTACATAAATTTTTACCTTTTTTAGATTTTTAAAATATCTAATATTGTTGAATAAAGAAGTTGCATTAAATTTTGTGTTAAAAATGAAATTAATACTACTGAAACGTTTAAAATGGTGCAGAAAGCATTGGATGATCAATCTTTATCAGAAAAACTGTGTTCCAGTGGAATAAGCTGTCCAGAGAAGGTCGTGAATCCATAGAAGATGAACCTCGTTCTGGTCGTCCATCGAAATCAATAATCGAAGAAAATAACGAAAAAATTAGAAACAAAGTAATAGGAAATCGTCATTTAACTGTAAGAGAGCTTTCTGAAGATATTGGCATATCAGTAAGTTCAGTAGACGCAATTTAAGTGATGTTTTGAGCTTGAAATGTTTATCAGCAAAACGTATCTTCTCATAATCCAATCATTATTCGTGAGTTTTTAGCCAAAAATTTAACAAATATTGTTCCACAAGCACCGTATTCTCCAAATATGTCACCATGCGAATTTTTCCTGTTCAGTCGATTAAAAAAACCACTTCGAGGAATTCGATTTGACTCAGTTGAATCGATAAAACAAAAATTGAAGAAGGTGCTGATGGAAATTTCAAAAAATGAATATGAAAAGTGTTTCCAAGATTGGATTAAATGTTGGCGTATGTGTATTGCAACGGGAGGGGATTACTTTGAAGGAGTCAAAATAAATTTGGATGAATAAATAAATAGTATGTGTTTTATTCAAACAGTCATCTTACTTTTTGAACAGAGTAGTATCTATATTACAATAAATATCATCTATACAAAAGCTTTTTAAGCGTTTTATTTTTCATAATATATTTACAAATTCAGGAGTTGACGAGTGAAGTGAGTAGGAGGCAGAGTCTCTTCGTAAATAAAAAAATAAATTAATTGTACGAAGACAATTTATAATTTAAGAATATTGCTGACAACAAATTGAAATCTTCAAATTCACAACGATTGAAACGAAAGAAATTTATATGAAAAAAATGATAAATATTTTTTTTCACTCGAATATTCATTCATTTGTATTAAATATTTCTTAAAAAATAATCTTTACTCGAAATAATAATTACAACTTTTTCGTAATTTTCTTAAAACAATGAAACATTATTTTATAATAGACTCCTTTATTTAACTGCACGGTAATATTTGCTGTAAATTTTTCAACACTGTATATGAAAAGTAATTATGCTTTTAAATTATCTAAATACCACCGGTCAAGTCTCACGACTGCGGGTGTTCAACTAAATTGTAATTATAAAAAATGAATGGATAATGATGACTGGAAAATACCGAGAAAATAACGATAGCATCTGTGTACGTAGAACTTAGATGGATATTATACTAAATTATTGGTGTTGAAACAGATTTAAAAGATATAAGGTACAAGGCAGAGAATATATATATATATATATATATATATATATATATATATATATATATAATCACTGAATTTTCTTTCATGCATAATTTATGAAAAAGATTTTTTTAAGTAAATAAATTTTGTGTAATTATATACGTATTAGTTTGATTTATATTTCTTTTGTTCAAGGACTATGGTTTGTAATATTATAAAAAAAAAAAAAAATATTCAGAATTATAATCTACCCGAAATATACTTATATATATAAATATATATATATATATAGGTGTTTTTTAAGCGTGATAGAATTTTAAATTAAATCCCTATCGAAAGTTCTATCTAACCTAAAAAAACATTTTTTGTAAATACATATGTGTATGTATATATAAAAGTATGATAAAGGTGTATTTTTAGGGATAGGGATTCAGTTTAAAATTCTATCACGCTTAAAAAAACATCTATATATTCTTCTCAAACTTCTTACTTTACTACCTCAAAGTGGAGAGAAGGTGTGAACAGAATTTTGAGAAGAGGTACTGTAATATTCTTGAATATTGGTAGCTTTTATCAAGTAGAGAAAATTTAGAAAATATTCATGGTTAAAGTGAAGAGGTAATCATTAAAACACAAATGGGATTTACGGAGTAAGTTAAGAACACAAAACTTTTAAAAATAATGACTATTTATTATATATATATATATATATATATATATATATATATATATATATATATATATATATATATATATATATATATATATATACAATCTTCGAACAGAAATGCTTTAGATCGGCAGAAGTGGAAAATTTTAGCAGAAACCTTAGTTCAGCATTGGATAAAAAGAGGTTGATGATACATAAAATATAAACATTTTTCTATCAACTTTTAGCTAAAGGCTTCTCCCAAAACTTTCCATTTTTAACGATCTAATACCTTTCTCTTCCATTTTACATCAATGATTTTTTTTATCTCAATTATCCATCGATATATTCTAGGTATTTTTATGTATTTGAATTTCCAATTAACAATTTCTACTATTTGTCGATAGTCTTCTCTTTTTACTACATGACCAACTTCTTTCCGTTTTAAATTTTCCACTCTTGCTCCAATGTCCGTAATTTTGATTTTCTTTCAAATCTACTCGTTTTTTTTAATCTTTGTATTATTCCTAACAAGCAATTTGTCATACTTTCTATTGTTCTTTAGAGCCACTGAATTACCCTTGTTTTTGAGGCATTATTTACTACCGAAAATGAGAACAGCCAGAATATATTGATCAAAAAATATTTTCTTTAAATATACATAAATATATTCGATTTCATAATATAACGTCTGTAATTTTGGTTGTCTTTCGAATCCACCGTTTCTTTTTTTATCTCTGTGTTATTCCTAACATCCATCTTTCCATGCTCCTTTCTTTGCCTGGAGTCTTTATTGTGAATTATTTTTACTTTTAAGACATATTTTCTAGTGGCGTAAGTAAAAACAGGTATATTGCATTGATCAATAAATATATTTTTTTAAAATATAAAGAAAATTTTTTTTCGAATTGAGAACATCCTATTTTATTCTTCTATTCACTTTATCTACATTTTTTTTTGTGATAAAATGATTGTCTCAAACACACATAATTTTAAATTCTATTTTTACTTTTTTTGATTCGATTTTCCTCTGATCTAAAAATTATTGTTTAAAATCATTTTTTTTACTTGTTTTGTCTAACACTTATATTTATTTTTCAAATTTATTTGGACTCGTTGAGAATATAATAATGTCATTAGAAAAATGTAGATATTATGATTAAGTATCTCGTCATTTTATTTCATCAGATATATAATTCGAGATATAAATATTTCTTTTAGTACAACTGTAAATATAATAATTTTGCGACATCTCATACTTTTCTTAATTAAAATTTTCCTATTCTTTAGTGTACTTATATGAAGAATGTAACATTTCTATAAATAGTTCTTGAAGTTTAATATGCTTCTTTAATATCTTGATTTCTCAATGTATTTAATATATATGATGTACTGAATGTGTCAAAGGATTTTTCGTAATATTATATATATATATATATATATATATATATATATATATAAATTTACTAGTTTATTAAATTTTAGTTATTAAAAGTTAGAAATGTAAAAAAATGATACTGAAATTGATTGAAAAAGTAATTTTAATATGAAAATTCCAGCAGATTGCAAAAGTCTAATAAATTTTAAATACACTATTTTGCTACTAATTTGGTTTTTGAATCATATGATAGAAATGAATTTTACATTAGAATGAACAAGTACAAAAAATAAAATTATATTTTTTATATAAATGTACAGTAAAGTGCATACAGATTTTTTTAAAAAAGAATTGTTAAAAATTCATGATAAACTTATATAAATTTTACAAAATCAAACTTGATCTATGCAGAAATATAAATATTTTAACTTTTTTATAATAATGTTTTTCTAAAGTGTTATAAACATTACCAAATTTTTTTAACATTTTTTTTAATTATATTTTTTTGTTATATATAACTTTATTAAAACATGTTTAATTTATTCCTTGTTATTATGATAAGAGGATGACAATCAATATCTATAGAGTGTATTTAATTTTCAAGTGATGATTAAAAAAATTATTATTGAAAATTCGTAGTAGCATTTATAGTAAATGCTGAAAAATGATATTAATTTCAACACCAAATAAATTCGTGAAACGAATGTTTGATTCGTTTTAAATTGTTCCATTGGGATTATGTGGTTAAAAAAATAATTTTGTAAGTTTAATAGATATAAAATAAGTGGTAGTATTAAATATTTATTTAATTTTATTATAAAAAAAATTATATATATATATATATATATATATATATATATATAAAACAAATGTCTAAATGTATGAATAAATATTTTCGATTTCATTTTACACTGTTCTGTTAAAATTAAGCCCATTGACGATGTTTCTATTACCTTTTTCGATTCAGTCGTAAGCTTTAGAAGGCTTATATAGCGTAGATTAAATATTTTATAACTATTTTTCGATTTAGAAGGATTTTCTGTGACAGAAAATGTAATCTTTCTGATATTTTTTTAACCGTTCAACTGGATTAGTGTCAAAATGTACGGAAATGTCTGTAGGTGTAAGTCGATAGAATTGTATTTGTTCTCGACTGGGTTTTATAATAATTCAATTTTTTATAAAATGTATTTTTTGTCGCCCATTTTTTTATTTTATACTTAAATTGTGTATATAAATAAGTAATGAATGATTGTTTTTTTATATACAAAAAAATATCAATATTTTAGGAAAAAAATGATACTTTTTATATTTGAAAAATTTCATATTTTTTAAAATTTTATTTAGATTTGTTATTTTTCTTAGTCAATAAATTAGCAGTGAAGATAACACGTGTATGTTTTTTTGTGGTGATTTTTTATAAAGGATTTTTCAAAGTGCATTTTTAAAAAGAAACATGAAATTACATAAACGCATATAGATAAAGGATGGAGTAGCTATTGCAAAAAATATGTGAAGTGTACTATGGCCGAAATAATTTATAATACAAAAAGTGGTTTGCTAAATTTCGTGTTTGAAAATTTAACTTCAAAGATAATTCACATTCTGGAAGAAAGTCTAATGTTGATGATGATATCAACCATGTAAATAACAATGAATCATGGTAAATAGTTATTAAATTTGTATGTATATTGAGAATATCGAAATCAACCATACATAACTACTTGCAGGAGATAGAAATATGGTTAGCCTGTATGTTGTATGAGCAATTTTGTTTAAAAAAATTAATGTATAATATGTCAATTAATGTAATTTTGGTTTAAAGAAAAATAACCTATTTCTTAATCACTTAGTTACAATGAGAAATATATTTACTATACAACAACGTGGAGAGAAAAAGAAGTTTGTTTAAGTATGGAATAACTACTCGCGTTATTTCAAAAGCTGAATTAGATCAAAAAAATTAATGTTTTATATTTGCAGGTATTAAAGGCATATCTTTTTTGGAATGAATTTGCTTGGAATGAATTGAATCCATTATCAATAATATTAGGAAGTATTGACCGGTTCTTTGCATTGAAAATTGAGAAAATTTTCACAGATAGTGTTAAGATGGTGGAAGAGATTATCAAAAATAATGGACTATTACATAATTAATTACAATGAAAAACATCTATGAATTATATATATATATACTGAAAAACCTTTATGAATTTTTGGATTATTTAAAAATTAATAAAGATAATAGAAATTTATATTTAATGAAGATTTTAGTACAAGTTATTTTGTTAAAATATATATATGCATTAAATATATATAGAAGGCCATTACTAGAGACAAATATAAAATAATTAATTATTAATATAAGAATATAACTTAAAGAAAATGAATTATAAATTTTCTGTAGTAATATATTGTTTATAACTAAATTATGTATTGTATAATAATAACGATTTTACTTAAAAGTTCTCTAAAGTAATATATAGGGTCATTTAAATGTGACGCTTAGATTTGTGTTTTATTAAAAAAAACTGAACATATGTTTCTTTATACACCACTCTATATACATTTTTCTTTTTAATCAAACACAAATCTAAGCGTCACATTTGGATGACCATATATTTATATATATATATATATATATATATATATATATATATATATATATATATATATATATATATATATAGTGTGTGTGTGTGACATATAAACACAATACATTTATATATAAATGTGTTAAAATTGTGTTTATCCATGTTTCGTTAAATACAATTGAGAGATTTGGACATGTGTTTGCTCAACAAACAAACAAAACAAAATAAAAAAAAATCAAAATGAAATATATGCGTTGTATTTTTGTCATTCTCCCGAGACAAATACTGAATTCGTTCTTAATATTCCAGAGATGAACACCACATTTTCCTCATTTTTCGAATTTTAGCGTTCGTTTAAAAGCCGTCGACCACAAAAACGATTTGATTTTTCTATCCCTCTTTTCATTTATATGTATGAATATATATATATATATATATATATATATATATATATATATATATATATATATATATATATATATATATATATATATATATATATATATATATATATATATATATATATATATATATATATATATATATATATATATATATATATATATATATATATATATATATATATATATATATATATATATATATATATATATATATATATATATATATATATATATATATATATATATATATATATATATATATATATATATATATATATATATATATATATATATATATATATATATATATATATATATATATATATATATATATATATATATATATATATATATGTATATAAACACGTGAATCAAACGAAAAATTGTAACAGGCAAGCAGAAAGAATAATAATAGTTAACTAAAATTGAGTATCTGTATGTTCGGTGGAATGGTTACAGCAACATTTTACCAAATATTTTATACATACATACATATATATATAAATATATATATATATATATATATATTTATATATGTATATATATATATATATATATATATATATATATATATATATATATATATATATATATATATGTATATATATATATATATATATATATATATATATCTATATCATCATCATCATCAACAACAACAACCCCTCTCAATCTACTATTGAATGAAAGCTTTTCCCAAAAGGTTCCACTTTGACCGATCCAATATATATATATATATATATATATATATATATATATATATATATATATATATACATTGTTTAGTATGAGTGTAATCTGATAATGAAATCGCGAAACACTATATTTTTGTTTTTTTCCGTATATGATAAATTTCCGTATTTAATCTTGAGTCAGAGTGTGTTTGACAAAAAAAATTGAGATATTATGTTACATATAAATAAAGTTGGTATTGACGTACTGAAAGTAGGAAGTAATCATAAAAAACTATTATTAGCTTTGTAAATAACGAATTTTCAGATTAATTATAATTGTGTTTGTTTATTTTTCAACTTATAATTGAAATCAAACTTTTAGCAATTAAATGTCTATTCTTGGCGTCGTGTAATGTAAATATTTCATTTTAATTGTGTGTTTGCATTTATCGAGTTATCGAAAAGTCTTGTCGGATTTTTGTAAAAGATGTCGTTAGTCTATTTTTTATAGCAGAAACGTCATTCGTTTCCATATATTTGTTATAACGTTTAGCAGTTGACACTTCTGTCTTCATTCAGATAAAAAGTTTGAACGATTTGGTTGAGTTGTATAGATTTTATAACAAGTTGAAGATGGAAGATCAAACTGGGTATTTTCACCATATTTTACTGTTTTATTTCCATAAAGGGAAGAACGCACGGAAAGCTTTTAATAAATTGAGTAAAGTTTACTATGACCATGTCCTACAAGAACGTCAGTGCCGACGATGGTTTGAGAAATTCTGTCCTGGCGATTTTGATGTCAACGACGCTCCTCGCTCAGGAAGGCCAATCGAGGTTAATGACGATAAAATAAGTGCATTGATCGAGTCAAACCCTCGTTAAACAACACGTGAGATTGCAGAAACATTAAATATTCATCATTCCAAAGTTCACGATTATTTGAAGGAACTGGGATACATAAGTAAGCTCGATATTTGGATTTTTCATGAACTCAAAAAAGTTCATTTGACTGCACGTACAAACATCTGCGATATGCTTATTAAACGTGAAGAAAGCGATCCATTTTTGAAGCATATGATAATTGGTGACAAAAAGTGGATCGTATACAACAACGTGGACCGTAAATGGTCTTGGTCCAGGCTCGACGAGTCAGCTTAAACAACATCGAAAGCAGATATTCATCAAAAGGAAATATATGCTCTCAGTTTGGTAGGATTATAAGGATGTCATGCATTTCGATCTCTTACCAAGGAATGAAACAATCAATTCTGATGTGTACTGTCGTCAATTAAACGAGTAGAACGAATCAATTATCTAGAAGCGCCCAGAATTCGTTAATTGTAAAGAAGTTATGTTTCTACATGAAATCGCGAGACTACACATAAGTTTCGTCATCTGTCAAAAACTATTGGAGTTTAGATGAGATGTACTGCTGTACCTAGCGTAATCGTTTAACCTTGCACCGTCAGACTTCCATATGTTTCGGTCTTTGCAAAATTTTTTACTTGATAAATCGTTAAATTTCGATGAAACTATAAAATAGCACCTTGTCCAATTTTTCATTGATGAAGACAGGTCTCGTGGAATTATGAATCTCACCGAAAAATGGCAAAAGGTCATCGAACAAAATGGTAAATACATTTTTGATTGAATTTTGTGCTTTATGTAAATAAATGACATTTGAAAAACATAGTCAAAAAGCGTCACGATTTTTCTGATAACCTAATATTTGACTTTTTTTGATTTTTGATCGAATTTCTTGTACAACATACCAATTATATTATATATTAAAATATCATTTGTCAACAAATTGCTTTCAATTAGAATAAATATTTTTAGTTTAAAAATGATTTGTCGAAGGGAAAATATTAATTAGATAATATTTTGACAACATGTTGTAATAAGATTTGGTGATCATTTGTGAAAAACTAATGGTGATTTTCTGATCAAATACGAAATTGTTCGTTATATTCAATATAAATTTAATTATAGTTATTTTAGTCTATCTTATTTCACAAACTATTATTTATTTCTTCGAAATACCTTATTGTTAAAATGAATTTCTCGTTCTTAATAGTAGTGCAATAATTTATCACTGCCTCAAGTATACCGTATAATAGTTATTTCTAGGAATGTAGGTAATTCAAAAGAGCAGAGAAGGAAATTCCTTTATGAACAAAGAAATTTATGTATATGTACATCCCATTGTCGATTTATTATAATACGTAGTTTATGTATGAACAGGAGTCTAGTGAATAGGCGAAGCGACAAGCGCAGGCAAACAACGGCAAACGGTTCGTTAATGTGCCAGAGGCTCTGATGTTTCTGGTAGAACATCGTTGTGACAACTGTGGGTCGAATCGAACATACATAACGTTTCGTTCAGGTAGCTGCTTCGTTGTGGCGCTCGTTCGTTAGCGACGTTTGCTAATGAGGCACATAATGACTGTACTGGTAATTACACTTGGGCAGAAACAAACACGAACTCGTAGAAGGTTCACTGGCACGTCGTTATTGTGGAATGAACGTGTGTTTGTTATATTTATTAATGTTATGAGTAAAATGCCTTGTTCTTGAAGCGATATCGTTCAACTGACACAAATACTACATATGTATTTTGTACAATCCACATTGGTTTGAAATACAGTTAGGATTGTTATCGTTATGAAAGGATCATATGGGGCCCAACAGTTAAAAGTTACTTGACAAGAGAATAAATCAAATGGCGAATAATTTAAACAGCTTTCGAGTTAAAATATGTTTTTAAATGAAATTTTCCAAGAAAAATGACACAACGTACCTTATTATATTATTTTTTGTTCACATGATTTAAATATTTTTCATTGTAATTATCAAGTTTCTTTTAAAAATTAACGTAATTTTAATGAAAATAGTATGATTATAATTACTTTTTTGTAAAAGTTAAAATCGAGAAATAATGAAATATAAACGCTATATTTTAAAAGAAAATTTATTGTTTCATATAATTAATTTTATAAAGTTTATTTTTTTTCATTTATAATTTCATAATATTAACAAAAATACATTGTCCTTTGATAAATTTCTACAGAAGAGATAATTATTTTATTTTATTCATTATTTTAATTAATGACTTGATGAATTTAATGAATGATTCGATGTGTTTCAATGTTTCATTAATTGATATAATTCTGTATTTCAATTTAAATTACAGGAATTTTTTTCAAGAAAAGATATGTAAATTCCTATGAATTTAAACAAGCAAATAAGGTTTTGAATCAAGTATATTCTTTATAAAAAGACAAGATTGATAGTGTTGCGTGATTTTGTTATCACATGCTACGGTTTTGAAATACATCACTAGATAAGAAATAGCTTTTATATATTTTTTATTTTAAATAATCAAATAAAATATTAATGATTTTTTAACGTAATCGTTGCTCTTTTCATTCCATTTATTCTATATTTATATCATATTTTTTACAATTATAGAAAAAAGTAGTTTGTGTACTGTAAAAATTGTAGATTTTATGATTGGCCTTTAACACATCTATTGTTGAATAAAAAAAATAATTTGATTGTGATAAAATATTTTAGAAAATTCGATAAAAATCAAAAAAATATTTTATAAAAAGTATTAGAAATGAAAAAAGGAATATTTTATAAAAAGAAAAAATAGAAGAAATGTTTTATAAAATTCAATAGATGTATAAAAAGTACTTTATAGAAATAAAAAAAATGTCTTTTACATAAATGAATATCACCATCAAAATCACAAGATTTTATAATGTTTAATAATTACTTTGTTATAAACAACAAAGTGAACAATAAATAATTATTGAACACTTTATAATATCTTGTGGTGTTAGGGGCGATAATTCATTTGTGCCAATGTGAATTTCATACAGTTTGGAAAAATATTTCATAGAATTATATAAAAAATACTTAAAATACAATAAATATACAAATTTGAAAATAATTTTCAATAAAATTAAAAAATAATAATAAATCTGCATAAATATATCATAAAAATATAAAATAGAATAAAATATTTCATAAAATTCAATAAAAATATACAATCGACAAAATTTCACAATCAAATAAAGTTATAAAATTTAAAAAAAAAATACAAAATCGATATTCAAAATAAATTCCTATATAAATCATAAGATATAATATCGAAAAAAATATTTCCTGAAAATAGAAAAAATTCATGAGATTAAAAAAATAAATAAAAATATTAACACAAAATCAAATGAAATTATAAAATTCAAAAAATATTTTATAAAAATCAAAAAATCAATATACAAAAATATTTCTTAATAAATCAAAATATATTTCTAATTCGAAAAAAAAACATTTCATAAAATTTGATACATTTAATAGAAAAAAATATCTTATTGAATTTAATAAAAATAATAGAGAGTACTTCAGGAAATTATGTAAAAATGAAAATAATATTATATAAAATCCAATGAAAATTATATTTATAAAATTATAATTATCTCTTGTAGCTTTTTTTGTAGCTTTTAATTCGATAGAAAGTGATTGATTTTTATGCTTGAAACTATAAGATTTTGTGACAATGGATAAAAATGAGTCAGAATGGAAGAAATGATTTAAATCGTGATTTTACTTTTTGGTTCACTCGCTATATATATATATATATATATATATATATATATATATATATATATATATATATATATATATGTAATTTATGTATCAATGTTAAATGATTAGACTGTGAAATGTAATAAACAGACTTGTCTAATCAAAACAGTTCAGTTTCAGATGAGTTCGCATGGATTTGTATCCATTGTTCACTGACATCTAACAATTTATCTCAATTGTCTTATCGAGAACTATACAGATATCATAATATTTGTGTACGAGAGAACAGAGATGAAATTAATATTGATTTTACTAAGTGACATTTCAAATTACTGATTCGTTTTAAAAATATTTAAGTTTTATATATTTGAGCCGTTCATTAGCCAAATATATTAATTCCACAAATCAAAAAGGAGAGACATTGATAAAATAATAAGTATTCTTTTTTAAAATTTAAATTCAAATAAATATTTTACAATGTATTATTGCAGACATAGATTTTATGTAACGATATAAATAATGCATAAAATGGTATATTCTTAATATAATAGTTATTAACTTAATATTTTTCATATAATTAAGACAGTTAATCGATTTGGAAAATGAAAATAAAAATAAAATAATACCATTCAATTTACTTTCAAACATTTTATATATATACATGTATATGTACAACTATTTCGTATTAAATTTTAGTTATTTCAAATACTAGGTTATATAATTTTAAATATCTACAAATATTTGTTACTCTAACAATACATGCATTCTATTGTAATTTAACCTTTAAAATATTATGCAATCATATTTATTGAAATATACAAATGAATCTTACTTAATTTAGTTATGTTAAAATGTATTATTTTTTAAATTTTATCGACAAATCAATAGAGTTCATAAAAAAAATTGTTTTAATTTTTAGCTTAATTTATATTGTTTTATTTTCAGCCTAATTTATTTTATTTTGATTTTTAACACATTGTTTTACTTGATTTTCAGTATATTATTTTATTTGATTTTTAGCATAATTTGTAATTCACATTTTAATTTTGATTTCTATTGTAATATTTTAATTTATTTTGATTTTTAATTTAACTTATTTCATTTTATTTTCAGCCTAATTTATATTTTTCTGATTTTCAGTATATTGTTTTTTATATGAGTTGTGATTTATATTTTCATTTATATTTCTCTTTTTTATATTATTTTCTGATATATTTTTTTGTATATTTTGTCTTTTTTTACGTTTGTATTTTCATTTTTTAAATATTCTTTTCAGTATTATAATCTGTTTATATATTTTCTTTTTATAATTGATTTACAGATTTTGTTGAATTTATAAATATATATAATTATTAAATTAAATATGAATAAGATTGAATATTAATGAATATGAATTAAAAATTAATAAGTATGTAACAACAAAGTTAAATGGATTTATTAGATAAGACTTCCAAAATAGAGTTGAACATTGATGGGATAAATATATGAAATATAATTACTGTGGATAAAAATTAACAAAAATACAACTCTCTTTCTCATATATATATATATATATATATATATATATATATATATATAAATGTGTTTTTGTTTGTAAATTTTTGTTTCAGATTTTCAAAACAAAGGTGGATATTAGTACCAAAAAATGTTTTAAACTTATATTTCAATTTTATTTATAGAAATACTGAAATAATGTAAATGAACATACGATTTGTAATCAGATTAATATAAATTTATCAAGTAATATTTAGAAAAAGTATATACTACTGTAAGGAATAATTAATAAAATTTGTACAATTAAGATATGGAATAAATAATATATGAATTAAGATCCAGGTGTTTAATCGCTGGAATATTGAGTTAAAATTATGTGGTAATTCAGGTCTTTTTTTATTATTTTTTTTACTTAGCTAGTTTAGGATTTAGCTTTTTGTTTATTGCACTTATATACTTTTTTAGTTTTTTTTTTTAAAATTGAGTAACATTAGTTCATTTTCTTTCTAAATCTTTTTCAAAATTAATAAAGTAATTAATAGGTTCCACTTAGCATTGAATCTTATTAAAATCAACACGTTAGAGTCTTCTATATATCTGCAACCTCAATGTGGTGTAGAAGTGGCAACGTACATAAAATATTGTTTATAAAAACATTAAAGTAAATACAATTAAATTAAGAATTATAAATTGAAGACTTTGATAAAATCTTGTCGTTTGAGAGTATCATTCCTTTGAAAGAAATCATATATTTATTTATTACTTTTTCAATTCAAGATTCTATCCTTAAATTTAATATAAACATTTTATGTACGGCGAATGCAGATTTAAATATTTACATATTTCTTAGTATTTTATAAAGTTTGTTACACTGATATGCATATATAATTTTTATTCCTCGGGTATTGAAGCCATTCTATAAAAGGGAATAACTGTCATAAACACTGAATTCTGATTTCACTGAAAATAACGATTGATTGTTTTTGTAACGTATTTTTTTAAATTTATATAAATATGAAATAACAAAAAAAAACTTATTTAAATAATTGAAATTAGCTATTTAATATAGAGTCATCCAAATGTCACGCATAGATTTGTGTTTCATTAAAAAGAAACTAAAAAAACTATACACATGTTTCCATATACACAACTCTACACACATGTTCCTTTTCAATACAATATAAATCTTGACTTCACATTTGGATGGCTCTATATAATTTGATCAATTTATTGTAAAATTATTTAATTAATTATGTAGAAGGTTATTATTTTATAATAGTGATTTTTTTACAATGAATTTTCTTCCATTTTATATATCCTACAATTTATTTAATATGTCTAAGTATTGTTATTCGTAGTGATACAGAAATCAACAATATGTAGAAAAAAAGAGTTATAAAAAAATAATCGAAAAAAATTTGTTAAAAAATCGCTTTTAAGTACTCATAAAAAAATATCAATAGTAAGTAATCGTTTACTTTGACCTGTGAACTATCAATATATATGTTTGTGTTCAATTTGTCAAAGAGATTATTCGGTTCGATAAATATAACATTTTTTTATTAAAATTAAAGTTAATAACATTAAAAGATTTTTGCGAATAAGTTTTTTTTGTTATATAGAAAAAATTAATTTCTAAAAAGTGAAATTTAATTTTAATTAGTTCACTTACATTTAAATTTTGTCGAATAATTCTAATTTAAGTGAAGTATGTATTTATGTTTTAAATGGAAATAATTATTTGAAATTAAATTTGAACATAATAGTCATTTATACATACTAAATATTATACTTTTTAATAATTTATTTTTTTATGATTTAGTTCAAATGAATTTCATTTCAAAAAAATATATGCAAAACATTTATATTACATCAGTAAATAAACAACAATTTTTAAAACGTATTAATATCTTTGATGTTTATTTAATGCATATGTATATATAATACACACACACACACACATATATATATATATATATATATATATATATATAATGATATATTCATTCATATTTTTGCTTTTATGTTTTATTAAATAACTTCACCGTAACATAAACTTATAAAATAAAAACAGAATATAAATAATATTTTATCAAATTTTTATTTTTTGCAAGAGAAAAATGAAATGTAGGGCATTTATGTTGAGATTAAAATTAAATTAAAATAAACTTACCGATGAACAATATGTTTCGATTGAAGATAATCAAGAGCTAAAGCAAGTTCACAAATGTATAATTGCACACATTCTTCAGTAAATCTCACTTCTTGGTTGATGTGGTAGCGAAGATCTCCGCCTAATAAAAGATCTGATACCATAAAGAGATCTTCTTCATCTGTAAATAAATTAGTTTTTAAAATAAATATTATTAAAAATGTTATATATATATATATATATATATATATATATATATATATATATATATGTATAGATTTTTTTTAAGCACGATAGAAATTTAAATTGAATCCTTATAGATAGTTCTATCTAACCTAAAAATACCTTTAATATATATACATGTGTGTGTGTGTGTATAAAAAGATATGATAATGGATTTTTGATAGAGATTCAATTAAAAGTTCTATCATGCTTAAAAACATCTATATATAATTTTAATAAAATTTTTGTATTTAAAGTATTTTTATTTTTAAAATTTGTATAAATTATATTATATTCTTAAGCCTTAATAATATAGTGCCTATAAATTATAATTTGTAGAAAATTCTTCTTGGTATTTTCTCTCAAAATTTTTATTTAAAAATATTGTACTAACATTTGAAGTCCATAGTATTTTAATTTTCTCATTTTTATAATTTCTAAGAGACATCACTTGTGTAAATTTTATGCAACGAACCTAAAATATCTGTTGATTTATTTTTCAGTCTTATAAATTTAATGTTAATACACTATTTAGTTTTAATTCTTATTATTTCTTAAACTTGAAAAACGTGTGGAATTTTCGCCGTTTTTTTTTATTTACTATACAAATTTGAACTTGTAAGATAACATTTTTTATATTATATTTCATTTCACGTTGTTTTACATACATTTTTGTGATTTATCTGTATAATAATTATGAAGTATGACTTGTGATTCTGTAGACAAATTCTTTTACATTAATTTAATATACGTACATATTGATATATATATATATATATATATATATATATATATATATATATATATATATATATATGATATATATATATATATATATATATATATATATATATGTGTGTTGTGTTATTTGTATTGGAACAGATTCTGGTGTGAAAAAAATAGTTTATATAAACGTGATGTTTGACGCTCTCTTACAGAAAGAATTCTTATTTTATTTTTATACTAGATATTTTTTATTTAAAAAAAACTTGACGCTTTATTGAAAAATTATATACCGTTAAATAAATATACAAAAAATATAAAAAATGCTTTTTTTCTTTAATAAAGCTTACAATTCGATATTATTAATGATTGACATTTTTTCCAAATACTTATGATTTTTTTGACGGTTTTGTATTTATTATTTATTTAATTTATCTCTAATTTAAAGTATGTGAATATTTTATAATTTATTTTTTATAAAAGGAGGCTTCTTCCAAAATATTACGAAGAATATCATCATTGATCAGAGGTCTTCTAAAGCGTGGTTCGTACTTAAGTTTCAAGTCGCTATCTTAAATTGTTTTAACTATTTTATGCATGTCTTTTCAGACATTGAATTTGCTCCAAAATTTTTAACAAATTTATATTTACTTCTGCAGTATTTTTTCCTTGATATTCGTAAAGTTTACAGTTCCTTAAATGAACTTTATCAATAGGTATTTTTCTGTACTATTTTTTAGTAAATACTGATTGTTGAAAAAAATTAATAATAAAATATTATATAACTGTACATATATTGAGTTACACTACATTCATTGAAACACTTTTCTAAGTGCTTAAATTAATTAGGGCTAAGTGGATAGAACTTTCTGGTAGACATTATATAGAATGTTTTATATATATATATATATATATATATATATATATATATATATATATATATATATATACACATACATATTCGATCACTTAAATTGTATTTTTTAATTATGAATATTATTTTTGCCAGAAAACGATTATTTTCTATTAATATAATTGATTTTTAATAAAAAAAAGAAAGATTTGTAGTGATTTTTAAAATTTTCAATTTTTTGCCTCGAAAAACCACGACCTATAGTATGGAAAATTTCATGAAAAATCAGCATTTTCGAAAATCATTTTTTTCATTTAAAATCAAAGCTGAGCTATAAAATTTAACGAAACAATGATTTGAATCTCATTTTTGAACGTAAGGCGAATTCTATTTAGAAAAAACATTGAATTACGCCCATTCCACGCTTTTTATGTCTCAATCGAATGAAAATTAATAATTTTCATTTTAGAGCGCTAATAAAAATCAAATTTCTATTATTGTTCACTAAAAATATTCTCTAGAGTCTATACGATTAATTTTTAACAAATATATAAAGAAGTAGTGCAAATAAATATATTTTTTTATTTTTTTAATTTTGATGAAAAGAACGAAAATTATCAAAAAATCGATTTTCGGCAACAGAAATCGTATTTCTTAATAATGAACGTAATTTTTGCTCAAAACGATTAGTTTTTACCTATTTAATGGATTTTTAATAAAAAAGAACAATTTGTAGTGATTTTTAAAATTTTCAATTTTTTGCCTCAAAAAAACCACGATCTATGGTATGGAAAATTTCATGAAAAATCAACATTTTTGAAAATCGATTTTTTTTATTTAAAATCAAAGCTTTGCTATGAAATATGACGAAACAATGATTAAAATCTCACTTTTGATCGTAGAACGAATTTTATTTAAAAAAATCCTTAATTATGTTCATTTCATGCCATTTATATCTCATTTGAATGAAAATTAATAATTTTTAATTTAGAGCACGAATATAGAGTTAAGTTTCTATTATTGTTCACTAAAAATACTTCTTAGGATTTATACGATTCATTTTTAATCGAAATTTCATGAAATAGTGCAGATAAATATTTTTTTGTGTTTTTTAAATTTTGATGAAAAAAACGAAAATGATCAAAATCACTAAAATTGTATTTTTTAATTATGAATATTATTTCTGCCAGAAAAAGATTATTTTCTATTAATATAATTGATTTTTAATAAAAAAAATATCGACTTATAGATTTTAAAAAATTTCAATTTTTCCTTCAAAAAAACAACGACCTATAGTATAGGAAATTTCATTCAAAAATTAACATTTTCAAAACTTAATTTCTTCATGTCAAGTCAAAGGTTAAGTATAAGCTAAAACAAATTAGTTATTAAAATTGAATTTTCGAACACAGAATGATTGTTTTATATACTTTATTCGCTTCCTACTCACTTCGTTCATCGACCTCGGATTTTGCTTCTATTTAACAATGTAAATAAATTGTTTGCTTATATTTAACATTGTAAATAATATGAATATTAATAAGATAGAACTTTTGATAAGGTTTGAATTTAAAGTTCTATGATGCTTTAAGAAACACCGTATATTTCTATGATTTAAATAAAATTAAAAAAATGTTTATTCTCTAGACACACATTTTTATATTATAATGACTTTTATTATCGTTTCATCCACTTAAAATAACTCTTTGTGAGAAGTATCTATAAACAAGTGACAAAAAACCACCGTCAAAAACTTCCAATTCAATTATAAAAAACTAAATAATATTATATATTTCTTTAGTGAGCTATAAAGGTGTTTTTTTTAGGTTAGATAGAATTTTCTATAGGGATTCAATTTAAAGTTCTATCACGCTTTAAAAAAACACCTATATAACAATTTTCTTTTTCTATATCTAAATTTAAACGTTATAATTAAGTTAACAAACTAATATGAAACTTTTTATTACCAAATGAATAAAATAAGTACATTTTTTATTTATTTTAATAATACTTTTTTATGAAAGTATATTTTCATATGTAATGATTATTTAATAGCCATAAACTATTAATGTTCCAGTATGATTACGAGACAAATTTATTACATATGAGATAAAGAAAGAAAGAGGGTTAAAAAAGTGGTTGCAACGTGTTTAGATTTACATAGAAAATATAGCAACCCCACTAAATTCATATATTACATAGAATAAATAACTTTTAAAGTGAAAGTCTAGAGAAGTAACGGAATTTTCCTAGAGTGTGTTGTAAAAGAGTGAGAGGTATACATAATGACCAAAGTCGTAAAGTATATTGCAGAAGCATACATGTGTGAGCAATAATTCATGAGAATGTGCATTTCACTAAAGTAAGATGTGGCTATTTACAGTTTCGCACTATGCGGATGATATAAAAAAAGGCCAAAAAGCTCACAGCTTATTCAAATACAATGATTTATCACAAATAAGAGTGTTTGGAAATATGAATTCGATATGAACCGTTTTATTGATAAAGATACTTTATATACATATATTTTTTATCCTCGAGCCAAATTATAGATTTGCATGAAAGGTGTTGAATAATAAATACATTTTCGTTCGTTAATATAAAAAAGGTTGCGAAAAAACTGGCTACCGAAAGATTTATTTCTATATGTTTCTGTTTTTATAACTTCTTTGCTATATAAAAAGAAATATTATTTCGTAGAACCTTGACATAGACATCGTAAGTAATTTATTTGTTTCCATGCTTTTTCTTTTTAAACTCACTAAAGAAATATAAAATATTATTTTGTTTTTTATAATTGAATTGAAAGTTTTTGACGGCGGTTTTTTGTCACTTGTTTATAGATACTTCTCACAAAGAGTTATTTTAAGTGGATGAAACGATAATAAAAGTCATTATAATATAAAAATGTGTGTCTAGAGAATAAACATTTTTTTAATTTTATTTAAAACATAGAAATATAGGGTGTTTTTTAAAGCGACATAGAATTTTAAATTGAAACCTTATCGAAAGTTCTATCTTATAAATATTCATATTATTTACAATGTTAAATAGAAGCAAATAATTTATTTACATTGTTGAATAGAAGCAAATTCTGAGGTCGATGAACGAAGTGAGTAGGAAGCGAATAAAGTATATAAAACAATCATTCTATGCTCGAAAATTCAATTTTAATAACTAATTTGTTTTAGCTTATACTTAACCTTTGACTTCACATGAAGAAATTAAATTTTGAAAATGTTGATTTTTTAATGAAATTTTCCATATTATAGGTCGTGTTTTTTTTGAGAGAAAAATTGAAAATTTTTAAAATCGCTATAAGTTGATATATTTTTTTATTAAAAATCGATTATATTAATAGAAAATAATCGTTTTCTGGTAAAAGTAATATTCATAATTAAAAAATACAATTTTAGTGACCATAAATCAAATTTTGATTATTTTCGTTTTTTTCATCAAAATTTAAAAAACACAAAAAAATATTAATCTGTACTATTTCATGAAATTTCGATTAAAAATTAATCGTATAGATTCTAAGAAGTATTTTTAGTGAACAATAATAGAAACTTAATTCTATATTCGTGCTCTAAATTAAAAATTATTAATTTTCATTCAAATGAGATATAAATGGCATGAAATGAACATAATTAAGGATTTTTTTAAATAAAATTCGTTCTACGATCAAAAGTGAGATTTTAATCATTGTTTCGTCATATTTCATAGCAAAGCTTTGATTTTAAATAAAAAAATCGATTTTCAAAAATGTTGATTTTTCATGAAATTTTCCATACCATAGATCGTGGTTTTTTTGAGGCAAAAAATTGAAAATTTTAAAAATCACTACAAATTGTTCTTTTTTATTAAAAATCCATTAAATAGGTAAAAACTAATCGTTTTTGAGCAAAAACTACGTTCATTATTAAGAAATACGATTTCTGTTGCCGAAAATCGATTTTTTGATAATTTTCGTTCTTTTCATCAAAATTAAAAAAATAAAAAAAATATTTATTTGCACTACATCTTTATATATTTGTTAAAAATTAATCGTATAGACTCTAGAGAGTATTTTTAGTGAATAATAAGAGAAATTTGATTTTTATTAGCGCTCTAAAATGAAAATTATTAATTTTCATTCGATTGAGACATAAATAGCGTGGAATGGGCGTAATTCAATGTTTTTTCTAAATAGAATTCGTCTTACGTTCAAAAATGAGATTCAAATCATTGTTTCGTCAAATTTTATAGCCCAGCTTTGATTTTAAATGAAAAAAAATGATTTTCGAAAATGTTGATTTTTCATGAAATTTTCCATACTATAGGTCGTGGTTTTTTGAGGTAAAAAATTGAAAATTTTAAAAATCAATACAAATCTTTCTTTTTTTATTAAAAATCGATTAAATAAGAAAAAAATAATCGTCTTCTAGCAAAAATTACATTCATTATTAAGAAATACGATTTCTGTAGCCGAAAATCGATTTTTGATAATTTTCTTTTTTCTTGGAAATTCAAAAAATCGAAAAAAATATTTATCTACATTATATCACCAAAATTCGATTAAATATTAATCATATAGACTCTATAAATTATTTTCATTGAATAATAATAGAAATTTGATTTCATACTAGTTTTTTAAAAAATAAATTAGAGTACTACAAATTTCATCATACATATGTACCATACAATTATCCTCTACCTTACCGAAACCGATTTGCACGAACAAATATCGGATAATATTTAATTTGAATAACGATGTATCATTTTATCAATCATGTCATGAATTAAATCTGACACACATAAATTTATGATAAAATACTTTTGATGTGTGCCTATGTGTGCATTTGACAGAAATGCCGAACATTCACGTTTGTAGATTACAATTTACATAAACGAATGTAAATTCAGCGCTCATCCTAGCGAAAATTGCACGTTGGCATTGATGTTTTCATGCTTCAAAGGAAATCTTACTTGAGTTTCATTAAACTACAAGATGTCAAATATTAATGCACCAAAAGAAAATCAATCCGATTTATGGTTTCATATATATATATATATATATATATATATATATATATATATATATATATAATATTATGATTAAAGATCTTGATTTAATTGAGATATATGTAACATAATATTTATATAATTTTTATTTACTTTATCTGTTATATTCATAATTAATAAAAATCACTTACAAACGAATAATAAATTAAATTATCATTTATTTTTAACAATCATTAATTTTTATCATTGACAAAATATATTTTATCTGACTGAGTTTTTTCGTTGGACTGCGTTTTATTTATTAAATTTAACTTTATTCTCCATTGTTTCATTTAATATATATTTTAAAGAAAATATGCCTTAAACAAAGTTAGTTACCTATTTTTAATATTTTTTATAGTCTTAATGATTTTATAAGAAAAGTATTTTCAAATATTGAAATGAAAATAAATTTCATTTTTTCAGTTTATTTTTTTGAATATAGAGCCATCCAAATGTGACGCCTAGATTTGTGTTTTATTAAAAATAAACTATACATATGTTTCCCTATACACAATTATATACATATGTTTTTTTTAATAAAATACAAATATAGGTATTACATTTGAATAACCCTATATATTTTTTTAAACTCCATATTTGTTTTAATCAGATATGTAATTCATTTAGCAATAAAATCAATTTTAAAATAATTCCATTTAATGAATGTTGTATCACTGAAATATTTAGGTTAATTTGAAGTAAAATTAACCGTTTGTTTTGTTTTAAATGAGAGTAAAAAAATAAAATAATAATACTGGTTTCTAACCTGAAATTTGTGAAATTTGTATAAAAAATATATTCTTTTGTGAAATTTCATTTAAAAATTATTATTTTATAAAAATGTTATATATTATGAAAATATTTGTGTATAAAATTTGAAAATTCTTTCAGATGTAAAATTTTTTCAACGACAAAATTGTTTAATGTGCTCTGACAAGTTGTTTTCCTTTAATAATGTTAAATGTCAAAATATATATAGATAACGTAACCATCTCGGACGTCGACAAAATCAGATCTCAGAATATCATCAACTTCGTATAAATTAATTACATTGCGAATGAAGTGAATTAAAATAAACCCGCCTGTTGTTCTAAATATTTATGAAACGTTGTTTTTGACTAAAGCCTATATAAATGAAACTGAAAATTATATAAATGACACGAAGTCCTTAGACACAATGGAAGTGTCTACTCAAATTCAGGTCATTTTAATTGCGTACCGCGAACGAAAATTATACTAATTTGTTTTGATGATGTTACTGCCGTACCTTGAAACGAGAACCACAAGTTCACCAAGAAAGGATGTTCGAGCCTCGTGAGTATGTCCACTTCACGCAGAACGTTCTTCAGTGCATCTCTCTCCATACATTGGTGTTTGTTCATGTATTTCATTGCGAACATTTGTTTCGTGTCTTTTTTCTGCACGATGCATACCTGGAAAAGAGTGATACGTTTTAATGGTAATTTAATTTTATCATATTTGTCGTAGTAGAAGTAGAATTGATTTTGTTCTTAATTGAGGTATAGAATTTAATTTTAAATATTATCGTTATGGTTTTAAGATGAAATGAATTTTACAAATATATTATTTCTGCTTTGAAGTAAAGTGATCACACACACATGCATATATATATATATATATATATATATATATATATATATATATATATATATAGTAATATAAATGGTAAATATTGAAAAAAATTCAAAAGAAAAACATTTTAATAACTGTTAATTTTTTTACAAATTTACAGTCAAATTTAATAAAAATAATTAATCTGATTCTCTAGTATAGTTTTTTTATCAACTGATTTTTCTTTAAAAAACATTTATACTTTCATTTTAAATTCAAGCGTACATTCGCTTTAATACTACATTCGATACTAGGAAAAAAACTCGTGCCATCATTTTAATATTACCTGTAACAACGTTCATTACAGTATAGTTTCAAATTTCTACCACGTTCTTGTAGAGTAAGTGTGATGAAACGTGACTTGAAAAAGATGTCGTTCAGATGTACGTTTTCGTTTTATTTTTGTTGTATACTAATAGAGTGTTTGAAGAGATGATAAATTCGACGAAATCACTTACTTCGTTTAAAAAAATATTAATTTCCTTTATTATTTTAATGAATGATTTAATTTATCAATATATAGCTAAGTATGGGTTTTATTAAAATTCCAAACACGATTTATGTAAATTATTTTTTTAATATATTAAAAATATTAGATATTTTTTAAAATTATGATCAGAATTAAAGAAATCGTTAAATATTTAATACTTTTTATTACAGATAATTGCAATAATTATACAAAATTTCAAATATTTATTTTCTAGTGAAATACTGGTAAAATTGCAATTATAAATTATTTTTTAGTAATTGTTTGGATTTTTTAGCTTTATTTTAGAATAACTGTTGATTGAAAATTACACTTTTGATACTTGTTCGAAATTTTCAAATCATGTTAGGGGCGGATTATCATATTTTATAATAGAAATGTTATTTTCATAAGTGGAGAAGGTTGAATAAACTCGAGGTTATTGGACCATAGTTAAAGTTTATTATACACGATATATTTGTGTACTTTTTGAATAAATTGTATGTGCTAATCTAATCACGGGTGATCCGGTCGACTTACTAATCAGGCACCCCACAGATTTCAACAATTCAGGATTTGCGATAATTGACTGTTTACGTGTACAAATTTTTAGGAAAATATACAGATAATTCCATGTTCTACGAATTGAAGTTCATTGCTTCCTATTAATTCTGTTTATTTTTGAAAACTGGAATAAGAAATATGTTTATTCAATTTATTGATTTTCAAAAATGTCTCGTACTGAAAAAACAAGATATATAAAATACAATATCTCTTTAAAGTGATTGAAAAGTAGTAAAATGTTATGAACTAAATAGTGTATATATAATTTAAGTGTAAAAAATTTCGCAATTTTTTTAAAAAATAAATTAAATTTTTGAAAACCTTCTTTTATTACATACACTTTAAGAGATTTTTTTAAAATAACTTGGAATTTATTTCCAGAATTTACCTTATTTATTTATTTCATCATTCGAATATTTCTTCGATATTGGAAATATATTTCACTGGTTTTATTTTTCGTTTTGAAAGATGCACGATACAAGCATGTGATATCAGTTGTTATTCGTTTAAAAGCTCTGGTTTCGCTAGAGAGAAATTTTACAAATAACATGCAGTACTTTCTAGGAGAAAAAAATTGAAATCTTTTACTTTTCCAATACCGTCGTGTTTTAATATTAGCTATGAATATTTGTCGTTGCATTGAAATATATATATATATGCAACCCTCGATGCTTTTATTTATATTATTTTGATAAGGGTGAATTTAAAAAGTGGCAGGTTTATTTATAGTTGTGAACTGTTTGCTTTACGATACAGTAAAATTTGGTTTGGCGTAGTCCGTTATGAAAAAAATATTTAATAATTTATGATTTTCGACATATATGCAAATGTGTAATATAAAGCAGTTGATAAACTCACGTACATTTTACACTGAAAATGTTTAATGTATAAGTTTTGGTGACGCCAGTTTAAAGTTATAAATAATGATATTATTTATGAATTTGAAATATGAGAATATATATATATTTAAAAAAAACATTATAGTGATTTATATCCAAAACGTTTTTTATTATACAGTAGAGAAAGTAAACATGTTTTTATTTAAGAAATATTGAGATGGTTACAAGATTGAAATGTTTTTTATTAATGTAATATGTTATTGATAAAATATATTGCAATATTAAAAGATTTGATTTTTTTATCAATTTCAATTTTCTTGTTGATCTTGCGAGTTATAAACTTATTTTTATTTAATATGCTCTTTCGGTACATATTTATATGTTTAAATTATTACACTATATTATTTCTTTGAAAAAAGCTGTAATACTCGAAGTACAGATTTTAATTATATTAGTAAAACATTGGGTACTAAGATAAGAGGGGGTAATGAGATATTTTTTGTAATTCATTTAAGGTTTTGTTAATGTACTATCATTATATATATATATATATATATATATATATATATATATATATATATATATAATGATATATATATATAGGGTGGGCTAAATAAGACTAAATGGTTTATACATATATTTACTTTCTTATGATCTTTCTATTCGTTAATCTCATTTAGATCATTCTATATATTCATCATCATTTTCTTTCTATCCACTGCTGGATGAAGACCTTTCTTAACACTATAAAGGCCGGCACCGCGATTGTGCGTCTTTTTCAGAATAATAGTTAGTATCCGGTGACGCACTTTAGCGTCATTTCCAATTCCAATACAAACATTCGTTTAAAACACATTAATATGATATATTGTCAGAGAAGCAGATATTGAAAATTCTGTACAAATTCTAATGAATGTTACAGAAAATATTTTGTTATATATCGAAATTTAAATTGTATTGTGGTGTGAAGCAAAAAATTGAAAATAGATTCACAAAAAAGTGCCGGACACTCGTGCATGATTATGCGAAATATGTGTTAAATATTTCCATTTCGACCGATTCAATGCCTTTCTTTTTTAGTATAATTCGACGAATTTTTTTATATTTTTGATATATATATATATATATATATATATATAGGGTTTTCCAATAAGAATGTCAGAACTTTGACAGCTGGTGGCAGCCATATTTAATTTTTTTTAAGCTCATTTTGATATTTCAACTCAGTATAGTTTAGAAAATTATCATGGAATGTTTAATACTTCAACAACGCTTAGAAATTGTAAAAACTTTAATAGACTTATTGAAATAAGAGTTTAATGAGTCCATTAATTCACGAAATGGCTTCATCAATTGGTCACCAAATCATGTCTAAATCTATTGGATTATTTTCTGTGGGGTTATGTGAAATCATTGATTTATGCTGATAAACCACAAACAACAGAAGCATTAGAAATAAACATTGAAGGTGTAATTCATGAAATTTGACTACAATTATGTGAAAAAGAGACTAAAAATTGAACTAAACGAATGCACTGTGTCAAAAGAAATCGTGGTTGTCATATAAGTGAAATTGTGTTCTATCATTAATGCCATAGAATATGCTTAAAAAGAAAAAAAAACTTATTAATTAAATACTTTTTTTTTCTAATAAAAAAAGTGCTAATTGAAAAACCCTGTATATATATGTATATATATATATATATATATATATATATATATATATGTAAATAGAATATAAATAGAATAATAAATATGATTAAAGAATAAGACCGAAACACATTTAAAATGAAGACATTTGAAAACCATGCGTGTAAAATAATAATATCAACAAATCTCTTCTAACCTCTACGTTTTATAACGTGTATTATATTTTATGTTCAGTGTTTCGATGTGACCCAGTAACGATGAATAATCTTATTACTGTTCGTGGTGAGAATACTTGTAAAACGTAATGTAAACATTATATAGAAAGGTGGTTTTCGTGAAAAATCAGAACTAAAAATGAAATATTTTTCAATTCGTAAACCATTCATTCGTATATTTTTCTTTGACTTCGAAATCATTTTAAAAATATATACAGTGCACTAACATAAAATATATCAGTATGCAATATTTATTGTGATTTGGATACTGAAAGGCTATAATTTTAGAGTAAAATGGTAGCTAATTGTGTGTTGAAGAGATGTATATATTTAGAATAGAATATCTGACAATATGTTTACAAGGACCAGTTAGAATCGAAAGGGTTAATATAAGGTCATCCAAATGTGATGCCTAGATTCGCGTTTTATTAAAAAGTAATAAAATAAACTATACACATGTTTCCCTATACACCACCGTAAAAAAATGTTTCTTTTTAATAAAACACAAATCTAGGCGTCACATTTGGATGACTCTATATATAACAAATATGTTTGTTAAAAACAAAGAGTTATTTTAAATTGTTTTTATTACGAGTATAAAAAATTTCTATAAAATCATATTTCGTCGAACAGATGTTTCTTCATCAACACTAGAGTCGTAATTACTTTTTGTTCCCTTAATACAATAAATAAGAAAAGACTAATCGCTCTGTTAATAAAAACTAATAAATGATTTTGTGTAAAGTACAGTTAACATTAGTATTTAAAATCGATAACTAGAAATAAGTTATTATTGTTTTATTTAATACATGCTATAATATTATTTCTATTGAAGAAATTTCAGATAAAAAACTCAAATGTATTTTTGGTAATAGTGAATGTTATTTTCTCTAGTACATCATATTTTCTTATTTGTACGAGCTGAATAATACATGAACACGTGTGCTTTTCATTTTTATTTATTCCACTGAACATTTGTTTCCATAAAAAAGATTATTTCGTTCCCAGATCCTTAATGATGATATAGGAGATCTATTTGTACTGATTAAGTTTATTATTTTGTACGTGTGTTTTGACTGCAGTAAGTGCTTGGGAAAATATTAAAGATTAGCAATAATGGTGTTATATAGAGTGGCTAAAATTAGACTGAAGGATAGTATAATAAGGAAGTAAATGTATATCTAAACCCTTCAGTCTTATTTAAGCTACCCTATATTTTAATAGAGGGATTAGTCATCAATATTACAAAGTTTTAGAAAAATATTTAGAAATAATTTGCTCATTTTTCGTTAATCTGTATTTTGAAGGTCATGAAATTATTTTTAGAGTAAAACGTTATAAAATCTATAATTAATTAAATTGTACATATATATATATATATATATATATATATATATATATATATATATATTATGTTATATCAGACCAATTTTTTTCATTTAATTAATTTATTTTTTTTCGAGTTGATCTACGTTTGTTGAAAAAATAATAATCAGTTTTCAGCAAATTTTAAATGATTGAGAGTTATTCATATATATATATATATATATATATATATATATATATATATATAATAAAAAATTAACTATTATATACCCTTATAAAATTTTACAATGTATATTCTAGATTTTTAAATCAATAAATTTCATTTATCAAGTTTATTTAAATAATATTTTTGAATAATTAACGTGATGTATTAAAAATCTTAAATGATATACAAACATTGATTTTGGTACATTTGATAGAGATTTTTAATAATTATTGTGCTGCAGATACGGGTTTAACATTGATATACTGTTTGTTTGTTTGATTTTTCTTTTTTTACCCTTATTTTGTATATGATTGATGCCTTTTATTATCCTATAAAGTTTAATGCAGTTACTTTACATATTCATTTAAACGATTAAAAACGATATTTAAATAAATGTATAAAAATATATCATACGAAACAAATTCATGGTACAATATTTTCTATGAATGTAATCTGGTTTTAATACGACTGTGTTTTTGTAGTGAACAACATCTTGAAAATAATGAAAAGTAATGCATGTTTTACATACAATAGAACACGATTTTTAATGATGTACTTCATTATATTATTGTACTTAGAGAATTTTTAAAAAATATTGTCTTTCCGTATAAGAAAAAAATTAAAATAATAACAGAAAATGTACAAAAAAGATAAAATTGCATTAGAATCATTTTTTTTTTATTTTTTATTAATGACTTGACAGTACTTTTTTTTAAAAAATTAAAATAATTTTAATTAAAGTCTAAACAAATCATTATAGATTAAAAATAATATTGATAATTTTTATAAATTTTATTTTAGAATATTTTATAGCAGAAAAAATAATATATAAAAATTACTTGAATTGCTATTTGCTTAAAATTATCACTAATTCACTTTTGTAGAAATACACATTTCAAGATTTTATAAAAATGTTTATTAATCATTTAATATTTATTTATTTGCTCAAAATTGACTATAAATCCATATTGGTACATAAAATGAACAATATGAATACTGACAATTTCTATAAAATCTTGTATTGTTGGCGGGGGGGGGATAATTTGTGAAAATATGAATAAGTTTGAATCAAAATAATCATTATTAATTTTTTAAAAAATACAAGAATTAACTTAAATATTCATGGAATTTCAAATTGTATTAAAAATCCGATATTATAATTATAGTTTGGTACTAAGATTGAATCTACATTTGTTAAAATCAATTCAATATTTCAATTTCACTTCAAACACTCCATAATTCTGATACAGATTAGATATTAAATGTCTACGCTTCGAAGATGCTGATATTGATAATCAAATAGATATAATTAGAAGCGAACAATAAACAATTATTGAACCCATTAATTTAACTGTTATTTGGGATATTGATTTCATTCGAACACAACTAATTCATCTATTGTGCAAAATTAATTATATTTCTGAATTTTTAATATAGTTAATTTTTTTATAATAATCTAATAATTATAAATACCATAATTAAAAGTTATTAACAATTAGTGGTAAATGGTCAAAGAGTTTTATTTTTGTAAGATAATGCTTAGTAATATATTAGGAAAAGATAATGAATTTAGGATAAGAAATTCTCCTTCTTTTTTCTTTATTTACCAGACATATTACTATCACATTTTTATTTATTTTTGTCTCCAGATAACCGTATGCGTGATAAAAATTTAATAAGTTAAAGTAAAAATTTCTCAATTTTTGTAAAATGAAAATTTTGATTTGATAAAAAATGGAATTTATAAATTATTTTCTCATTAGGAAAGAATAGTTCAGTATACAGGTGGATATTATAAGAAATAAAATTATTTTAATCCTTATTTGAGTCTCAAAAGCCATAGAATTTTCTTGGTAAACCAATATTTGAAATAATGATTTATTTGAAAAAAATGAATTTATCTACAGTAATAAATTACAATTGTCAGTTATAGAGTAGCGCATTATCTGATTAAATTTTCATCCGATTTAAAATTTAGTACAAATTTTTTAGTTGTAAAAGTGATTAAAAATCTAGTGATTAAATTTTCATACGATTAATCATCCGACAAAAAATCTGACTAAAAAATTAATAATGTAATTTTTGTAATTTTTTAAACTAAAAATTAAGCCAAATAAAAATGTAGTCGTTTAAACAATATAAAAAACGACTAAAATATCAAGTTAGGTTTTTTCTATTCTTACGTATTTGCTTTTTCTTCGGAAATGAATTGATTTGTTAAACAGAATTTATCAGATTTCACCACCTGAAAGACTAGATGAAAAGTGTGAACGAAACCCTTATTTGTCTTTTATTTTAACTGTTTTTTTACTAATTTAAAAATCACTATATTTCATTAATGGTCATTTTAAATTCAATTTCATTAAAATTACAAATTAAATTTAATTAAAAATTATTTGCCATTTCTTCAAAGAAAATAATTTTATTTGAAAATTTGATTTTTAAATTTTAAATAAATTTTCGTTTATTGATTTTAACTAATATTGTATAATTTTGAATCTTCAAATCAATCGTTTTATTAACCAAATTGAACGATTAACAATTAAAAAATCAATCATGACTGACGATAATTTTTTCAGTCGTTAATCATCGATTGATTTAAAAACTACTAATTTCAAATCAATCGTTTTATCAATCTAAACTAATATTTTACACGATTAAAATTTCAGTCACTAGTCGTCAATCGGATAATTTTTACATTATTTTGGCCAGTAAAAACAAATTAGAAAAATAATATTTTTGTATAATTTCACAGCAGTTATTTTTTATAACAATTTTTTCGTTATTTGTATTTTAGACGTTTTTATACGAAAATTTCTTTATTATTCGATGGAACAAAGAAACAGAAATCGTGATAACAATTTATCAATACAGTATATTTTTTACTTGTTCAATTTTGTTACTGGTATATTTTTCTTTCTTTACGTATACATGCTTTTGTGTGTTTATTTATTTATTTTTATGCTTTTTTATTTCCTTTTACAATGTAATTCATAACTTTAAAACGTAATTCACAACAGTAGCAATAAAAATATAATACTAAATAAGCGTATTATGAAATGTATAACATTTTTTTTAAAAAAATAGCTCGGTTTCACGAACAACGTACAATATAATCAATTTTTATTTGTGATAAAAAAAAATGTAGATCTGCTATAACAATTCTTCACAAACTGAAATTTCATACTTGTATGATATAATTTCTAAATTGTTATCGTTATGTAAATATATATATATATATATATATATATATATATATATATATATATATATATATATATATATATATATATATGTATGTATTCTAACCATTGTGATAAAACTCGTTTGTAACTCATTTCCTGAAACAAATTTCTTTCGTCCGTTATTTCATAACTCATTCATATTGTCTCACACCTCAACGTTATTACAGTATAAAGAGAATATAGTATAAGAGCGAATAGCCCGAAGTGTTTTGGCAAATTCGAATTGAAAAAAATATTGTCACCATACATTCAAAATATTATTTTTCTTCTTATCCAGTAATTTATTTCCAACTTTTGAAATGCTGACAAACTGTCACGCTTTGTTCACCGAACGTGCATATATAATTCTTATCAGGATCTATTCGTCTTCTTCATAAAGAGAAACCGTACTTTAACAAAATTCTTGTCGCCATCATTTTTTATCTGATAACACGTTATTTTGTTTGATTTCCGTGTGTTCTTTTTTGCAAGAAACTAAGTTTTTCGTATGCTCTTATCATATGTATTTGTTTGGAAAAATGAGTGTTTTTTAATTTAAATTTACATTTATCAGATAATAGAATTTTGTTATTAATATTATTTTCAACGAAGATAAGTCTCTGTTAACAGAAAAGTACGAAATTAATTCAAATTTTTAAAATTTGTGTATAAAGTACTTGAAACAATTAAAATTTTGCTATTTGTTTGTGTTTATACAATTGGAAGTTTATCAATTTTATTCTGATTTCTGTTTTAAAACTATTTGTGGACTTTTCTGTCAGATTCAAACATATTTTCAATCAATATGTTTATCAATTTTCATCCCTAATATTTTTTTTTAAGTTGAAAGTGTACTGAATTTTTAATTTTAAATTTATTGGTGAAATTCTTCATATTTGTATAATTACAAAAGATTGTCAAGAATTTTATTAAAAAAGCCAGATTGTGGTATAAGAGACAAATCAAAATTGTCATATAAGAATTTTAAAAATCACTATTTAGCAGTTTTATCATTTATTTGTGATTTTAATATTTCATAGATTAATTTTATGATCTCTGGAATATTTTATTGCCAAGATTATCAATTAAGATGATTAAAATATGTCAAAAATATTAATTATTTTTGATTATTATTAACGATTAACTAAATAAATATGTATTAAAATTGATGCCTTGAATGTTCATATTTTTTAAATGTTGCTATAATTAAAAAATGAAATTCTGTTTGTTTAAAATACTTTAAAAATTATTTTAAGTTATTGATTTTTTAAAATATTTATAAATTATACTGTTTAAATACTTTTATTGTTATTGTGCTTGAACTATATTAATGTCGAATAAATATTTAGTTAGAAAAATAATCAAATAAAATGTATTATTATTAGAAAAATATATTTTATCAATTTTCACATTTTCAAACTTATTTATTTAAAAGAAATTGATTTTTTTGATTATAATCTTTTTTAATACCAAAAATATACAGTTTTAATCAGAATTATATTTTTTATTAAAATATTTTTTTGTAATATAAAAAAAATTTATTAAAAAAAATATATATAATATCGTTTTCAAATTGAAAAATGTATTTATGTTATCTTTTATTAGAATATTTTTTATAATATGTAACAAAAATTAAAGTAAACTTTTTTAAATTAGTTTTATTAAAAAAAATATTAATATATAATCTTTTCATATTAAAAAAATGTATTTGTACAGTTTTCATATCTTATAATAGAATAATATAAATATTATTTACAATCGATTTTTTAAATAAATTTAAATAGAACAATGGTTTTTAATTTTTAGAGAAAATACTGTATTTCTAAAAAGTAATTATAAAATTAAATCGTATTTGGAATGATTGAAATTATAAATAAATTGCTATTTATAGTTTAAAATATTTCAAAAATAATTTTAAATATCATTGTATATATATATATGTATTAAGAAAAAGGTTAAAGGACTTTAAATATACAATTAATTAAAATACACAAAAATATTCAATGAATGCATTATACCAAAAAAAAATTAATATAAAAGACCTTGATATACATTTTTATAGAAACAAAAATGTATTAATTACAAATTATACTTTTGTTGTTTTGCTTTACTCTTTGTGTTCATCTACAAGAAGTATTTTTAAAGAATAGACAACTTCTTTTTGAAGTACTGAAAACGATTCAGTTCTTGCGGTCGACCTTTTTGAAATAGCGAGTGTAATGAATACAATTGTGGAAATCTTCTTTTTCATCTGTATTGTGAAATCCTTGATATACATATTCGTCAGATAAAATGGAATTTTGCTTTTATCTGTATGAACTAAGATACATTTCATGTACAATACATGGTATTAATATATATATATATATATATATATATATATATATATATATATAATCTATTTATATATAAGATGTTTATTTTTTAAATTAAATATAAGATCAGATGCTGTATATTTTATAATAGTTATAGTTTTACCTGCCATGTCCTTTTTTAATATGCTTTATATATCTAAAATAAATACTGTATTTGATTAAGGAAAAGCCTATTTAAATTTAAAAAAACATTTGAAAAAAGACATTTTTTACAATTCAAAAATTTACTATAATTATTTCTATAAGTAATTTTCAATTACATTTCTTTAAATGTTAATTTCCATTCGATTAAAATTTCAAATATTTTAATTTGGTATAATTTATTTATTTTTTGACAACTGCAAATTTTAGTTTTTTCTTTCACACGTTTTATTTTTTTTTGTTCATAGACAATCTAAATATCATAAGTTTAATTATTTTCAAAATTCTTAAAGTTACTTAAATTATAATAATTTGTTGTCGTGTAGATTTTTTTAGTTGGAATTATTTCGAAAAATAATCTTATCAAGAATTTTCATGCTGCTTAGAATAGAAATATTAAACATATCACGATCATACAACTGAATTATTAAAAAAATGTGTCCTTTATAAACGGCTGATTTTATTTTACATGAATATTCATTAAAATTTAAGATTTTATAAAATCGTTGAAATAATTATGACATTTTTCAAATTTATTTTAAAGAAAAAAGTGAAAACCCATTAATAATTTAATAAAACCTTGCATTGTTATATAATAATTAATTTGAATAGAAATAAATGTGTATTTGATTAAATAAATAATTCATGTTAGTAGAAATGTTAAAAAATAAAGATAATGTATCTTTATTATTAAAAAATATATATTTCATGAATGGTTGATTTAGTTTTATATAAATAAATTATTCATTGAAATCTATGATTTTATAAAATTATTTAAATAATCATGCTATATTTAGAAACGTATTTTAATGAAAAAAATGCAAAATTATTGTTAAAAAAATTAATAAAATTTTACAGTATTATTATAATGATTCATTTGGTTAGAAATAAATGTATACTTGATTAAATATATAATTCATATAAATGAAAATATTGAATATATCACGATAATACATCTTTGTTATTTAAAAAGTGTATTCTTCATAACTGATTTAATTTTACATAAATAAATTGTTCATCGAAGTTTACTAATTTATTTAATTATTTAAATAATCATGTCATATTTATAAATGAGTTTTAACGAATAAAGTGCAAAATTATTGTTAAATAATTGAATAAAATCTTACGATGTTATGAATTATTTGATTAGAAATAAATGTATATTTGATTAAATATATAATTCATGTTAATAAAAATATTAAAACATATCAGGAAAATACATATTTGTTATTAAAAACATGTATCCTTCATTAATGGTTGATTTAGTTACACATAAATAAATTATTCATCAAAATTTACGATTTTATAAAATTATTTAAATAATCAGTCCATTTTTCGAAAAGTGCAAAATTACTGTAAAATAATTTAATAAAATCCTGCTTTGTTACAAAATGCCTCATTTATGTAAAAAAATGTATATTTTATTAAATAAACAAATTATGTTAATAAATGAAAAAGTATTTTGTCACATATTTTTTATTTTATCATAAAATATTACATGCTATTCTGTCGAATTTTCAATATATTTTATTCGTCAATTTGATTAAAAAATAAGTATGTATTAAACTGTAATGTAGCGTTATTTATTCACATAATTTGAATAATGCTTCCTTAATCTAAGGATCGTACAAAATCGAAAACTGAATTAATACATTGTCTCTATTAGGTATTACGTTTGTCGAAACGTGTTTTGGATAGTTGTGAAATGTTTAATACAACAACAATCGATAATGTTTAAATATACACATACACATTTACACACAAATGTATATATCATACATCTAATCATGTACAGTGTATCCGGTTCAGGTCAGTGCTTTGTATAAATCAGACCGAGGCGTCGAAGACCTTTTGAGCTTTGGCGCCAGAAATGTTAGTAGCTCCATTTGGTCAAACCGTTTGTCGCTTATAGAATTATCGGTTTGAAGATTGATTAATATATGTTATTTCGAAAATTAGTTTCGTTATTTTTAGACGGTTTTCATACACACACAAATATATATATATTTCCAAATTATGTTTTCCACTTGTATAGTGAATAATGGTTGGTTTTAGTATAAAGTTTACATTCAATTGAAAAAAATGTATTAAAAAGTAATATGCCAACTCCAGTAAATGAAAATATGAAATTGTTTTCTTTTATAAGTACGGTGTTTTTTAAGCGTGATAGAACTTTAAATTGAATTCCTATCAAAAGTTCTATCTAATTTAAAAATATTTTTTATTTATATACATGTGTGTGAATGTATTATAAAGGTATGATAAAGATATTTTTTTAGGTTTGATAGAACTTTCGATAGGGATTCAATTTAAAGTTCTATCACACTTAAAAAAACACTCGTATATTACTTACAGTTCTCTATATAAATAATTTCAGTTCCAAAAACTAGTACTGATTGATATTAACAGTTGATCAGTTTTTGTAGTTCGATTGAAAATTATATATTCATCTCTTGGTTTCGAATTGTTTGCAAAAATTCAATTTTATTTATTAAAAATTTAGAAACATCACTGAAAATCAATCAAATAACATAGTATTTGTTTGAGATACTTTTAAAATAAAGTATGAAATTTATTTTAAGTGATTTAGTATTATTTTCTAGCGTTTTACATTGTTTTATAATAGAGAGTGTAAGGATGATTTTGGTTCTAAATTTACGAAATAATCAAGAATTTCAGTTTATTAAATATCTATTTTTGGTTGTAAATTTACGATATAAATGAAGATTTCAATTTAATTAAATATAGGGTTATCCATATGTGACGTCTAGATTTGTGTTTTATTAAAAAGAAACATATGTATAGAGAAATATGTGTATAGATTTTTGTTTCTTTTTAATGAAACACAAATCTAGGCGTTACATTTGAATGACGTTATATATGTTATAATCTTTATTAATCACATGTTTCTTATAAGAACAACTTAAATAAATGTATAAATTTAAGATATACATTATTATCAGAGTGATAAAAGGAAATAGTTTGATAAAAGAAAGTGAAAGACTGATTTTGGTTATAAATTTACGATATAAATGTAGATTTTAATTTAATTAAATATATATATATATATATATATATATATATATATATATATATATATATATGTTATAATCTCTAATAATCACACGTATTTCAAAAGAACAATTTTATAAATGGAGAAATTTGAAATATATATTATTAATTTAAGTGATGTAACAATATCTAACTTTTTTCATTGTTTGATAAAAGAACGTGAAAGAGTGATTTTGGTTGTAAATTCATGATTTAAATAACGATATTGATTTAATTAAATATAAGTATGTTATAATCTCAAATAATCACACGTACTATAAAAAACAATTTTATAAATTGAGAAATTTCAGATATATGTTATATATTTTGAATTTGAAAATTTGTGATAAATTTGTATAAAGTATTATAATTACATTCATGTCAATTGAATAGTCAATTATCTGCAAGAAGATAATTTTAAATTGCACAAGTGTTATAATTGATTGAGAATTCTAATTAATGAGTTTAATAAAATAATCACTTCAAAATATAAGATTTTAAAAAAGTACTTGATCATTTAATATTACTTTTTATTATGTGTTTTTATATAATTTTCAGAAAGTAGAATTCAAAAATCTAAATTGTATGACGTGAACATTAAAATGCACTTTGGTAACAATATATATATATATATATATATATATATATATATATATATATATACATAATATTGGGTCATTCAAATGTGACGCCTAGATTTGTGTTTATTAAAAAGAAACATGTGTATAGGGTGGTGTGTATAGTTTTTTTTTTATTTTTTTTAATAAAACATAAATCTAGACATAACATTTGGATGAGCCTATATAATAGGAGGATTGAAATGAGACGGTATCAGTTGTAAATAATTTTGTGAAAAACGAGTATAAAAATAAAACAGTTTTCGGAAAAACTAAATTATTTTGTAAATGTATAATTACTTATTAAACAACTTTATATATATATATGTATGTATGTATGCATGTATATAAAATTGAATAATATGTTACCATAAAATTATAATACTTAACGTTAACTATTCGAAACTTTATATGAAAATCGTATGAAATGCGACATAATTTATTTGTGTTGAGTTATTACTGATTGGGGAAATTATAAACCTTCATAAATTCACGTAACATAAATATATCATATTCGCAAATGCTGAATAAAGCGATTAATTTTGGTTTAATTACGAATATATTGTTGCAAAACTGATGTTAATATTTATTTTTCAGACGTTTTTATGATCCTTTAAAATTTATAATTTCTAGATGTACGTGATTATGCATATTATATATATATATATATATATATATATATATATATATATATATATAATATAATAAAATTAATTTCGTCAGCCATAGCAATTTTTAATCAGGAATTTATATTTTCATGAAAGCTGCTTTTGAATATATATTACAGTTAAATAATACGCAATTTTATTTTCTTACATAAAAATGTTGAAATTCTAAGAAAGTATTTATATATTGAGAGTCGAATTTAATTAAAATAGATACTTCTGAGAAGTATAATCTACATAATTGTAAATAGAAACATTCCTATCAAATAAGAAATGACTCGTGTCTTTCGAAATTATTTCTTTTATATGAAGATAAGAAAAACAAATAATTAGTAAAAATTATTCTGTTTTTTTTAATTATTATAATTAAAAAACCAGAAATATGAAAAACTCTATAAAGAGACTCATACATAGATTGGATGGGACATTAGAAAATTCGTTGATGTGGAATGGAAGAGAAAACCTTGACAACCAACAGAGATTAAGCTATTAGAAATCAACTTAATTTGCGTTATTGCGGACTTAAGGCTACAATTGTTTGAAAAATTGACCCGAAATTGGACTGACAGAATGCCGTATGTCGAAGGTAACCATGGTGCACATATGTCTAAAATCATTTTAAAATATTAATGTCATAAAATGATTTTTTGTATAATATAAAATAAATGGTCATTAGATCAATTAGTATGGGTTTTATTTTTATTTTAAGTTTTCTCATATTTAAAAAAAAACCATATATATATATATATATATGTATTTAAAAAAATAAAAATTATATATAAACATTAATAGAAATCAGTCAAAGCTCTACAACTTTTAATTCTTAGTTTTTATTTTTATGTTTCTTAAATAAACAATAATTGTATTTTCTGTATAAACATAACAAAATGAATTTAAATCTATTTTCTTAAATAAAACTTATATTTAACTATATAATTACCAGTTTTTATTAACTATTAGAGTATCATTTTGTATAACAACACACTGAAACAATTTACATAAAATAAGTATATTTACATTTTAAAATAATTCATATTCTTTTTTTGCAAAAACAAATACTGCCACAAACATTCAGTTCCGAGAACCACAAAAAATACAATTTATAAATATGAACGTTTTTCTCATGACCTCTACATAAATAAAAATAGTAATTGAAATGTTTTTGTTAGAAAAATGAATGAAAATATGTTTTGCTAGAACGTTTTTTTTATTCGTCAATACGTTTGTATAAAAGTGCGTAAGTATGTATAACAAACAAGCGATTGAATACGAAATAAAATAAGAAATAGATTCGAATGAGATGAAATATATAGCTATAAAACGAAATTTACGAGTTAACATAAAATGTGCTTTTCGTTCGTTACTATATTCAATATAGACTCCATTATTTATAACTGTTGATAAAACCTACAATAATTTCTTATTTACAAGGTGTCATAGTTTTACGATTATGACATCCTGTTCGTTTACATACGTACAAATATATATATATATATATATATATATATATATATATATATATATATAAATATATGTATGTGTATATCTGTGTAATATAGACACGTTCCATTCTACCAGGTACGATTAAAAGTATAACTTGTAAGGATATACATAAAAACAGAATCGATTATGTACGGTTTACTGCACATAAACTTACAATGTAGATTTTATATCCGTTCTGCGTCTATCCAATCTGAAGATTTGTACGTGATGTGTAGATAAGCTCGTTGAACGTGCAAATAATGAAAAAAAAACAACTTTAAAACAAGACACTTAAATCATATTATCTCAGTGTTGTTTAAATTAAGTATGCAGAAGTTTATACGAAGCTCGTTAAATTAACTTGATGGGGCTTTTTTTTCATCGATGATAAAAAAAACTCGAGAGAAGTATGTAGGTAATTAGCTATATCAAATAATACTCGACTTATTTAATTATGTATGAAAATAGTAATTTGATTATTTTGTTTATTATCAATTAATATTTTAATTAAATTAACTTTATTATTTATAATATTAGGTTGGCAAGTATCTCCCTTCCGCCTTCTGGTCTTTTGAATTTCGCAGCTATGTACAAAAAAAAAAAAAGCAGAAGGGAGATACTTGCCAACCTAATATTACAAGGGAAATATTTAAACTGTTTTATTGAAAAAATTAAGTTATTTATTTGATAGTGTTAAATAATCTAATCAAAGAAAAATAATTGATTGAATATTTTTATTCGGATTAAAAATTAATTTTATTTATATTTATTCGTTTTCCAAAATTTAAATATATTTATTCAAAATGATTTTTTCCAAGTATCCAAAAATTTACTTTCTATTAAAAAATTATCTTTTTGTCTTAAAATATTTCTTTAAAAATTATAAAAAATGAGTTAATAATCTATAGTAGAAATAAAAAAAATTGAGATGAATAGAAAGAAAAGTATTGACATGGTTAATTTAAAAAAGGGAAATCATTTTTGTTACCAATATATTATTTCATATATATATATATATATATATATATATATATATATATATATATATATATATATAAGATTAAAATGAAAATGGCTGGTCATATAACAAAAAAAAGAACCGTCCGTAGATAAAAGAAGTTATTAATTGTGAATCAAGATATATAAGAAGAGTAAAAAGACCCATAGATAAATGAAAAAGAGAGATGGGAAAATTTTTCGGAATGGACTGAAAGAGGAAGGAATTAGGTGACCAAAGTGTAAAATTTTGAGAGAAGCCTTAATCCACCAGTCAAGTAAAAGAGGTTATCTTCTTTGTATTTACATGTAAATAATATAGTGTTTTTTTTAAGCTTGATATAACTTTAATTCGAATCCATATCGAAAGTTTTATCTAACCTAAAACTTTCTCTCTCTCTCTCTCTCTCTATATATATATATACACACATGTGTGTGTGTGAGTATGTATAAATGTATGATAAAGGTGTTTTTTAGGTTAGATAGAACTTTTCAGTTAAAACTATTTCAGTTAGAACTATTCTGTTTAAAGTTCTATCACGCTTAAAAAAGCATATATATATATATATATATATATATATATATATATATATATATATATATATATATATATATATATATATATTAATATATATATATTAGGTTGGCAAGTATCTCCCTTCCGCCTTTTTTTTTTTGTACATAGCCGCGAAATTCAAAAGACCAGAAGGCGGAAGGGAGATATTTGCCAACCTAATATATATATATTTTGCATAATGATCTGTAATTTTCACTTATTTTTTAATAAACTTTTGAATATAACCTTCTTCTAAGACAGTAATTGATTTTATTTATTTATTCTTTTTTAAAATCTATTAGTCTTTAAAAAAATCTTTAAAAATTATTTAAGAAGATTTTTAGAGTATACTTAATTATTTATGTTTTTAAAACGTATTGTTTAATCTTAATCTTAATTGAAATTTGCTGATAAAGGCAATTGGAAAAATAAAAAAAATATTTATTTATTCTTCACCATTGGTATTTATAGATTTTTTATAATTAACCTTTTGACGAATATGTAATATCAGTATAAAAAATGTTATTCTATATCTTATTTATTAAAAATTGTAGAATGATTATAAATTAATAAAACTTTATTTTAAAAAAATATTTGTTTATATCTAAGAATTAATACAGTATTTATATGCATGTATTGTCTTATATTAAAGTGAAAAATATTAATGATAGGAAGAGAGATTATTTTTAAATAATAATTTATAGAAAAATTATTTCTTTAAAATTTTTTTCATATTTCTACTTTCATTAAAATAAGTAAGAAATAAAATATTATTTATTTTATTGATAAAAAGGAAATTGTACTGATGAAATTTTTCTTTTTCTAGTAAATAAGATTATTGGATATATATATATATATATATATATATATATATATATATATATATATATATGTAGGTTTTTTTTTTGCAATTTGCTATTTTGTTACGATGTGGATCATAGTAAAGATAAACCTTTGTCAATATAAATATTCTTTTTCGTATCTATTAAGCTTAACTTATCAGAAAAACTTCATTCAAGAACCAAATCCCAAATCTAATACAATTGAATGGATTTAAGATGTTATCTTTGATATTTATAGACATAATAAAATGTCGATAAAATGGTATTGAGAAAATGTTAAGTATTTACTTAACGAGTTGTTTCGAACTTTATTTGGTAGCTGCAAGAACGAAAGTTCGTCAAGAAAATGACCAATCAAGTGTGTATAAAAAGAAATTATGTACAATTGATTTGAAGAAAAGCGGTAAATTGACCGTTGCGAGACTCGTTCAGATGTGGCGAGACGATTTGTCGAGATGATTTCTGTTTCGTGAACATACTGACGAAGTGGATATCGAGGATATGTTGGACGCAAGGAACAGGAAGTACGGCGTAGCTGTTTCTTTGTCACTTTTCTTATCGTTTCCTATGCTGTGAATTGGTGTAAAAAATATCGCACAAGAAATCATCGTTAGGTGAATTTGTTGACGATTACTGGGACATCTTTTGTTAATTTTTTTGTAATATAAGTTTAACGAGTTGAAGAGAACAAGAAAAGATTTTTTTGTTCAAGTATAGAAATATCAACCAGTATATAATATTCGGAGATAACGCGAAAAGATAATTAAATTATATTTGAAATTACACAGATTGATGAAAAGGAATATATATATAATTTTTTATGATTTTTTATATTTTATTCTGTATATATATATATATATATATATATATATATATATATATATATATATAATTTATAAAGTAATACACATTTAATTTTTTTAGGAATGTATGAAATATTGAAATTCTGCGGAGTTTTCTTCAGATCATTGTTCATATAAATAATCTAGAAATATATTTTAAACATCTAAATGGTTGTAGATACTGTGAACTAGAGTAGGGTAAAAATTATCTAATTAACAACTAATGACTAAAATTTTAGTCGTGTAAAATTAATCGTTAGTTACTTTAATTCATTAGTCGTTAGGTGCTTCAAGTGATTGATTTGAAATTAGTTGTTTTTAAATCAATCGGTAACTAATGACTAATAAATTAATCATTAGTCGTGATTGATTTCTTAGTCATCAATCGTTTCAAGTGATTAATGAACCGATTGACTTGAATATTTCAAATTGTACAATGTTAGTTAAATACAATATTAACTGAATATGACTACAAATTAAATTGCCAGGAAAAATATTTAAAAATTAAATTTTCAAATAAGCTTATTTTGTTTGAAGAAATTACAAATAATTTTTAACGAAATTTAATTTGTAATTTTAATAAAAATTGATTTTTTAAATGATTTTTAATAAAATATTATAATTTCTAAATTCTTTTCATGGGAATATGTAAAACAGATAAAATAAAAGATAAATAAGGATTATTTATCTTTTATTTTTTAGATAGTGAAATGGGATGCATTTTGTTTAAAAAAGAAATTCATTTCTGAAGAAAACCCAAATACAGAAAGAAAGAAAAAACTTGAGATTTTAGTCGTTTTTTATATTTTTTATCCGACTTAATTTTTAGTTTAAAAAATGACTAAAATAACATTGATTTTATTAGTCGAATGATTAATTGGATGAAAATTTCGTCTTCAGATTTTTAATCATTTTCACAATTAAGAATTTATGACTAAATTTTTATTCATATTTTTACTCGAATTAAAATTTTTATTCAGATGGTATTCTACTCTGCTGTAAACACATTTTTTAAATTGTTTTGAAAAAATTCAGTTCTTAAAAAGTTAATAAAATGAAAAAATAAGTAAAATTAAAACAAATAAAATGACTTTATAGAACAATTTTTATATTTTTATAGTAGAAAACAGGAAAAATATAATTACCACAAAGTTTATACCAACAAGAATAAATATTGTTATAATTGGTACATTATTCTCTTGAGTCAAATGAAATAATTACTTTTTTTGGTACTATGACAAATTTATTTTAACATAATTGATTTATTTATACGAATATCACAAGATTTCATAAAAGTGTTGAATTTGTGCTGATTGCTTACTTTATTTGCTGATACACATTTCAATGGTCATGTCAATCATTGTCAAGTTTGGTTGTATTTTAAATTTACTTTTTTTATAATGCACTGCTTTGACGATGATGGCATGACTATCAAAGTTTATATTAGTAAATAAAATGAACAATGAATGGCAATAAAATATTTATAAAACTTTGTGATGTTTGAATGAGTGATTCATTTGTACTAAAATAATTAGTGGTTATAGTCCATTGATGTAAATTAGATTATAGATCTTTTATTTAAATAATAATTTATATTCAAAGTTATTTTGTATTTGTATTAATTTATTATTTGAAATACAAATATTCAATATTGATTTATTAATAGAATAATAGTTGCTTATACACGTATTTTCTTGAAGGTTAAGAAAAATAAATTGTGATAATATATTAAGTATAATACACTATTGTAGTAAATGTGTATTTTCGTAAATAGACCACTATTTTTCAAAGAATTAAACCTGAAGCAAAAAGCATATTAGAGCAGTAAACAAACTATTGTGTGTTGACATTAAAATTTATTATTCGAAATAAAAAAAAATTCTTTTCAATAGAAGACAATTTAGTGTTAGGACTATCCATATACGATTTTTATTCAGTCCTCTGTTGGTTTACAGTTAATTTAACTGAACCGACATTACTATTCATGTGTGTCTTTCTCTTTTTGCACATTTCGCAATTTTACGACATCTGCGACAATATGTACTCGGCAAATCACTTTCAGGATACAGAGTAAAAGCGACGGTATTACTCCCTGTAGCTTTTTTCGCTCTTCTTTTGCGAATGTTTGGATAACGTGACAAAATCTGTGTGACTGTAATTTTATAGTTTCCGTGTACGACTTAGGCCACGAGTTCTTTTTTTTATTCACTGCCGAGCTGACGGTTTAAAAATTTTAGACTGATTTTTTATTTTCTTCACGTGGTTGGTATAATAAGGATGAATGTTTTTTTATGTTTTTTTTTCACATATTTTACTTCATATTTCAGAAGTATTGCGTATTTTTTCTGTATTGATTCGATATATATATATATATATATATATATATATATATATATATATATATACACACAGGTGTCACAAAAAATTAATACATATTATATATATATATATATATATATATATCTTTTAAATTTTGAAAATGAACCATATGTGAATGAACATTGACTTTATAGTCATTTAAAGTATATATACATTTTATTGGGATACTGTATATGTATATATATATATATATATATATATATATATATATATATATATATATATACACATATATATGTACTGACATTAATTTTTACAAATATTATTTCTTAAAATTAAAATAGCAAAAATATAATATTATTATTAAAGCAATCTCTTAAAAATTAATTTAAAAATTTGTATCAAAATATAAAAAATATATATTTGAATGTGAACATTGTTTTACAGTAGTACAATTATAAATTTTTCTATTTTTATTTGCTGTTATGTTCTTATACGAATTAACAAGTTCTAATTACCTTAAAATTAAGTTAATTTAGTGGTTTATAGAGCACTGTATTCATATTCAATTATATATATATATATATATATATATATATATATATGTATATATATATATATATATATATATATATATATATATTTATAAACTTAACCTTACTTTTTAGTCGTATCTCTACATGGATTTCGACAAAACAAATAGTTGGTTGTCTCTCATGAGACAGATTTTAAATTATTGGCGAGGGCTTTAAGCTAATTCGTTTGATTGAATTTTCTATTATTTGGTTTCGTCGAGTTTTGCATTCAGTGTTCGTTTTATTTTTACTTCGTTCAGTTGACGTACGCTTATTTCGGCTGACTAATCATTTTGTTGAATTAAATTTTCTGATTAAACAGTTAATCAATTATGAAATAAATGATATATGTAAAAAAAATAATATTATTGCAGGATATTAAATTATCTTTAATAATTTAAACATATTTTTTTATTTCATTTTAAATTTTCAATTATAAAATTTATATAAAATTGTGGATTCATTTTATAACTCTATTATATATATATATATATATATATATATATATATATATATATATATATATATATATATAATAGATTAAGATTTAATTATTTTATTTCATAATCAAAATAATATCTGTTTCTGATTTTTTTGTATATTACTTTTTTGATCTCAATACTATTTTTATTTATGAAATTTTCCATGACATACCTTCCTTTTTTCAAAATATAATTTTTTCTGTAGTTTGTCTTAAAAATTTCAATAATTTATATTGTATTTTAAGATCAATAGATGATAATGAAAAATTTCATTTGAAATATTGTATAATTTTAATTTAAAAAATATTTTTTATCACAAACTGAAGTGTTGAATATTATTTACATATTCGAAACAGGTAGAATCGGGAAAAAGCATAATTGATTAAAATGAGTGTTAGAAAAATGAAATAATATTAAATTGAATGTAACTCAATCAAAAATAATTTCAAAAAGACAGATATGTTATAATATAAGAAATAATTTTTTTTTTAATTAGTATAGAATCAAATTTCAATTATTGTTCACTAAAAATATTTCCTAGGGTCTATACGATTGATTTTTAACCGAAATTTGATGATGTAATGTAAATAAATATTTTTTTTCTATTTTTTGAATTCGAAGAAAAAATGAAAATGATCAAAAATCGATTTTCGGCTAAAGAAATCATATTTCATAATAATGAATTTAATTTTTATAGGAAAACTATTATTTTTTACTTACTTAATCGATTTTTAATAAAAAATAACGGTTTGGAGAGATTTTTAAAATTTTCAGTTTTTGACCTCAAAAAAACCACGACCTATAGTATGGAAAATTTCATGAAAAATCAACATTTCCGAAAATCGATTTTGTTCTTTTAAAATCAAAGCTCGACTATAAAATATGACAAAACAATGATAAAAATCTCATTTTTGAACGTAGAATGAATTTTATTTAGAAAAATCATTGAATTAGGCCCATTCCATGCTATTTATGTTTCAATCGAATGAAAATTAATAATTTTCATTTTAGAGCGCTAATAAAAATCATATTTCTATTATTATTCACTAAAAATAATTTCTAGAGTCTATACGATTAATTTTTAACAGATATGTAAAGATGTAGTACAAATAAGTATTTTTTTTTATTTTTTTAATTTCGATGAAAAGAACGAAAATTATCAAAAAATCGATTTTCGGCTATAGAAATTGTATTTCTTAATAAGGAATGTAATTTTTGCTCAAAAACAATTATTTTTTACCTATTTAATGAATTTTTAATAAAAAAGAACGATTTGTAGTGATTTTTAAAATTTTCAATTTTTTGCCTCAAAAAAACCACGACCTATAGTATGGAAAATTTCATGAAAAATCAACTTTTTTGAAAATCATTTTTTTTCATTTAAAATCAAAGCTGGGCTATACAATTTAAGTAAACAATGATTTAAATCTCATTTTTGAACATAAGACGAATTTTATTTAGAAAAAATCTTGAATTATTGCCTTTTTTAAGCTATTTATATCTCAATCAAATGAAAATTAATAATTTTTATTTTAGAGCACTAATATAGAATCAAGATTCTATTATTGTTTACTAGAAATATTTCCTAAGGTCTGTATGATTGATTTTTAACCGAAATTTGATGATGTAACGTAGATAAATATTTTTTTTCGATTTTTGAATTTTGATGAATAAACGAAAATGATCAAAAATTCATTTTCGATTACTAAAATTGTATTCTTTAATAATAAATGTTATTTTTAACAGAAAATTATTATTTTCTACTAATATAATCGAGTTTTAATAAAAAATATTGAAATAACGATTTTTAATATTTTCAGTTTTTGGTCTCAAAAAAACCATGACCTGTAAGTATGGAAAGTTTCATAGTTAATTTTTTTATTTTCAAAATTAATTTTTTTTCATGTATAATCGAAGGTTAGCTATAAACTATAACGAATTAGTGATTAAAATTGAATTTTCGAACACAAAACGGTTTTTTTTTATATATAATATAATTTACTTATGAAAAAATTCGGGAAAGTTCGGATACAAATTTTTTACAATAACATCAAGGTAGAGTCGGAACATTTTTTTTAAATAGAAAAATATTTGATTTAATTTTTACATTTAAGTAAACGCACATTAAAAGGCTTTGAGATAAGTAAATGTAAGAAACATGTTTGAAAAGAATTATATATATTATATAAAATAAATATGTATAGTATACTAGACCTTGATATATAATACTTTTGATATTTTATAATAATAATTATATATTATTTCATTTGACTTATTATTTTTAGAAAAAATATGATTAATCATTAAATTTTAAATAAAAAAATGACTTGAAATATATCGACAAAAATGACTAATAACTGATTTAACATTGACTAAATAAAAAAAATTAATCATAAAAGTTTATATCAACTCACTATTGGGCGAAAGTTTCATCAAATATCATTAGATGTTCTCGAATATTTTCCTAACAATTCTTATATTTTTACCTGTCCTATATATATTAATATTCTATTCTAAAGAAATTTCTATGTCCAAGTCTGTAATGCAATTGTCATATTCGAATTGTGGAATCTGATTGCATTCGAATGGCTGTCCTTGACTATTTGATAGGTTTCCGAGTCTCTTAAGACGAGAATCGAATTTTCTGGGAATCAGGTGAAGTGAAGTGAAGATACGTTAATCTCTTATGGGAAATATTTCTACCTACATCCCAATTGTCTCACGAGAATAGTTCACAATCTAAGCAGTTGATGTAGCGAAAATCAGAAAAATCAATACAGACTTTAATAAAATATAGTATTGCTAATGAATTACAAAATTGTTGAAATAATTGCTGAATTAATAATTGAACTAAATATTATTTCATGAATTAATTCTCGTAATTTTGAAAACAGTAGTATGAATTTTTATTATCTACATTTTTCAAAATAATAGGCGATTATTGAAAATTCCTGATGTTTGTGTATAATATCTAAATTGATTATAACGCATATAAATATAATTCGACAATAAGAAATAATTATATATATTTTTTTGGAATAATAGAAAATTTTACAATATTTAGTAAGTTATTTATTCAAATAAAGAAACGAAAATAAATGAACCGAACAATAACTGAAATATTTCGTAATTAAAAATCTTGTCATTTTTTGTCATTGTAAACAAATTCACTTCATTAAGTCATTAAAAAAAGTGTAGAGTAATCAAGACGTTCCACACAAATGCGAATGTTGCGTTTTTGTGCGAAAAATATCAGATTTCTTGAAAATAGGGTGATCGTGCCGTTGGAATGGGGATGAATGTTGAAATTGCTTGGCCATTTGTCAACCTGACACTTTTTTATCGATTTAACTCAAGTATCAGTGCGATCCGTCGTGGTTTGAAGAATTTCATTTGTCACTTTGCGATGGGATTTGTTTTGACGTCAACTTTTTGCGCTGATCATTTTTATACAACTTTTTTCGTCTCGTCAAATATGGTCTTTGATTATTATTGATTGTGATCGTGTGACAACCGTTTAAGAACTTTGAGAGATTTATCGCGAAAAGGACTATTTTCTTTGAAGACATTATGTACACACTATCAATGTACACACACACGTATATATATATATATATATATATATATATATATATATATATATATATAAATGAATTTGCATGAATGATAAAAAATATTTTTTCAACTAATAAATTTACTTTTATTGACAATTTGAAATATTGACTTGATAAACTTTTTATAATAAATTCACAATATAAAATATGATACGATTTTTGCATAAAATATGATTTTATTAACACAAATCTCACTTTTTATAGTATTTTTTTATCGTTCATATATATTTTTTTATTTTGTATAGATACAGATTTTTTATATATTTTATAAATAATATCGATTTATTAAATGTGTTTTTTTATTGTATGATTATTTTTCAATTATTTAATCGTTAAAAATTATATATATAATTAATTAAGATTATGGTCAAATGTTATGATATTTGGGTAAGTTAATAATGGGATAAAATTGTTTGTGAAAAGTCAATTAGCTGTAACGACAAATTATATTTTAATTATGAATTATTAAACGCTTTAAAGAATTATATAATACTTGTGTTGTTTAAATAATTATATATATAAAAAATATGTACGTATAATCAAATAAATATAATTAAATATGGTAATAAAGTTAAAAATTAATGATATTTATTTTATATATTATTAACAAATATTGTTTATTAATTTAGTTACATATATTAGGCTTATCAAAAAGTTTTATCTATTTTTTAAGTAAAAGAAAATAATAATTTTTATACTGTTCGTGAATATTTAATTAACATTGTAGTTTTGAATTTTGATTAACAACTTTTTCTATCTTGATGGAAGCTTTAAAATTTCTCTCTGATAAAATGACTTGTTCTTGGAAACTAAAAACTCATCCGGTGTTTTTTCATATCTCCATTTTCATTATTTTTTTCCATTTAAAAATTTTATAGAGACAAAAATAAGTGTTAGTCGGAAGTTAATATATCTGGAGAATCTGCACGGTGAATTAAAACTTCCCAACCAAGTTTTGTTATTTGATTCTAAGTTTGATTACTATTTGTATTAGATTAAATAACAGTTAACATATAATTTTTCATTTTAACACGTCATGTTTTGCACGTTATATATCGTGTATAAATTTGAATGTTAATACGTAAAAACGTAAAAATTTATGTTAATATGTGATATTTTGACGGAAAGAAAATGGAACAATAACGTGAAAATATGGTAATAGGAAACGTATTTTTTGTCATGGAAAAGAAAACGGGTTGTGATAAGGGACAATTTTCTTTATTAGAAAATAAAATCTTTGAGTTTCTTCATGGAAAGTTTTCGGTCAATTTACTCACACTCTGAGTAAAATGTTGGCATGAATATCCGTACTCTAGTGCAAAAAATATCATTCCGTGAACCCTTTCAAGACTTGATATTGCGAAAACAAACTCGTATATTTTTGATGTTCACATATATACATCATATGTATACACATATATACATATATATATATATATATATATATATATATATATATTGTGTGTGTGTGTGTATGTACTTTGGATAAAAATCTTCATGAGACCATCGGCTTGTAATAAAGAAGCATCCATCCAGTAAGATAAGAAAAAACACGTTATTGGTTTGACTGTCTAGTGAAATGGTCGCTGAGCTTGCAGTAGTTTTCACCGTAAAAACGCTTTTCCCGTAACTGACGTACGCGATTTTTCCTACGGTATTATAAACGTGACTCGGAATCAGTGGTAGTTGAATATGTTTGTAGTTGACATTTATTGTTCACTTGCATTTTATAATTGAAATGATCTTCAATCAGTACAAATGGTCTTTTTTATTTCCATATTTATTACAGAGGATTTAATAAAAGTGTGTGACAGAGTATAAATAAAATTTAATGTGTATTTTTTTGACATGGAAAAGGCGTCAACCGTAAATATATAATAATAATTAATTTTGATTTTTTTATAGAGTTATGGACGGATTCTGATGAAGAATTTTTTCTTACAAATGAAAAATTAGTGTTCATTTCAAGTTAATTTGTTTATAAATACTTTGTGTAAAATATAAATATTTCCATAATGTTATTACCAATATAAAGATTAAATGATGGAAATTAAAAAAAAACAGAAGTATATTAATATTCGTCAGGTTAAATCACTTATTTAATGATTATAATTTGTTGAATATATGAATTATAAAATATTTCAATAAATTATAATTAGTAAGAATATTTTATAAATAAAAATCTTTTTTTTATAAACGTATATATAATTTCGGATAATATATTTATATTTAAAATATATATTTTATTATTATTAGGTCGTTACAAATAAATTGTTTTTCAAAATTTAAACTTCCCGCTCTTATAGTTCAACTTTTTTCCATGCAAATGGCGTTGCATGTGTGCAATTTAAAAAGTACACGTCATATGAAAATATAAGAACGTAACCTCGTTTATACCGTAAGTTCTATGCTGAGAATCGTTTTTCTGGAGACATGAAAACGAGAAAAATAGAATAAATTTCTTGTACGAGTTTAAATTTGGACATAGTGCGGTGTAAGCAATCCGGAACTTTAATACGACTTTCGGTGAGGATTCTGTGAGGAAACGAACTGATGCGAAAAGTTTCGTTCTGGTGAAACATTGATGAAGATATTTTAAAAAATATAGTGCAAGCAGAACCACTCTAGACAGTTCAAAAAATCGTAAATAGGTTGAATGTTTTTATTATTCGACCATTTATAGATACTTAAATGTCTTGGAGAAAGTCAAGAGGTTCGATAAATGTGTATTAAATGACTCAGCAAGATAAACAAGACGTGTTATTTAAAGGTTTGCTAACCTTTGATTTTTTGGAATAGAAATCAAGGTTTATTGTCTCGTATTGTGATTTGAGACAAAAATGGATTTTCTACGACAATCGTTGAAGTTTTGTACAGTGGATAGATGTAAAAGAAACGCCGAAACATTCCGAAACCAAACCTTCATCCATGCGAGGTTCAAAAGTTAACTGCGAATTCAAAAGTTCGATATTGGTGAATAAACGCAGTGTATTATTGCACCACGACAACGTCAGACCATAAAAAATTGATGGAATTGGACTGGGAAATTTTTCCTCACTCACCTTATTCTCTAGACTTTTCGTTTATAGATTACCACTTTTTTAAATACCTTGATATTTTTTGCGGGGGAATTTTTCAACGAAGAGGATGTTGTAAAAAGTGTATTCCATATTTTTTGGCTTTTCGTTCTTCTGATTTTTATCAAATTGTCTTTAATGCACTTATATTTTATTGTGAGGAATGTACTCATGTTTTCAGAGACAATTTTTATTAAATACATATGTATTCAGTTTGATTAGTAAACGTTTAAAATAAAAAATAAAAATGTATATTTCATTGGCAACGATTTAATATTTAAATATAATTTTTATTAGAAAATTATTTCCAATTATCAACTATAAAATGTTTAATTAATAAAATAAATTACATTACGTTTAAATTTAAATTTTATTTTTTGAAAAATCTAAACAGTAGATATTTTCTAACACAACAATCTTCAATGATAATACTGACAATAATAATATTACAAAACAGACATATAATACAATCTTTGTTATACAATCTGTGAAATTTGAATATCTGTATACAAAAAATCTGGTAATACATTTCCTGAATCAAATTTCGTTACTGCAATATGAGATACTTATTCTACGTTTTCATTTTCTTTGTTCTCGGTCGACGATTTCTCGTTTCGGAATGAATCCCGTATATACATTTCGTATTTCACTGTTTAAACAAATACATGTATCAATTCTGCAATTTTTTATATATTTCTTTTTGTTCGTACTTAAAAGAACTTAACAATATGTTTAATATTTGTGTTGGAAATAAAACTAAAGTTTTATCATAAAACATGAGTTTTCACTTTTCTGAAAGTTGTAGGTTGTTCAAAGTTTTGATTTGTTATATTATACGATGATTGTTTTTAAAGATGGAATAAATTGTATTTTTTCTCTCTTTGTAACTTAAATATGATAATTTAATTAATTTAATTATTTGAAAAATTTACTGTTTTATAATTACTACAAAATGGTATTTTTATTATATTTTTTAATTAGTTTTTATAAAATAAAATATTTTATTATATAAATTAATTATTATCTGTTTTGAAACTGTGGCGAATTTACTTTCACACAAATGAATTATTATCATCACTACAAGATTTTTTAAAAAATGTTCAAAAATAATTTATTGTCCATTTTGTTTGTTTATAACAACATAAGCTAATGTGCATTTTTATCAAAACATTGTGTTATAAAATCTAGATTAATTAATAGCTAAAACTACTCATATACTATTTTTGTGCATTTTTTATCTTTATTCATTGCATCTCTAATTAGTGGTAGACTCTTTATTTTTTATTATGTACTTGTATATGTTTATTTGTATGTTTCTAAGAGGTCAGTCACTTTTAAGTGAAGAATTTTAAAATTGATAGAACTTTACATTATAACGTTCTAATGATAATGGAATTGCCATCGGAATGCTCATTAGTTATCGTTATAAAAAACAGAGTGAAGAATAAGTAATTATTGAACACTTTTATAAATATTATATTTTGTGGAATTAGGGGTTATAATTTATTTATGTGAAAATAAACATTAAATGATTATTTATTAAATTTTCAGCCATTTGAAAATAATTAATTTTATATTGATCATAATAATATATATATTTAGTTTATTAATTTTTGTATAAAGTATCCAAAAAATATATTTAATACATTCATTTTCTTCTCATGAAGTTTTTGATTTCAAAAACAGAAATGTAAAATAATTGCCCATTTTTATGTAGATTTACCATTTGCTTATTTTTTCTGATCTTTTTGACCCCCTAATTCAAAAAAATAATGAAGACCATTTATTTGTTCTATGATTTTTCTATAATATTTAAAATAGTATCAAGGATTCTGAAATGGATGTTGCAAATTGAATTATAAAAAAGTATTGAAGTGTAAATCCAGCGTTATTGAGCTAATGTAGTTTACAGGGATTTTTTACAGTCAATGATCTTATTTTGATATATTTTTGATAGAATTTTGAATAGGTTTATTGGCGAAACTATTATTATTTCTCATATACACATTTACATATATATATATATATATATATATATATATATATATATATATATAATAGGGTGACCTAAAATAGACTGAAAGGTTTAGATATAAATTTACTTGTTTATTATCATTGACTATTCTTTACCATCTTTATAAATACATACATATTTACGACCATAATATATATGTAGTATACGTGCATTAAGTTAATTAATGTTTAATATTGTCTACAGAATAATGTTTATTTTGCATAAAAGCACATGTGCTTTTAGTATATAAAATAATAATCACTTACGACATTGTTTTAAATAATAATCAATATTTTTGGAGCGTACATATATATATATATATATATATATATATATATATATATATATATATATATATGCATATGTATATATACGATTTAATTAGATGATTTTGGTTTAGTTTGAATTTTAGTTGTTTTTACTTGGAACGAATTTCATTAATCTACTAATAGGATTAAACGTACTTAGAAAATGTAAACGGAACAATTGTTAATCTTCTCTAAATATGTTATTTATTTAATGTAAAGTAGAAAATTAGTGACTTAGTTTTATTCTCACACTCACTACACAACCACACACACAATATATATATATATATATATCTTATATAATGTGTATATAAGGAAATAAACATTGGGGTATAATTTATTCACTCCAAAAACTTTGTATAGTTTTATAATACTTGCAAGAGTCACAGTGCTGTGTTTTATTTGGAAAGAATAACTTTTTAAATGTATTTATTTTAAATATAAATCATTATTTAATGTTAGAAGATTTTATAGAACTATTTAATAATCACTTGATTTATTGTGTATTATTTTACTTTGATGTGTATTTCGATAGAAAAGTCATTATCAAAAACGTGCTATGTTTTAAAATCGAAATTATTCTCAATTTTAACTAATTGCAGTTCTAAATGAAATGTCGTTGAAAGTATTTTATTTACTTTTAAAAATCCTTTTTTTTAAATGTATTTTATTAACATTTGTAGTTATTCTATAATAAGATTATTAATTAATACTGAATTAATTTTCACAGAGTGAATTATCAACGAAATATAAAAATAATTGAATAATTTCTTATTTTTCACAATGTTTGTTCTTAGATTTAATAACACAACGCTTTAATGGCATCGCCGCCATTATCAACAACAGGGCTTTAGCTTATTGTTGTTATAAACAAAGCAAGTGAACAATAAGTAATTACTGAACATTTTTTTATTATATTGTGGCGATGGAGGTGAAAATTAATTTGTGTGAAAATGAATAAAAATATTATTGAATATTATTATGTATTCTTATAAATTCTTCGAGCAAAGAAAATATATAGGATAACCCAAATGAGATTGAAGAATGTAATATGTAAATATGTCTAAACCTTCAATCTCATTTGAACTACTCTTTATTAGAAAAAATAATTTTTAAAAATACCTGATATATAAAAGTAAACTTATGAAATAATATATTGAAGTATTAATCAATATACATAAGTAAATTTTAATATATCCAGAGATTAAAATAAAATGTATTATTTTTTTAGTTAGTTTGAGAATTTTTTTCATATGATTTTTCACGTTTTTTCGTTTATAGAGATTTTTATTTTAATCCTTGAAATGCGAAAATTATTTCTTTCCAAATACACCTGAATTTTAATGTTTCGAACTAAAAGTATAGACAAGATTAATATAAGCTGTTTTAGAAATCTGCAAACTTTATCAATGAAGAACAGTACAGAATTTATTATCGAAGTAGTGATTTTTTTAGTTCAGTATAAATTGTTATTTTATTGTATGATTTTTTCCGTACACAACCCACATATATTTTCTTTTCTGCTTTCTCCCACACATGCACACACACACACACATATATATATTTTTGTTTGTGTATGGGAAGGGTCATCAAAAACAGAGAAATCAATTCAGGTTTTTTACATTTTTCTTGGAATTACTTAAAGTAATGAACGAAAAAAGAAACGAGGAGAACAAACTAAGGAATAAATATCTATTGAGGGGTAGCAGCTTCATGATCGATGAACTAAACATAAAAAAGTTCAGTTTTAAACTCAAAAGTTGTCTAAAAAAAGTATATGTATGTATGTATGTTTATAAAGTATTATATTTTTTCATATCAACGATATAGACAAGTGATTTCTTAATAATATTGGAAGATAGTAAAGAATAGTAAATGATAGTAAGCAAGTAAACGTATTTCTAAATTCTTCAGTCTCATTTAAGCCATTTACATGAATTTGTATGTAATATGATACAATAATTGTAGGAATTGGTTTGAAAAATACAAGAATTTTTTTATGATGAGTTATATATATATATATATATATATATATATATATTGTAAAATATCAAAATCAATTTTCAGATAATATTTTTTTATGAAGTACGTAAATGTCATTTTTTGTTAAAGGAATTTTAATTGTAATAATAATTTAATTAAAAATTCTTTTAACAAAAAATGTAAAAAATTAATGTAATTAAATAGGAAATAATTAATTTTATTTACACAAAACTCTTGTTTGTTATTACAAAGTTGATTAAATTTAACAACCGAATTTAAAATTGCATTTCTAGTGAAGTAAAATGCAATGTGTTATAATTTTACATATTCTGATTAAAAATACACATATAAATTTAACACAAATGAATTTTTATCCTCAACACCACAATAGTTATAAAGTGTTCAATAATCATTTATTATTCACTTTTTGTTTATAACAATGTCGGCTGATGTGCATTTCGATGGCGATGCTATCATCGTCAAAGCCCTTTTGTTAAAAATGATTTTTTGTTAAAATGGTTTTTTGTTAAAAATGTTTTTTTTGTTGAAAGCCTTTTTGTTAAAAAATTTTTTTTAACATCAACCAACAATGTTATAAACAAAATATGAACAGTAAGTGATTATTGAACACTTCATAACTATTGTGGTATGAGGATAAAAATTTATTTGTACTAAACTTATATAAATTTTAATATTTTCTTACAGATACAAAATCATTTATAAATATATAATATATGATTCACTTATAAGTATTCCACTGTCAGTTTAACATTATATTTACATTTTACATTCAGTGTATTGAAACATCGACGATTAAAATCTCCAAGTGACAGCACAACAAAGAAATAAATGGAATTTTTGAATAGTACGAAATAATACATATGTGTACATATAGTGCTCGTCCATACAAGTTCAGACATATATTGTAGCAACTTGTTGTAGGTGTTGAACAATAACAGTTTCCTATTATGTGCACATTGGCAACGTGAATAATGAAGCATCTCGTTTTGTATAACATTATAATGTGTATTTGAAGTCCGGGCGAGAAGAAATCTATACAATGACGTCGTATAGCCGGAATGAGATTTTAAAAATTAATGACTCATATGATTCCCATGCACGGTTTAACATTTTCTATTTGTGCATACAATGAATCGACGAGAAACACCCTATGATGACGATATTATCTTTCTAGTATACATAATAAATGAATCTACGTGCAGTTTTATACAGAAACTTTGGGGTTAAACTCTTTTATATGTTTATTTTCTATTCTATACAAAAAAGAATAATTTGTTGTTGCTAATGCGTTTTTCATTTCATACTTCCATTGCTTTTATATAATACTACATTGTATGCATTATTTATTAAATTATGGAGTAGGGTTAAAATTATCAGATTGTCGACTAACGACTGAAATTTTATTCATATAATTTATTAGTCGTTTGAAGCAATTGATAAAATCATTAATTTGAAATTAGTTGTTTTTAAATCAATAGAGACTAACAACTAAAAATTAATCATTGATCGTGATTGACTTTTTAGTCATTATTCGTTCATTTTAAGTGATTAATAAATCGATTGATTTGAAATTAGTTATTTTTAAATTAATCGATGAGTAACGACTAAAAATTAATCGTTAGTCGTGAGAAGCGATTAATAAATCGATTGATTTGAATATTCGAAATTGTGAAATATTAGTTAAATGCAATAATCATTGAATACGACTATTAATTAAATTGTCACGAAAAATTATTTAAAATTTAATAATCAAATTTTCAAATAAAATTATTTTGTTTGAAGAAATTACAAATAATTGTTAATGAAATTTAATTTGTAATTTTAATAAAATTGAATTTTTAATGATTATTAATGAAATATAATAATTTCTAAATTATTTTCACAGTTAAAATAAGAGACAAATAAGAGTTCGTTCACACTTTTCATCCATTTTTTTTAGGAGGTGAAATAAGATGAATTCTGTTTAATAAAAAAATCATTTTCGAAAAAGCAAAAATGTAAGGGAAAAAAACTTAATTTGAAGATTTCAGTTGAGATTTTTACATTTTTTTTTCTTTGAATAAAGGAAAATTTTCTCTGACTGACATATTTTAGTCGTTTGTTGTCGTTGACATGTTTTAGTCGTTTTTTCATATTTTTCATCAGACTAAATTTTTATTACAATATTTTTTTAGTTATTAAACTACTAAAATGACGAATTAATTTTTTAGTCTGATAATCGAAAGAAAATTTAATCATTAGATTTTATTTATTTTTACGACTAAGAAAATTTGACTAAACTTTTAATATTAATTTTAATCAGATGAAAATTTAGTTGGATAATTCCCTACTCTGAATTATATATAAATATAACTTTGTTATTAATAGTTATAAGTTTAGATTAAAAATTATTATAATTATATAGGATTATTTAGAATGATATTAAAAGTTTATTTTCTTTACATAACATTTTAAAGACTGTATTATATTTCGTCAATATAATAAACAATATTTTTACTGTAAAACTTAAAAATAAACTATTAACAACATCTACTTGCCAATTTTCAATTTATTACTCTCAAAGTAACTTTACAAGTTTTCAAACTGTCAGTATTTAAAATTCTTTTAATTTTCTATAGTATCATTATTCATTTAAAACTTTTAATAATTGATACGTATTGACATAAATAATGCAACAGAAACATTTTTAATTACATTTTTGATTGTATAATAGTATATGAGTAAATATATTTAATAAATTCGTGTGTCTATCTTGGATCTTAAAACTATGTCTTAACTTGGTTGATGTGATGAAAGTATAAATATTTATTCGGTAAATAAATTTCGTCATTCAACTAAAATCTTAATACAGTTTGGGATATTATCTGCCTAAAGTTTATTAAACGAAAAACAAATATATCAAAAGTGTTTCAGAGTAAATTAAAACGAGTGTTACATGTTAGGGACAGATAATTAAATTTACATACATGCAAATTTCAACATTTTAATATATATATATATATATATATATATATATATATATATATAAATGTGTATGTGAAAAACGTTAAAGTTTAATGTGTATATACGAGCACATACATCCAAATATAAGTAAATGTTATTTCATACAGCGTCTGTTTATAACATTTTATGTAATTTGTGTAATGTCTTGACTTTGCTATGGTTATGGTTCATTTCCGATGGGAAATTAAAATATTCATTTGTACTTTTATCAACTGAAGAGTGCAGTTCGGTATTTACGCATAGAAGTTATTTAAAGTTTGTTTCGTTTGATTAATTTCTGTTTCATCTTATGTGTTTTCTTTGATAATTGATACATTTTTAATGGGAATTAAGATTCGTATTGAAATATGTACTTTAAAAATGTTTTAGATTAATATATATATATATATATATATATATATATATATATATATATATATATTTATATGTATATTTATAAGAGAAAGAGAGAGAGAGAAAAAAACAGTTAAAGTGGAAACATACCAAATACTTAATAGAGAATGATTTCATTCAACTTTTTGTGAGTTTTATAATTTATTTTCAACTCACTTTAGTAAAATATTAGACATTTTAAAATAATTTGTTAATAATTTTGAAACTGAAGAATTTTTTTCTCTTTCTTTTCATGTTCTCATCGTTTGATTGTATTTTCAGTTGCTTATCATTTTATATATTAGGTCTTGTTACATAAAATGTCTGATTTTTATTTTATTTTTCATATAATAATTCGACATTTCATATATATATATATATATATATATATATATATATACATAGAGAGGGAGAGAAAAAAACAGTTAAAGTGGAAATATGCAAAATAATTAATAGAGAATGACATTATTCAACTTTTTGTGATTTTTATAATTTATTTTCTTCTTGATTTAGTAAAAATTTAGACATTTTAAAATAATTTGTTGATAATTTTGAAACTGAATAAATGTTTTTTCTCTTTGTTTTTTATGTTCTCATAGTTTGAATGTATTTTTAATTTCTTATTTTATATATATATATATATATATATATATATATATATATATTTGAGAGATAGAGAGAAACAATCAAATATATGCAAAAATAGAGAATAATATGATTTTTGTGTGAATTTTTTTAATTTATTATTCTGTCATTTTAGTGTAAATTTAAATACTATACACAAATGAATTTTCACCCCTACACCACAATGTTTTTAAGTGTTCAATAGTCACTTATTGTTCACTTGTTTTTTATAATTATATAATTTATAATTACATAATTATATCGGCTGATGCATTTCGATGGCGATGCCATCATTGTCAAAGCCTTTCTGTTGAAATCTAGACTAATTTTCTAATATAGACCTATACTAGTTGTGTTGTGTGTGTTTATTCAATCCATGTACACAGTTGTAGTTGGATTGAATAAAGACACAGAACACAACTATATAAATATTATATATTAGAAAATTAAATCTTTGATTTCAACAGAAAGGCTTTTCTACAATGATGGCATCGCCATCTATATGCATCAATATAATTATATAATTATAAATTATATAATTATAAAAAACAAGTGAACAATAAGTGACTATTGAACACTTAAAAACATTGTGGTGTAGGGGTGAAAATTCATTTGTGTAAAGTGAATCAGCCACAGTTCCAAAACAACTAATTAAATACTATAGTTACATTATTTTTTTAATAACATTAAAACTGAGTAAATGTTCTTTTTCCTTTTTTGTTTACTCATGGTTTGATTGCATTTTTAATTGTTTATTATATATATATATATATATGTAGAGAGAGGGAGAAAAACTGATAAATTGAAGAGTTACAAAACCATTGGTAGAAAATAATCTGTTTAAACTTTTTGTGACTTTTTTATTTTGTTGTCTTGTTGTTTTCATATAAATTTAAATATTTTTAATCAATTTGCTAATAACATTGTAACCTAATAAATATAAAAAGAATGTTTTTAAGGTTAGATGGAACTTTAGATAGGAATTCAATTTAAAGTTCTATCACGCTGAAAAAAAACATCTATATAATGAAAGATTGATATTCTTATATTTAAGGGTTAATAAACTGAGTGTTATGGTTTTACAATAAATATATTTTTTAGTTAAATAATAGTAATATTATTAATAGATATATGTTGATATTTTTATTAGCAAATAGTTAAACTAATTTAATAAATAAATACTGATTAATATTCTATACTCTTTATATATTCTTTAGTGTGAATTTAATAATTTTATCATTTAATTTTTGTTTTAATTTCTTTATATATTATTTTCTTCTATTTAGTAAAATACGTTCTTTTCACCAAGTTTTTTTTAGTGAAATAAATATTGCATATAACTTTATAAATATTTTAATAGTTTTCATTATTAATGTTTTTCTAGGTTGTTTACGTTTTACAACCGTACAAAACTTTATAATGAACTAATATTGTATTTTTTAATTACAAAGTTTTCTCCTATATTAATTGAAAGGCATATTAATTAGTCATTCTATTGACATAATTTAAAGTTTCTGAGTTTTATAAAGTTTCTAATCATTTTATTTGAACTGAAACTCGATATTACCTAGTTTGTATATACAAACTCACACACATACAAATAAATAAATAAATATATATTTATAATAAAATAAATTGTTAATGCTTACGTATAAATCCTGCTGATTAACAAGGTTATTTTCTTAGTTCTTTTGAAGTCTATTTTGTAACGACGAATGAAACCTTCGTCAAATGTAATTCTACACACACAGAAAAAAGTTTCGGAAATTGAATGAAGTACAGGGGTTCGAGATTTCAGTGACGAACTAGTAAGACAAGGGTCTCGACCTATACACAATTTTGTAAATTGATTCCCTTTGACTTTGGTAATTCTTTGTGTTTTCCTTCTATTAAAATATTTTTATTTCCTCAAAAGCAACGGTTGAAATACGACATTGAAAGTTTTAATATGGATTAAGAGTTAACTTGAAATGTTTTTAAATAATTGTGTATATATATATATATATATATATATATATATATATATATATATATATATATACATACATACACACATTTGTACCTTTATTTACATTTATGTGCGTGCATAAGAATTTTTTTAATATTGTTGTGTAGTTTAAAAACAAATAAAATATAAATAGGAATTTTAATTTTATTTCTAAATAGTACTGTATAAATATTTGTATTTTAAATATTTTACTTTATAAATTATACAGTAGTATTAACTTCAACTCTATTAATATTTGTTTTGCTAATAAATTTTATATAAACATACTTTGATGAATTCAGTGGCGTACATAATTATTTACCATTTAAGGTTTGTTTATAAAAAGAGAGCATACATTTAAATAAAGTACTATATACATTTAAAAAATTAGTAGATGGAAATTTGTTCTTCACTTAACTTTAATATATACAAACAATATAGAATTTTAATTTTTTTTTAAGTGAAAAATATCTCCAAAATTGTATTCAGTGTTTTTCCTTTTTATGTCTCTTATCTGAATTATTCTGTTTCTAGACCATTTAATAACATTCACTTATCAAATTTTCTCGTATGTCTTGGTACTACTTTTATTTTTTTGATACTTTAGTTAAACCACTTTCCTTGTTTCTTGCTAACATATTTTTCTCTGAATTTTTAGAAAAAATTTCTAGTGTGAATATAAAAAATGTAATTTGGTTTTTATTGTTAATATTTTCTGTGCTGTATTCGTATAAATATGAAAAATGAGATTTTTCGTTTAGATTTTTTGATATTTTCAATATTAACCCTTTTGGTTTCAGGTATTTTTAATAGGTATATGTACAAATGTTTATTAAATTTTCAACAAAAATTGCAAATTATAAAAAAAATATTTAATAAAATTCGTTTGAATTGAAATTTTAGAAATATCATAAAACAACAACGGATTATAAAATGAGGTGCTGATATTTTCTCACCGTAAGTTTTTTTAGCTCATAATAGACAAACCGATATATCGACGTGTGTAGCTAAAAGAGTTAAATGTAATATTTTTATAAGATGTTTAATAAAATTATTAATTTATAGTAGAGTTGTATTGTAGGTTTCCATTATTCTGCTGTAACAAATTTTTATTCCTTAAATTTTGTTTTACAACAAATTCTTAGACTCGAGTGCATAAGATCCACGTGTCGAGAACTGAATATAATCGAAAATCCATCCAGTATAGAACGTGTTAAATTTAATTAGACATTAATAAAAATATTCTAGTATTGTAAAATGATTTTTTGTTTTAAAAAAGATACAAATATATAATTTCTTAATCAACACTCTTAAATAAATATTTTTTTTACAGAAGATACGTAAGATGAAAAATTATTGTACAACTGTGTTATTTTAATTATGATTCTTGAAAAGAAATAACGTACGCCTTGAATTTTTTTAATTATTTTTTTCATCATTGTGTTGATTATTTTATAATTAACTAAATTATGAATCTTAATTAACTGTTTGAAGTGTATACATATATATATATATTATAATATTTTTTTCTTATATTGAATAATATTTCCAAAAGTACATTTTAAGATATAAAAAAAGATTTTGATTATATATTGATTATGAACATTTTAGTTGACGAATTGAAAAAACTTAATACTGATATTAAAACGATTTTTCTAAGCTGTTAAAAAATCAATAATCAAATAAATTATTTGAAAAATACATATTTATTTTTAGAACATTTCTACAGTCCCTTGTATTGTTTAATATTTTCACACTAAATAATCGAATATCTAAAATAAGCCACAAATATATTTCAACATCGATCATTATGAATTTTAATTGGAGTCATTGAAATATTTTCAATATTTTCACTCAATACATCGATATTAAATATGTACCACCTTTCCTATATCCTTAAATAAACTTTTTACACGAAATATTCAAACATTTTTTTGGCAAATATAAACAAAAAAAATCGAAAACATGTTGACATTGCAATTCGTGCAATCACAATCTGAAGAAAAATAAACATTCCGAACGAAAAATGTATTTTTTTTATTATTTACACAGTACACGCTCGAAATATATTTGTATGTGAATATGTGATACCTATATATATTATATATATATATATATATATATATATATATATATATATATATATATATATATATATACAGAAAGAGAGAGAGAGAGAATGTATCGATACAGCAAGATGATTTATTCGATACAACTTAACTTTAATTAAACATGATTTGATCTTACGTACGATATTGGTTGTTTCGATCAAAATTTAATATTATCTTGCATTTGATCTTTGCTCGTGTACATAAATAGTTATTTGCGCACTGTTAGACTAGTTTCTAAATGAAAATCCTTCACGAGTAAACACCTACATGGACGAATATATATTCACATACATCTATACACAAACATGTCCACACACTCTTTTAATATATATAATGTGTGTATATATAAAAATCTTTAGTTTTTAATAAATTATATGAATATAATATATTCAGTCTAATATTTAAAATTGTTTTTATTAAAGAACAAATAGTTAACATAAAATATACCAACTGGTCAAAATAACTGGTGTTAAAATTGCGCTAAGGAAAATGAAAAATAAAGTAAGGGGGATAATTTTACTACCCTTTATTATATCATGTAATTTAAATATTTAAGTGAAAAATATAATTTCTTATTATTAGAAGCTCTTTTTTATTACTGTTTGCATTAATTGACTAAAAATTACATTTTTTTTTCAGCTAAGTATCAACTGGTTAAAATGATCGATTGGTAGAGATAGGTTTATATCAATTCTTGGGATATCTATTATTAATAGTAGATTTGTATAAAAATACTTCAACTACTTTTGTTATTTTAGTTGATTCTCTATTTTATACCCATTATATATATATATATATATATATATATATATATATATATATATATATATATATATATATATATATATATATATATATATATATATATATATACGAGGGTCGTTTGGTAAGTATAGTAAATTTATTTATTGTTTAATTTAATTAAATTTTTCCATTTAGTTTTTCTTACTTTTTTACCATATATATAAATATAATTATCATTAGCCCTTCTTAATCCACTATTGGATGAAGACCTTTTCCAAAACCTTCTACTTCGGCCAATCCAGTTCTAATTAAATCTCTCAATGTACTCTGAAGAATTTCCTTATTTCTTTGTCCCATATATCCATGGGTCTCTTTTTGGGCTTTTATATAAGTATATATATATATATATATATAAATATATATATATATATATATATATATATATATATATATATATATATATATATATATATATACATACATGCAAACATTACTCATTATTATTTTATTTTTCGGTGTTATTGCTTTTAAAAAGCCTTGACTTCTTTTATAATATAATCCTAGTAAGGACTTTTTGTCAAAGTTCCATAATATATATATATATATATATATATATATATATATATATATATATATATATATATTTATTCATAAATGAATATTATAATTCGTACGTTTTTAATAAACAATTTGTAATTTGTTGTGTATTATTCCCAAATAAACTTAATTTTATGTGAATATCTTTTTATAGAATGCCATTATTCAACAACTCTGCATAAAATATTGTTTAATTTACAGAGTGAAATGTTTTGTTAATTAAAATATGCTGACTAATGTGTCATTTTTTTGTTTGTTTATCAGGTGTACATATTCAGTTTTGTTTTAATTTATTTGGATGTTTAACTTACTATCTAATAATATTTATAAATGAATAAAATTCATACAAACAGTTCGTTTTTTATAGAAATCAAAAATGGTTATGATTTACAGAGTACATAGTTTCGGAGTTTTCAGTATAGAAACAGTTAATGTATAATTGGTAATATAAAGAGTTAATAAAGAATTAACATATAGAACTAACATAAAGGATTAATATAGATAGTTAACATAGAGGGTTTACATATACGATTAACGTTTAAAGGGTTAATTTATAGGATTTTCCAGTAAGAATGCCAGAACTTTGACAGCTGATGAGAGCTATGTTTGAATATTTTTTAAAGCTCGTTTTGACCATTCAACTCGGTATAATTTGTCAAATTATCATGGAATGTTCACTTCAATAATGCTTAGAAATTGTCAAAAATTCAATAGACTTATTGAAAAAAAAGTTTTTTGAGTTTGGACTCATCAACTGACCAAAAATTATGTGATCTAACTCCATTGAATTATTTTTTGTGGGGTTATGTGAAATCATTGGTTTATGTTGATAAACCACAAACAACAGAAATATTAAAAATAAATATTGAACTTGTAGTTCATGAAACTGGATCACAATTATGTGAAAGAGTCACTAAAAATTGGACTAAACGAATGCACTGTCAAGTGAAGTCGTGGTGGTTATATAAATGAAATTGTATTCCATCATTAATGCCACAGAATATGCTTAAAAATAAAAAAATTAAATAACTAATTAATTAAATTATTTTTGTTTTATTTCCATTTAAATTTCTGAAGCGCTTATTGGAAAACCCTATATATGAAATTTTTATTGGTTATGTACTGTTAGTTAATGTTAATGTAAAAGGTTAACATAGAACGTTATTTAGAGGTAATTGAAATAAAATCTTATAAAAGTGTGTGAAAAAGTTAATATTTATTATAATCAATATTTAAATATTTTAATTACATTAATTAAATTTTTAGATCCATGATTTGCTATTGTATTATCTTTTATTTTAAATGTTTGAATTATTTTCTGTTAATTTCAAAGTATTACTGAGAATTTTATACAATTAAACTGGTAATGGTTCATTATTTTATTATTATTGTCTGATCATTTAAAATATTGTAGAGTTCATAATTCCATGATTTGATGATGATGAAATGGTAATTAAAATGAATATAAACGAATAACGAAAATGATAATTAATTATTGAACTTTCGCAAAATATTTTGTTGAAATGATTGATATATAGGATCATCCAAATGTGACGCCTAGATTTGGATGGCCCTATATAAAATATAAAACATTTTTTTAATTATTATTCTCTTTAGGGAATAAAATATTGGATTTATTTTTAATAAATTAAATAATTAAAAACTTTTCCCGCAATGATACATAGATTGAAATTAAAAACCAGTAATACGATTTACTCTATTTTTGTATGTTCAAAATGTTGAATGAACTCACGTGAAAAATAAATAAACTCGTACGAAAAAACACTAGTGTTTAACTAAACAATATAATATTCTGAGAAAATTTTCATCATTTATCTCTCTCTCTCTCTCTCTCATTTTACACACACATACATATATATATATATATATTCGTGAATGTATGTGAGTGAGCTAGTTTTTCTGTATTATCTATGTTTGTATTTAATTTCGTTTTATATAAAAAGAAAAAGAAACTTATTTATAATATAGAGAGAAAAACAATACGTGCGCTAAGTATTTTGTACGAAAACACATATGGGGTTAAGCAAGTGAAATAAATCTTTCATTCGTATGTTGTGAGGTGCTATTAAAGGATTTCTTTTGAAGAAAAAACCTTAGAAATATTTTCGTTGATTGATAGAAGTTAATGTGAAAATGTTACAAGTTGATAGAATCCATCTACTAGACAAATCTTGTCTTATTTAATATGTAAACGAAATGAAATGTTATTTCAAAAGTATTTTATATAGGTGTTTTTTAAGCGTGACAGAACTTTCGATAGGGATTCAATTTAAAGTTCTATCACGCATAAAAAATACTCTTTACATATGTGTGTGTGTGTGTTGAATATAAAATTGTTATATTTTTATTTTTCTCAATTTCTCTTCTATATAAATCTCATAAATTTCACTGTAATCGAAAATGAATTAATATCCATTCGCCCATAATCGATATTTTTCCATTGAAAAGATATTAATGTGAATTTAATAGTTGAACATAACGAACACAAATGTAACATATTTCGGCATATTTTCGTTAAAATATTTCACGAATTTATTTCAACTTTAGCGTTCGGTAAACATTTATTTTTCTTTATTTCAACGGCATAAATCTCTTTTCGTAAATACGAAATGGAATGTAAACATCTTTACACAGTTTGTGCTTATGACGTGTCGAAACTTTCTTCAGAAAGTATTTCGTTGTAGTATTATATTTTATGATGAACTCGCGACGTCCGTGTATGTTTTCTGTTATTACAATAAAATGTTTTTAAACAACGCGTAGTCGTGATCTTGTCCTTATCCCCGACTAACGTAGAATCAATATAAAATAAATATTTATATAAGATCCAAATAGACACTTGATTTTGTTATAGAAATATTATATATTTAATATTTGCAATTATATTTGATAATTTTCAGAATTTGCTTCAGGCTTTATATACTGTAATTTAAATATAAATGTTAAATGAAATATTAACACCGAAATATATTGATAATAAAATATTTTCGAAAAAATGTGGCGTGTATATATTTTAGGTTGTACTGAATAAAATGTTTTTTTAAGAAATAGTAAAATGTTGTATAGGGCTGTTCTTTTAAGCGTGATAAAACTTTAAATTGAATCCCTATCGAAAGTTCCATCTAACCTAAAAACACTTTTATATAGAAACTTGTAAGCTACTTTATTTGTTAAAATGTGACCCATTTACTTCTATAGGGCAAAGTAAGGAAAAATTATCTGATTGACGACTAACGACTAAAATTTTAGTAGTGTAAATGTAATCGTTAGATACGATTAATTTATTAATCGTTTCAAGCGATTGATTTTAATTGGCGACTAACAATTAATAAATTACTCTTTAGTCGTAATTGATTTTTTAACACCCATTTTAAGCGATTGATAAACCAATTAATTTGAATATTAAAAATTGTTCAATATTAATTAAATCGTCATGAAAAATTATTTAAAAATCCAATTATTTTATTTGAAGAAATTATTAATAATTTTTAATAAACTTTTATTTGTAATTTTAATTAAATTGAATTTAAAATGATTATTAATGAAATATAGTAATTTCTAAATTAGTATATAAAACAGTGAAAGTAAAAGATAAATAAGGGTTTTGTTCACACTTTCATCCACTTTTTAGGTAGTGAAATGGAATGAATTCTGTATAACAAAAAAAAATCATTTTCAAAGAAATAAATAATTAAGGAAAGAAAAAAAAATAACTTGAGGTTTAAGTCGTTTTTTTATATTTTTTATCCGAATATATTTTAATCCAACTAAATTTTTATCTGATTAATTATTTAATTAAAAAACGATTAAATTATTTTTTTGTCAAATGATTAATTGAATGGAAATTTAGTTATTAGATTTTTAATCTTTTTTACGACTAAGAAATTATAATTAAATTTTTAATCATATTTTTAACCGGATATAATAAAATTTAGTCAAATAATGCTTTACTCTGCTATCCAAATCATATAATGGGTCATTTCATAATAAGGAAGAACATCGATGAAAAACAGAAATTATTAATTGAAAATCTAAAATTATTCAAAGGCTTAGGAAGAAATAAGTCCATAAATGGGATAGAGACATGATAATTTTTGATATGAATGGAAGAGAAAGGAATTGAGTCGTAGAAATTGAAATGTTTTGCAAGAGGCTTAACAGCTGATAAAAAGGAAAATGATAAGGGTTTTTTAATTTTTTTTACTTCAAGCAATTCAATGCTTTTATTATATATTCATATGTACGTCGTTTGATAAATATGGTAAAAAAGTAAGAAAAACAATTGAAAAATTTAATTTAATGAATTAATTAAATTAAACAATAAATAAATTTACCATACTTATCAAACGACCCTCGTGTGTATACATATATGCATGTATAATTGAAAAGATTTTTTTTCAGAGTGACTAAAATAACATGTGTACAGAAATAACTTCCAAATTTTTTTAAAAGATACAATAAAGTATATTAACAATATAAATTATATTAATTGTAGTTTTATTTATTATTTATCAATTATAAAAATATTTAATTGAAAATTTTATAAAAAGATTAAATTTAGAATTGAATAAAAAATAAATTAATTTTTTTTATAGACTAAAATATAAACTCATTTTACTGATACTGAATTACATTTTTTTTATTATTGAATAAAATATCAAATTCAATAATTTATCTCTGACACGAAACTACCTATACAAAGTAAAAGACTTTGAATAAAATCACGATTATAAACTAAACTAAATTCAATCCCACAACTAAAACTAATATTCACAGAGAGAGAGAGGATAAAACAATCATTGATTTATTACAAGCGTATCATCGTACATATTTAAATATCCTATTTGCTTTTGTTCTATCTCTGGTTTACACTAAATTAATACTAATCAATTTCTATTAAGGTTGATTGCAATTACTTGGAACTTCAAAAGTACGTGCGCGTGTATGGACGACAGACGTACTACCATTAGGGGTGTAAACTTTGTGAAGTGACTCAACGATGTCCTTAAGCAACTCGAACAGCGTCATAGGACCGTAATTGAATTATAGGTAGTCGTTTCATGTTGACTGCAATGATCCTAGTTTGAAGTAGGTCAAATAGACATATACAATCTAGACATTTTAGTAAAGGGAATCGTCGGCAATCTCTTGGCATGATTAAATATATATATATATATATATATATATATATATATGTATGTATATGATATTACGTCGTCTGTGATTAAATACAGACGATGATAAATCCAATAGGTGATGATTATATTTCAATTCATGTAATCCTTTCATCTCGTAGAGTAATATCATTTTTATGTCTATTGTATAGAGTCATCCAAATATGACGCCTAGATTTGTGTTTTATTAAAAAGAAACATGCATATAGGGTGGTGTATAGGGAAACGTGTGCAGTTTTTTTTGTTTCTTTTTAATAAAACATAAATTTAGGCGTCACATTTATATATATATAAAACGTATACACATATATTATGTATGTATATGTTCGTATATGTGGGTATTTAAACGAAACTTCTAATGCTAATTTAACCCTTTATAAAGTCTTATAACTTTGAAGTTACATACTGATTACATACGATTTTTGCTGTCACTGCCTTTGTAATTTAAATAGGTAATTTTATTGTTAGCTTGAAACTTTAACACAAACTAATTATCACCCACAACACCACAATATGTTATAAATTGCTCAGTAATCACCACAATAAAGTGATCAATAAATTGTTATTGAACATTTTATAATATTAGGTTGGCAAATATCTCCCTTCCGCCTTCTGGTCTTTTGAATTTCGCGGCTATGTACAAAAAAAAAAAAAGCGGAAGGGAGATACTTGCCAACCTAATATATTGTGATATTGGGGGTGATAATTAATTTTTATGTTAAATAAGATAATTTTGATGATTTATTATGTTAAAATCGTAATAAAATTTTAATTTAGAATATAAAGTCGCTCAAATGAGAATGAAGAATGTAATATTCAGTTCTAGTTTATACCCTTTAGTCTATTTTGGTCACTCTGTATAATTAAAGTAGGTAAAAATAAAATTTTTACTCTATTGGGCGATAAATAAATGTAGGGTCATTGAAATGTAAAACCTAGATTTGTGTCTTATTAAAGGAAATAATACACATTTTTTTTTTTTAATAAAACACAAATCTGGGTGTCACATTGGGATGACTTTATATTTTTTTGGTCGCTGCATTTGTTACTTAAATAAGATAATTTTGATGATTTCATATTAATGGGGATAATTTTGAGGATTTTATGCTATCTTAAAATTATAACAATATTTTAAATTTTAAGTTAATCGAAGTAATTGAAATTAGAAATTATGATTACATTAGATGACAAATAAATTGCTAGTAATTTACTTTAAAGATTTATTAGCAAAAATATCATTTGCCACGAATGGAAAAAATCAATGTTTACTGAAAACGGTATACATGGTAGGGAATGGGTTAATTGAAATGAAATCACTGTTAATTTTATGTTGTATTTTGTTTGTAGACGACTTTTGTGATCATTTTATGAAGTTTCTGTTGACTAAAGAAAAGATTCGTTTGAATAGAAATCTTTATAAATAGTAAGTAGTATTTTTTGATAGAAAATATATTATTTTAAAATATTTTTTAAGTTAAAGATACAAATTTTTTGACTATAATTTTAAAATATTTTCTATGTAAAAAATTCAAATTTTTAAGTAAAAGGTACAATTTGTTTTGATGTTTTTAAAATTAAATTTTTGGTCTCATCATGTATATATATATATATATATATATATATATATATATATATATATATATAATCAATGAAACTAGAAATTAATAAAGAACTTTTCTGTAATATAAATTCCAAACCCATGTATTTTCAGTAAAAAGAAGTATTCATTTAAAGTGTTTACGATATTTTTATGTATATGTATGTCGCTGCGGGCGTTCTGGTCGTTAAAAAATAAAACACCACTCAAAAACACTGCGAAACAACATGACGATTTTAATGAGCTGAGCTGCAGTTTTGCGTAGGTTTCACGCAACCGTTAAATGTATCATTTGATATCATTGTATATATATTTTTCTGTTTCTATGTTTTCTTCCTGGTTTTATTACGTTGATGATATTTTTTAATGAAGACCGAGATAATAAAATTCCGTATAATAACTGTTATTCCATTTGGTATTTTATTACAGTTATCGTTAATAATATTTTATTTATTGTTTATTATGTTTCAGTCATTCATTTACAACTTTTAAATGAAAAGAGTACTTGAATAAATCGCTCTTAATAAAATTACATGGCTGTTTAGTCTTTAAAAATGCAGTATTTAAGCTATTTTATTTTTATGAAGAAGATATGGATTTTAAACAAGTATTATTTTATTGTGTGTACACTTTTTAAATCTTTTTTTTTGATAAAAATAAATAACTTTTTTAATTTGATTGCAATATAAATTTACTGTTATTTTTAGTGATGAGTTTAAATTTGAAATATTTAATTCATCTAATAGAAAATTGGTGTGGAAAAAACAGGTACTGAATTTAATAAAGAAAATATATAACTGTTTGTAAAATATAGAAGTAGTTTAATAATGGTGTGGGGTTGCAGGTCGGTGACTGTGGTTAGAAAACTTCATTTCATTGAAGGAAAAATTGAAAAGTTTGTTTATATCCATATTTTGGAGCATAATTTAGAGTTAGGACTATTAAACAAATTTGTATTCCAACAAGACGATGATTTTAAGTACTGTTTGAAAAGTTTTTTGAACTACGATTTTCGGGCGAGTTTCAAATTAAAGTCAATCTTATTTTTTGAATAGAGGAGTGTATATATATATATATATATATATATATATATATATACATACACGAGTATATATATTGAATTCAATGAGCTGTATAAAATCAATGTTTCAATTATGACATGTTATTAGATTCTATCCTAAAAATTTTTGTCATATAAAAATGTTCAGATATGTAGGTTAAACGATTTAGATATCCCAGTATCTCTAATGTCGGTTTCGACGAAAACGTTTCTGCGGGAATATTAGTTATAAGTATATTACAAGAACACACGTTGCTGTTCTATTGGGATGTCTTATTCGATTGAGAACAATGGAGCCAGAAGTTAAATGCGTGGTCTGAGTTGTAATGAACATTGGCCGTCACGTTCATTTCTGAGATAAATGTAATTTGTTGGCGTTATTGCTTCGAATACAACGTAGACTTTTATTGATACTTACATGCTATATTATTTCTTTCAGATACGGGAATATAATCGCCTTTTATCGCAATTATATTGTGGATATTTTTGTCTGATCGTTTCTTTTTTGTTCCGCGGTTCTTTTGTGACATTTTTAGCTGGCTTTTATGATATTGAACACATTTATAATATTTTTTTCGTGAAAAGAGAAGCATAATGTATTTGCCATACAGTTACTATGATTACATAAACCATTGTAGTGCTCATATTATTCTTTGTGAAAAATTTTATAGATATAAAAGTATAAAATATTTTGGTTTGTTACACTCTTTTTGGGATTATATTTAAAGTTCTATGACGCTTAAAAACACTTTATATATAAGTATGTATATATATATAATAACATATTTAATTGTTCTATATTGAAAAAATATATTGAATAAAGATATATTTTTCTTTGAAATAATACCTGTAAATTTTGTTAAAACTAAGTAATGAGTAAATAACAAAAAATTAATTAATTTCTTAGAATTTAACAAGAAAAGTAAAAAAAGCAATTTTCAAATAAAATAAAATTTACGACAGAAGTTAATTATTTAAATTTATTTAAAAATCAAAGAAAAACATAATAATAAATTATTTTATATCAACGTTTGTATGTTTTCCGTGAATATAATAAATTCATTATATTAATTATTTACATACAGAACTTTTGACTTTTATATAAAACTTTTCAGTCCCTTAAAAGCAACGTTTTTATTTAATTTTCGATTAAATCGAACAGTTTTTTTCATCAAATTCCGACTGAAATTTATTCTTTTTTCCTGTTAGTTTGAAATTTAGTTTCGAAACATCAAAAGATTTTCTTCTTGAATTTCGTACACCGAAAAAGCGACTGCCTTCACCAAAAAACATATACTATTGAATAAATGATACCGTTACGTTTCTTGTTATTTCCAACGAACAGAAAATACAGACTATAGTGCGTTCTCAACAGTTTCGAACACAGAAGGTATTTAAACGTTAATGGAACTTACGAGACGTTTTAAATGAAATAAAATGCAGTTAGATTTAAGGAATTTTGTCTATGATGTCTTTTCTTATTACATTAATTGAAGTTATTGTGGATATACAGACATTATGTATAAAGACTAGTTTCAAATTAGAAAATTTTAAAGTTGAATTCGTACTAAGATTGAAAGGGATGTTTTTCTTTAATTCTTTTTTATATATATATATATATATATATATATATATATATATACATGTAATATTATTGTATATTTATGTTAATGATATAAATTTATTATTCATTTGAAAATTATGAATGCATTTATTCGTTTACGTATTTATAGAATATTATTGATTTAACATTTAAGTTAAAATTTGAATTCTTAATAGATTGATGGTGTTTTTAAGCGTGATAGAAATTTTAATTGAATCCCTATAGAAAGTTCTATCTAACCTAAAAATCACTATCATACCTTTATATATATATATATATATATATATATATATATATATATATATATATATATATATATATATATATTTATATATATATAAATATATAGGTAGTCCAAATAATATTGAAAGGTTAAGACAAACATTTTTTTCTTTGCTATTATTTATTATTCTTTACCATTCTTTAGTTTCATTTGTACCACCCTATATATGCATATGTTGTCTATATTCATATGTATATGTATTTAAAAGAACTGTTAAAAACGTAAATGAGTGTTTTAAAAATTAAACTGATTGTTAAGTGAAAACGTGGATTTTCGCGATTTGCACGTATTTTTGAATTGTGTAAATATAAAAGAGCTGAACGAGATAAACGAAGGAATAGAAACGCATCAGCTTACGTTGCTATTTTATTAAAACCATATGCAGACTTTCGTTGGTCTGTTTTATATTTTCAACATTGTCTGCATGATGATGATAAACATTTTGCATTTGTGCATTCTTCAACAAATCAAAAAAGAACAATGAAATAAATCTTTTGGTGTAAATGCTTACATACATACATTTATGGAAGTATGCATGAATTCACACACACACACACACACACACACACACACATATATATATATATATATATATATATATATATATATATATATATATATATGGGTATTCATACAATGGAATGAAAGTATGTACAATGTTTTTTTTATATTAAAATTCTGAGAATTTTTTTACGATTTTTTAAAATCTATTTTCATTCAACATTTTAACAAAATCATCAAAGACAATAAGAATAAAAAAATATTTGTTTAAAAAATAGTGACGTATAGTATTAAAAAATAGTTTTCAGCTTTTCACTTATTTAAGGGTCATTTTTTCTAGTTTGGATTTTAACAAACTACAATATATTTATTTTTCTTAAGTAATGTGTAAATTTTGAAAAAAAGTTGGTGTGGATTATAGAACTTACACAATTTTATTAAAAATGGATTTGCACAAATAATATTTTTTTTGGATTTAATATTGTTTTTTTTTACATTTCTAAATTAAATGAGTTGTTTTAATACAAAACAACTAATTCTACAATAAGAAATTTATTTACAGTAAAAAAAGATCAGATTAGGATTATGATTTTTGAGCCAAAAAAACATGAATGTATAGTTGATGAAAATTTTGATAAAAATGATTTTTTTGTACCTAATATGTTTTTTTCCCATTTAGAAATTGAAGGAATTATTCTTGGTAAAAAACAACTAACTCTATAATAAGTTTTTTATTTAGAGTAAAAAGTATCAAATTTGGATTATGATTTTTTGGACCAAAAATCCCTAATTTATAGTTTGTGAAAATTTTTACATAAAATGTTCTAAATTGTTTATTTTTATTTGATATCGTAATAAAATCATTAAAGATTGAAAATACATATAGGTATGAAAATTTATATGTTTAAAAAAATCCTTCTACTCATTGTCAAAGAGTCGAATTTTCAGTAAATGTTAATGAATATATATATATATATATATATATATATATATATATATATATATATATATAATCATCAGCGTCTTTACATCTACTATTGGAAAAAGATTTTTCAAAAATCTTTAAAATTCCAGCTACCCAATATTTTTTATTTACATTCCACAATGACAAATTATTCCATCTATTTATTGTTTTTTTTCTAAACTCTTTTTATTTTTGTGTGTTTCAGTCAATAATCTCTATTGTTAATCGAAGATCTTATCTCCTTTATTTATAACTAACATATTTATATTTTACATTTTTAATTATACATATTTATATTAAAAATGTTTAAACCCTTGTTTCCTTTTGCATTCATTCATTTCTCTTTACGTGTCTACAAGCTATTCTTAAAATACATCTTTATATTTTGCTTTTTGTTATTCAGAGTTGTTGAATTATTCTGAAATTGAAAATCTATGATTCACTAACACAAATGAGAAGAGATAGATGTATTAAATAGAAAATATTATTATATAAGGTCATCCAAATGTGACGTTTAGATTTTTATTTTATTAAAAAGAAATATGTACATAGGGTGGTATGAGAAGCATGTGTGTGGTTTCTTTTTAATAAAACACAAAACTAGGCTTCACATTTAAATGATCCTCTATTACTAAATTTTTAAATCACATTAAGTAAAGAAATTTGTGTCAACAATACCAAAAAAAAAAAAATTCTAATTAATTGATCCCTTTGTATATATATATATATATATATATATATATATATGTCAATTTGATTAAAATATATATATATAGAACACTTAATATTCAATCACGTCAAAAACATGTATAACAAAAACAAGAAGAATTATTTAACAGAGAATCCTTTACTTCAATGACAATTTACAATTCAAATAGAAGAGAGTCTACACTCGGAACGACCATTTGATGTGAATACTTAGTAAAGTTGACAAATTTCAATTATGTCACGTACTGATAAAACGCAATATTATTTTTTTTATATCTCGAATTGGTACAGGTCTATCTGCTATCTATACAGATTTTTTTTTAATTTCACATATATCTAAAAGTAAATTCTGAATTACATGAAGAGCTTACGTGTATAATGTATACTGTAATCCGTACGATATAATCTGTTGAAATTTTCATTTTTCAGTTGTTCTTATTAGAGAATAATGTAAAACTGAACCTCGATGTTATTAATCGATATACATACATATATATATATATATATATATATATATATATATATATACATACACATATACACACATACATATACCTTTGTGCATCTACATTGCTGTCATGTTTCAATTTCTGCAACATCAACGACCGTTAAAGTAGTATAATGGATTTATGTATGGCAACTACATACGTACATACACGATAAGCTCCGTAAATACCACATTTTCTACATAACTTCGGATAACAGTTTTTTTGTTATGTTGTAAAATTTATCAAAAATCTCTTTTTGCATGTGTATGCTTTTTTTTAAAAAAAATAGTATCATGAATTAATCTTTTTTGTAAATTTATATCTGTACATAGTCACTCAAAAACAAACTTATTTATCAAACTTTGTTCATTTTTATTTGTATTGGTATTTTAAATCTAGTAGCGAATTTCGATCATATAGTATTATTTATTTCTGTATTTTATTTTAGAGTAGACACAGATGTCTATAGTCAATTTTTGAAATTACTTGTTTTATGTTTTGCTTTGAATTGTAGATTTATTTATTTTTAATATTTATATATATTTTATATATATTATATATATATATATATATATATATATATATATATATATAATTTTGGATGTAATAATGAAAAGAAAATAACATCAGTACTGTATTAACGTTTAACGACCTTTATTTTATTTCAAAATAATTGAATTTTGTCAGTATGAGATTTTGTCAAAAAATGCACATGTCAAAAACATAAATGACGAACCCTTGTTAAGCCGAAGGATTAGTTAACAAGCATGATGCATGATGATGGTTGGTATTTTGAACTATAAAATATATTTTTTATTAAATATGAAATATATATTTTTTAATGATATATATATATATATATATATATATATATATACTGAATAATAATTTAAACAAATTATAGAATTTTAAATTAGTGATTAAATAGGATGAAAAATAGTTTTAGTGATTAAATAGGATGAAAAGTACAATTTGTTTTTAACCCTTTCGTTACTAAATGTGACTATAATCACCTTTCATCAGGTTTTTTGAATTATTTCCTGGTCTATCCACATTAACGGTTAAAAACAACACATATCATTTTACTTACCCTCAATATATATTAGTACATTAGAATAACCTAGAAAGCTAAGTTTTGTAACACGAACATATGTATCACTACATGTATAGCAATTTCCGATAATAAATATATATTTGATTTGATTTGCATACTAAAGGCGACTGTAGATACTTGTTAACATTCTATAATAGTTAAAAAAAATTATTAGATAGTAGACTCGCTATTCAATTATCTTATACAACACTAATATATTGGCGGCCAATTCTACCTTAATTTAAGAGTATATAATCTTAAATTTTAGGCGAACATTTTCATTTTTCTGGAGATTTTCTGTTATAGATACATTTCTGTTGGCCTGTAGACACATATAATAGTTAAAAATTAGCATTGACACCTATAATGTTTATAAACGGGTCTTGAAATTTTGGGTTGGCCGATTGGTAAAATGTCAAAACGTTACTACTGCTTTATTGAAAGTATTAGATTGAAATTAACGCCTAATTGCTAATAAAATAGAGCCTTATAAAATAGAATGCCATTGTTAGATCGCCGATTTCGAAAAAAAATTTTTAGTTAAAAAGACAAAAAACTTAAAGGGTATGACCTTGAATTTTTGATGAAAAATTTTAAAATTTTTTTTGATGATTTTTTAGTATTGACATGTTGTTATTGGCTCGTAGATATGTATATAAACGTCAGAAATCGGTGTCAACGTCAATGATAATCGTTATCCTATTTGTCATAGTTTGAGCTTTTAGCATCGGCCGGTTGGCAAAACGTTAAAACGACGATGTTATGTTATTCAGTGCATTACATCGAAACCGATGTCTAATTAGTAATATACAGGTACTATAGAATAGTATGCCATCGTTAGATTTGTGAATTCTGAAAAAAAAATTTTGGCCAAAAAAGCAAAAAACGCAAAGGGTATGACCTTAAATTTTTGTCAAAAAAAATCAAAATTTTTTTTGTAGATTTTTTGATATTAACTCGTTATTATCGGTCTTTAGGTACAGAAATAAGCGTCAGAAATAAGCGCCGACATCTATGACGATCGTTATTTATCGTAGTTTAAATGTTTGATGTTCGTTAGCCGACAAAACATCAAAACGCCACTATATGTCGTTGAGTGGGTTAAATCGAAACTAACGCCTAATCGGTAATACACCGGTCTTATAGATTAACGTACCACTGTTAGATTCGTCGATTTATGTAAAAAAAAATTGGTAAAAAAATGCAAAAGGCATGACTTGAAATTTTTGACAAAAATCAAGAAAACATCAAGAAGAGGGAAGCACTGATGTACAAGAGAAAGTTTTCATTGGAAATCTAGTTATAAAAAAAATTCATCGTAATGGATTGGAAAAGAAAGGTATTGGATCAGTTGATGGAGAAATTTTGGGAGGGGTCTTTATAAAGCAGTGGATAAAGAAAAGATTATGATATGTATGTATGTGTATAAATTGGGTCATCCTAATGTGATGCCTAGATTTGTGTTTTATTAAAAAGAAACATTTGTATAAGTTGGTGTATAGGGAAACATGTGTATAGTTTCTTTTTAATAAATTCCAAATCTAGGCATCACATTTGGATGATCCTATATACTCGTATATATATATATATATATATATATATATATATATATATATATATATATATATATATATATTAGGGATTTAATTTAAAGTTCTATCACTCTTAAAAAAACACTTATATGTACAAGTGTCATAAACAAAGACATGAGTATTTTATAATAAATTATTTTAAATGAACTGGTTTTATTATTGTTATATTTTGTATTAATTGTATGTGAAATTATACAAAACAAAGAAAGAGTACTAATAAAATTTTAAAATAAATTAAAATTTACTTTTTAAAATATACTATTTAATTTCTTAACTGATAAAAAAGTGAATTACTCTAAATATATCTGAACTCTCACGAAATGAACTAAGGAAACCTTATTATTTAAAAATAATTTCATTGTCATTTTCAAAAATGGAAATAAAAAAATAATATTTTTTATGTTTACATTAAATGAAATCATAATATTTTTCTGTCTATAGGAAGAATACAGATATCATTTTCAGAGAGACGAAATTTATTTCTACTGTTTTCATTTCATTTATGTAATATTTATACATTTTTGTAATTTTTACCCTCGAATACTTTATCTGTGTAATTGAAAATTTAATGAGAATCGGCTAATAATCTCATTATTCATACGTTTTTTTATATTCGTATCTATCAGTTTATTACTAGCCTATGTTCAATTTAGTTATATAATAAATATCCATTACATTAGATAATTATCCGATTCATGATAAAAATAAACATGGTAAATTGAGAAAACAATTATTATACAGAATATAAAGTATAAACGTCATTGTTAATGGATTGTAACGGAAAAGAGAATGTTTATTCAATTTGATATCACTGATATTAAATATGTTTAAACGAGGCAATTTAATTTGGTTTCAAAATCAATTAATCTTTTTAAGTGGTTTATAATACCTAAAATTATTATATTTGTCATAGTTCAAAATAAAACATATCTACTTACTTACATACATACATATATAAATATAAATATATATATATATATATATATATATATACGTAGAGAGAGAGAGAGAGAAAGAGAGAGAGAAAGAGAGAGTCCTATCAGGAATGTATACATTTTATTGCTCAAAAAAATCATCATCGCTAACTTAAAAAAATGCGTTTTATTGAAAATTATGTTACACTTTTCTGATAGGACACCCTATATATATATATATATATATATATATATATATATATATATATATATATATATATATAGTGGACAAAATGAGACTAAAGAAGAGTAAAGAATAGCAAGCAATTAAATATATGTCTAAACTCTTCAGTTTCAATAATATGTATCATAAATATTACATAATGAAACTACCCAGAAAAGTTTTTGCTGTTTTTTAAATGATAATTTAAAAAACACATTTTTGGTTCAAGTATATTTATTCATCAAAATATTAACCTTTGCACTTTATAATCTTCTTCTAATAGTTTAACAATTTATGTATACCATTTTTATAAAAGTCTTAGTTGAATTTTTGAGGAGAAAACTTGATACTTCTTTTTCAAATCACTGTCATTATTGAACTGATCCTCTCTCATATTGTTCTTTAGACTAAGGAACAAGTAGAAATCCGTTGGTGAGAGGTCTGTTGAATATGGTAGATAGGCATAACTTCCCATCCAAGTACTATTATCTTGTCATGAGTTGTCTTTGGCAAATGAGGTAGAACAGTGTCTTGAAGAAACAGAACTTTTTTTTGTTTGCCAATGCTGATTGTTTTGCTAGCAGTTCTTCCTGAACCCGTTGAAGTCGATCATAGCAGATGTTGGCAGTGATAGTTTCTCCTACTTTAAGAAACCCGTGGTAAATGATTCACATTTTTACGCTCCAATTTCATGAATTACACGTTAAATGTTTATTTTTAATGTTTTTGTTGTTTGTGATTTATCAGCATAAACCAATGATTTCATACAACTCAACAGAAAATAATCCAATTGAGTTAGATCACATGATCTTGGTGACCAATTGATTAGCCCATTTCCTAAAATAATGGACTTATTAAACTCTTGTTTCAATAAGTCTATTGAAGTTTTTATAATTTATAAGCGTTGTTGAAGTGTTGAACGTTGCATGAGAGTTTTCTAAACTCTACTGAGTTGAGTTGTCAAAATGTGTTAAAAAAAATAAATATAGCTGCCACCAGCTGTCAAAGTTCTGATATTCTTATTGGAAATAAAAAATAAAAGTATATATTAGGTTGGCAAGTATCTCCCTTCCGCTTTTTTTTTTATACATAGCCGCGAAATTCAAAAGACCAGAAGGCGGAAGGGAGATATTTGCCAACCTAATATATATATATATATATATATATATATATATATATATATATATATATATATATATATATATATATATATATATATATATATATATATATATGCTTATAGTTATTTATTTATGAAAATAAATATTATTTATTTACATCTATTATAGATAACTGTTTGAATTTAATTATTTAAATTTCAACTATCACTGATAACAATAATAATTTGCATTTAAACGAATCATTAGATAGAAATGAGGTACGATAAATAATTTTCAATCTGAGTGCTTTGGAATGAAACATTGATCTCTGCATACCACAAATATTAATTTCGTAACTTAAATTTCATTGGTAATAATTTATATTTTATTGTAATCAAATGTTAATTGTATTCAAATAATTACATGCAAATATGCATATACATAAGTTTAATTAATCGAATGCAATTTATTATTTACAATGTGTGTTTAATACATTTCAGTAATTGCATATTGGAAATTATGAACCGTCTGTGTAATCAATAACGAATAACAAATGCCTCAGTAACTTTATATAAACTATCATTTTTTTTAATCAAATAAAATCCATTTCAGTAGAAAGCTTCTAATTGATTGGTTTTTTAATTGAAGTAATCAACGTGTTTCAATAATAAAAGATATCAATCGTTTGACATGAACCATTTTGTTTTGAAGTAACTGTTACAAAGCCCAGATTGGTTTCGAAAACGATGACACGTTTTGTTATTACTTGGACACGTTAATAATTGAAATGTGGTGAGTTCTTTGTATTAATAATGAATTGTGGAAATAATATTCAATTTTAAATAAAAAATTCTGATTATACGTATTCGATGAGTCTGCACGTCTAATATACGTTTAATATATCAATGCCGCAAAATACTGGAAATGACAATTGATTCAATTAATTAGTGTACGATTGTTTCATAATCGGATTTAACGCCACGTCGGCTATTACAAAATGTAAATAACGTGTGATTTGAAAATGACGTAGTAAAAATTTTAGTATTCTACATTGAAATTTTATTATTTTTTCTGGTATCTACATACACACATATATATATTGTGTATATATATATATATATATATATATATATATATATATATATATACAATATATAGGGTCATCTAAATATGACTTCTAGATTTATGTTTTATTAAAAAGAAACTATATACATATTTCTCTTTACACATATATTTTTTTAATAAAACATAAATCTAAGCGTCACATTTGGATAACTCTCTCTCTATTTCTATGTTTATATATATATATATATATATATATATATATATATATATTACAAAAAAATGGTGTTCCGCTTCAGGAGTGATGTAAAAATATATGAAGTGATGTAAAAATTTCGTTTCCAAACTTTTTCGAACTTTTCCAAGAATTACTGAAGTACAAATTTTATAAAATATTAAAATTAACAAAAATTCTAATAAAGACTTTTCGGACAAAATAAATTTTAATTGTGTTGGCATTAGATTTGAATGCCTATCAGACCACCATTTTATAAAAACTTCGTCTACAGTGAAACATTAACTAATATAGTTTTCTAAACGTTTGTTTTTCATAATTTATTTACATTGTTAAATGAAAGAAAGATTTGTGTGTGTGTGTGTTTGTGTGGTAGTGGTGGTGTGTGTGTGTGGGGGGGGTGATGAACGTAGTGAGTTGAAGTGGAGCCTTTTGGTATATATATATATATATATATATATATATATACATTATATATATATATATATATATATATATATATATATATATATATACATTATTAAAAAATTAGTTTATTTGAAAAAAATTAAATGTGTTATTAAAAATTTTGAACTAAAATTTGTTAAAATCTAAATATGGGCAATAATTACAAAATTAAGTAGTACTAAGGAAATTTACTATGATTAAAAAAAACAGTCGATAGAAAATATAATTATACAAATTGATATCGAATAAAAAAATTAATAAAAAAACAGATAAAAAAATTCAGTCTTTATATATATTTATAATAAAAAAATAAGTAAAAACCTATAATTATTGTGCTATTTTTATTCCAACAACCGAAAAAAATTTCAGAACAAAAAATCAATCAACAATTTCAAAACTATTTTTATACAGAACAACTCGAACACTTCATTTATGTTTAACATTCTGTTCCATTATAATTTATTTTTGTGGATATAAAACGATTTGGGAAACTAACACAGCACTTAAAATAAATCATCTCTTTGATAATTTTTTTTACATATTTTCCATTACTCTACTTAACATTCAAAAAAGAATATATTTCATGTTTTACAATTTCAATGTGGTCGAGTTCTGTGTTGAAAAAAATTGTTTAATTCAAAACGTTTGATAATATTTCACATATTTCAGTACGCTGTGTGCGTCATCGTAAACGGTGTATACAATTTTTTTTCATACATAAAATCACACCATAGAGACTATTAAACAACTACCTTTTTAATGTAAACTTGATGAAGGATAAATTTTCAGTTAAAATTTTTACTTCATTTTATATTAAATTGAATATGGATTTAAATTCATAAAATATTAAAACACTTCTGTGGAAAACAAAATTTAGGAAGGAAAGAGTAATTAATAGTTAATTGCACGAATTATTAATGAAAATTGTTTAAAATTTCTATAAAAATGTACTATATATATAATGTATTAAAATGGTTTAAAGATCAATTTCTGGTAACCTACGAATTAGCAAAAAAAAAACAGAGAGATAATTAAATAACTACCTATTTAATATAAATTTGATGAAGAATAAATTTTCATTTTAAATATATTATATTAAGTTGAACATGGTTTTTAATTCATAAAATGAAAAAATATATGTACGTAATAAACGAACATTAAAAAAGAGAGTAGTATTTTAAAGAATAAAAAATATTGATTATTTTTTACAGAAATAATTATTAAAAATATAATATGCACTTAAATAACATTTCAAAAAATGGTACACAAATATGTTAACTTATCAATCGACTAGAATAATATAATAATAGAGCAAACATAAAATCTGCATATAAAACTACAATTTTTTTATTTATCAAAAGTACTATTCCATATATATGAACGTTATGTATTTATATACAAATTTACATAAAATAAAAACCAAAAACCGTGAAGTTTGTATATAAAAAAACCGTACATGGAAAAATATTTTATTCTTTTTATCACTTTTGAAGTAGAAGAAATTCTGAATATTTGATGTTAATATTACTGTTGTAACGATTTTTATTTCGTGATTTATATTTTTTTAGATAGTTTATAAACATTGTTTTATTAACAAAATAAAACAATGTTTAATTAACTTGTGTAATTTGAATTTAGATTTGTATTTATCTAAATTTTAGTTGTTTAAAATTTTATTTAAGATATTTGTTATATAACTATTTTTAATTAAAAGATTTTTTCAATAGAATAATTGTTTTTTTTGTAATATAAAATTGGTGTGATTTTTTTTAGTAATTTATATATATATATATATATATATATATATATGTATATGTATATAAAATTGCAAAAATATGAATTATAATTATTTTAATAATTTATGAATGAAATATCCATATAGAAACGTTAAAATATGCTGAAACGAAATAAAATCATTAAATGACTTCATAAAGAAATAAACTGAAATTGTACCATCTGCGTCATGAAATTATTTTATTGTATATGGAGTTTTTTCTTATTACAAAACTGTCACATTTTTTCCAATCAAATTTTTTGATTGCGTTCAAGTTTTGTTCATTAAATGACATTTAAGTCTCCTACCGTCCATATTTTATGAAAATTGATGGGAATTTATACGATTGAAATTCATTTTGATTGATTTTTATTGACCGCTAATAAACTTATTTCTGTAAATAATTTACAAGAAACATTCATCTTCTTGAAAGCGTTTGCCTTATTGATTAAAATTTATAAAGAATATATATATATATATATATATATATGTATGTGTGTATATGTTTTCATTAGACTGAATTTATAAGCTTTCGTATAAATAGAGCTTTCAAATAGATAAAATACACATTTTATCTTATAATGTACGAACATAAATCACTATTCAATAGCTTCAAATTATATGATCAACAATAAAAACGCTTTTAATACGTCTAATATGAAAATCTTATTTTGGTTTATTTATTATTTAGTGTTAATTCGAAAATATTTCTCACTAGAAAAAAAAGTTTATATAGTAAATACATTTATATAGAGTAGTGGCAGTATTTATTTATTTATTTGATAGAATTATCATTTAATAATTTAATAACATTAATATTGTAAATAATTTTACAATATCATTTTGATTGATTTATATTGTTTTTATTATTATTGAGTATCAAATATTATTGACTTTTTAAAAACATGTTTTTATTTATTTAAAATTGAAATAGTTTTTTTTATATTTTAAATTCTTTGTTTTTATGCCAATTTTTAGAAATTTGGCTACTTAAATTAAAATTTTTTAGAAATTAATTAATTATAATTTATGCAACGCAGAAGTAATATTAAAAAATAATAAAGAAGTTATATCAAAAAAGGTGACAGTTAAAATAAATATATTTTTTCTTTTAAAAAATATAAATATCTTTTATATTTATTGTGATTGTTTAAATAATATATTACATAATTTGTTAAAAATTTTTATTATTATTTTTTAAAATATGTTAATATAATATTTACAAATTTCTAGTTATAACCAAAATTCTGAGTCATTAATGTACAATAAAAAAAAATTCAAAAAGATTTCTCTTTATAAAATTACATAATATTTATCATTCAACATTTTTAATACATAAATAGTGCTCTTATCTATTATTTAAATTAATAATTTATTTATCTTTTATCTCTTATCTAATCTATTATTTAAAAATGGATATATATATATATATATATATCAATTTACATGTAGCTTATTTAAATATATGGAACCAAAACAATACACAAAGGATAAAACCAGAATGCATTTAACTAAAATTATGTGGTGTAAATGTTCCAAGTGGAAGTTTCAACGCAACGCTTTTAAAACGAATATTGTATTTAAATTCCTTAAATTATTCAAGAATTCCGTTCAGAAAATAATGTTGTTGTTGAGGGCGAGTAATAGCGAATAAGATTCTTTATTATCTTAACACTTTTATAGAAAAGTGTTTATTCGATTGGTTTGAGAAACAAAGATAATCTGTATTATTAGATATTTTTAACAAGTTTTTTTAGTGAATTAATTTATAATTATATTGAAATAAATTGATGAATTTTTTTATCAAATAAAATATTGTTTAATTGAATCATTGAATAGAAAAAATCAATTATTATAGTATATTTTAATAATATTTCATTATATATATTTTTATCATCATAAATAACTTCTTTTTATCCATTGCTGGATGAAGGTCTTTCTTAAAACTTTCTATTTCGACCAATTTTCATAAGTGAATTTCGAAAAATTTTCTTGAAAACAAAGATTTTACGTATTACAGAAAATATATGTGAATTTATTTTAATTGTCATCCGATAGCATTTTCTGAATTTATAGTAAAATACCAATGACCAGAAATCGAGACACTAGATAATAAATTTCCCAAAAAACATTTAAAATTGACTGATAAAAATTTATATAACTCCAATATCGGTCATCTATCTTCTAAACGACTCTATAGAAGGTAAATAAATTGGGTTATAAATTTCTACTTCACACATTTTACTCACTGGCCTTGTTGTATGTCACTTAGTAATTATCTTTACTTTAGTAATTATCTTCAAAAAAAATTTTTTTAATAACCAGTACATTCTTTATGTACTGAATGCACAAATCTATCTCTTCTTTGTATCACCTGATCTTTATATTGCATCCTCTAATAGTTTTCTTTTCTCCACAAATGGTTGTTTCTTATAACATGTCAATTTAGGTCTGGTAAACGACCAATTTGTAGCAATATGAGCTCTATATAGAATACTTAATGACAATTGGATTTCTCTCTAGTTTCACATATACGTTTCTATGCGAAGATTTTCATTTAAGATAAATGAGCCAATATGTTTCTGTTATATACGTTGTACACGTGTTCAACATATGTTATTTGTCGGGATAACAACACTTAATGTAATTAATATTTATATCTTGTACACAAATTAAATGCAAATCTATTCTAAGGGCACATGTATTTATTATATACATCATCAACCCCTTTCTATTCACTGCTGATACAAACACACACACACATATGTATATATATATATATATATATATACAGGTGATTCATTTTTCGATGCACCATATAAAATTTCTATCCACAGCTGAATGATAATCTCTCCATAAACTTTTCACTTCGACCGATCTAATGCCTTTTTTCTAGTCTTTATTAGAAATATTTTTGGAAAAAACATTTAGCCAAATAATTCACACACAGAAAGACAGGTGAATCATTGACAGATTAATAAGTCGTGCATATATGTATAGGGTCATCCATATGTACTAAATTTATGTTTTATTCAAAATAAACATGTGTATAGGGTTGTGGTGTATAGGTAAATGTGTATAGTTTCTTTTCAATAAAACACAAATCTAGGCGTCACATTTGGATAACCCTATATATGAGGATGTACCACATGAAATGTCGATTTTTTACTTCATTTTTGTATGATCGGGAGAGAATTTTCAAAGGTTTATTCCTAATTTGTCATTGTTTACTATAAAAGCGATTATTCCAATTGTAGTGCTGTTAGTATTCATTTGGTATTTCAATGAGTGGTTTCTTTATTAACCCCTGAAAAAATGTTGTCTGTGAAACGAGAGTGATTTTTTTTGTACGAATTTCAATTGGGATGTAGTGAAACCGAAATAGAGAGAAACAACAATTCAGCATTCAAAAAAGAATCTGTTAATCAAAAAACAGTACCATGATGGTTTCAGCAATTTGTAACTAGCAATCTTAGCCTTGAAAATTGCCCACAACTGCCCTAAATAAAAACAGATTGGAAGCAATTATCGAAGATAATCTTGAGACTACAATACGAGAATTTTCTGTACATTAAGAGTTTTATCCATGGCAGTTTTTCGTCATTTAACTGAAAAAGAAAAAGAAAAAACTAGACTAATGAGTGTCACATGAATTAACCGAAGATCAGAGTGAGGCAGCGTTTGGAAGTTTGTTTATCATTGGTTATTTCGAAAAATAATTGCCTATTTATGGATTATATCGTCAAATGTGATGAAAAATGGATATTGTATGATAACAGAATGGCATTTTTTGGCACCAAAGTATTTCCCAAAACCATCGTTACACCCACATAGAATTATGGTAATTGTGTAATGGAATTGTCCACTATACGTTTTCCTGCAAAGATAATCGATTACTGCTGCATTTTACTGCTAAGAAATTCAAGTAATTCATACAAAATTTAAATCTAAACAATCTAGACTAATCAATAGAGATGGACCAATATTGCTTAATGATAACATCCAACCACATACCTTTTTAATAATTATACAGAAATTAACAGAGTTGGGTTATGAAATTTTACAGCATCCTTCATATTTACTCAATTTTTCGTCAATTGATTTTCATCTTTTCAAACATTTTGATTTCTTTTTTCGAAATAAAATATTTATAATTCAAGAGACCATAGCATTTATGCATTTTATTTCTTTTAAAGACGTGAAATTTTATAAAAAAGGATCTATAATTTAGCATCACGTTGATAAAAAAAACCCTTAATTCCAATAGTACATATTTCGATTAAATAAATTATTTTTTCCCTTTACAATTTTGTGTTTTTATTTTATCAATCAAATTTAGACTTCTTATGTAATGCAACTTAATTTAAAGGAAGTATTAAAGTTTGACTATTTTTTCAGTTAATTTTTGAAAATCCTATAATGTCCAGTACTCATTTATATATATATATATATATATATATATATATATATATATATATTAGAATGTAATATAAATACAATTTTTCAATACATACTAACCTTTTTTATCGTCAAATATTTTCGAACAGGTGCTTCGAAGCATTCTATTCAATATGTTAATAATCTTTACAGAAGCTTTCGAACTAATAATGAATTCGAACCACTTGATATTCAGTTTTTTATTGCCACATAATGCGATATCTTCGTGAACAGGTCTGTGTGAATGATTGATGACCGTTTAATAAACACTGAACCCAAGACTAGTCCGCATCAAGTAAAACAGTTTTGCGTCCACAAATCTGCATATCGGAAAAGTTTTAATGTTGAATATCCGTTGAGTGTATCAAATATAAATTAATCAATGTTCTATTTAACTTATTTAAAGTGATAAATATGGCGTTTAGCGTTTTAAATATGTCTTTTATTTTTGAATCTAGCTTGTAATTACTATTATCGTTAAGAATAAGTTTTAATTTATTTACAAAGTTTTATAAAATATGTATTTTGTACGATTTTATTCCGAAGAAAAGTAATTTAAAAACTATTATTTTTTTCCAGTCTGTTAAAAATTGTCACTTTTATTAAATTTTACAATTTTTTAAATGCAATATAGAGTTGAATTTTAAACATTTTATGTAATACTACTTTAATAATCAATAAATACAAACATTTTAATTCTTGTTTGTAAAACTTTTTTTTGTTTATTATCTAAATAAAAAATATATTAAAATGAAACTTAATACACTTTAGTCATTATGAGGATTTCTCTTCAATTTTGAATCGTTGAAAATAAAATTATAAACTTTTAAGACTACTTTTTTTTAAAAGAAATATAGTGATGAATTTGTCATTTATTGTTTTAAATATTTCTTCTATTTTTAAATCGAGCTCAGGATTATTATTATCGTTAAGAATAAGTTTTATTTATTTACATTTTTTTTAAAAAAATATGTACTTTATATAATTTTGTTCTTAAATAAAGTAATTTAAAAACTATTAATTTTTTCAGTCTGTTTAAAATTGTCAATTTTATTGAATTTTATATATTTTTTTAATGTGAATATATAAAATTGAATTTTAATAATTTCATTTAGTATCTTTGTGATAATAAATATAAACATTATAATTCATATTTACAAAACGTTTTATCTTTTATTATCTAAATAAAAAATATAGAATTATCCAAATGTGACGCCTAGATGTGTGTTTAATTAAAAAGAAACAAAAAAAAACTATATACATGTTTCTTTTTAATAAAACATAAGTCTAGGTGTCACATTTGGATGACCCTATTTATTTAAATTCAATTCAATATCCTTTAGTCATTAAACGGATTTTTTCAACTTTTAATCGTTACTTCCTTGAAAATTAATTTAGAAATTTTAAAGATTATTATTTAAAAAAAATTAAAAATTGCCTTTTAAAAAAAATCTATTGGAAAGTAGATACTTCAGAAAAAAAATTAATGAATCATTCAATGTTTTGTATAATAGTGAAAGTTTGTAGAGTTGTCTAGACAAACAGACTTCATAATGTATCTATTTTCTATTTATTTATTTAGTCTTCGTAATGTATTTATTTACTTATTTTGTTCCATAATATTAAAAATCACAATATACATTGCAAATATTTAATATATGAATATACCACATGGCACTTTTTAAGTACTGAATTTAAATAAATAAATTCAATTTAATTACAGTTCACTAAATAAATTAAATATTGTTTTGAATGAAATATTCTTAACATTTAATATCAACTGTTAATAAAAACTGACACGAAAAAAACGTTTATTACTTCATAGAAATATTATATATTAAAAAAGCTTTAACAATTTAAATTAAAATTAAGAAATTAGAGTTTTATTTACATTTCTTAGTTCTTTTAGTGTAAATAATAACAGAATTATAACATACAATCCTTTTTTATGAATTTATCAACAATATAAAAATGAACAATACTTTTCTCTTGCAAAAACGAAGAAGAATTAAAAAGGACGTCAATTATTTTGTAAAAATACTAATTCATTTTGATTATTAAACGAGAACGTCGACACAAAAAGTATTCAGATATAATAAAATTATATATGTATTTAATATTCAGAGACCGCGGATTTATGGTTTGGTTAATTAATATTGAAATTCAAAACGATAACAACATATATATATATATATATATATATATATATATATATATATATAAATATATTTTATATAAATATAACATTATTTTAAAAGTGAATTCTTTTTGAAATATTTTCTTTGATAATTTTACAACAATTTATATTTTGCAAAGAAAAATAACAATTTTTATATTTGTTATATGTGTTTAAATTTTTATTCATATATACATGTATATATATATATTTTATTCATACATACATGTATATATATATATATATATATATATATGTGTGTGTGTGTGTGTGTGTGTGTGTGTGTGTACATGTATTTATACATTTTTACATAAATATAAAATTACTTTAAAAATGAATTCTTTTTGAAATATTTTCTTCTATCATTATATAATAATTAATATTTCGCATAAATAATGCTAATTTTTATATTTTAAATTTTCCATTTATATATATATATATGTTCTTTTTTAAAAAAATCCATAGGAAAGTAGGTACCCCAGTAAAAACAAGAATGTTACAACAAAAATGAGAAGTTTAAAATATAATAAAAATACCGATCATAAATCAGGAATAGGAGATAATTTTGATGGATAAAAGAAATTCTTAATTGGAAATCTAGATTTATAAGAAAAAAAATCAAAAAGAGACTCGTGTTTAGATAGAACAAAGATATAAGAAAATTTGCCAGAATAGACTGGAAGTGAAAATTGTTAGATCAATCGAAGTGGAATATTTTGAGAAGCTTTCATTCAGCAGTGAATAGAAAGATTGTATTGTCACAGCGGCTGCTGATATATTTTTTAAATAATAATATTCTTTATTCTTTAAATCTCACAAATGAAATTAAAAAATAATATAAATTATTTGAAAATGACGTTTATAGTTTTTTTTTTAAAAAAAATATTCAATATTAATAAAATTAAAATTAAAAAAATTGTATTAAATCAAAATATTTCTTTAATAATTTTTATCATTAAATTTGAATTTAGTTAAAAGTTTCTTGACTCATCAGTACTTAGTAATTTTACTTTGTATTGAATTTGAATTTAAATCAAACTTGATAAAAAATATTCTAGTCAGGTTTCGCTTTTAAACGATAGAAAACTGCAAAATATTAATTAACGTTTACTTCATTCTCCTAAAAATCTGATCGAAAATATTCTACCGAAGAGATTTACTATATTCATTTATTCTACGAACCATTAAAATTTATAATTGAAGTATCTGCATCAAACAAAAAATTGAAAAACTCGATGCACTAAAATAATTGAATTATTTAATACAATTTCGTAGAATTTTAAAACGAAACCAAATCAGAATATTGGAAAATGTATTAATCATCAATAAATCATTTCTAGGTATTGAACAAATTTCAATCTAAAAAAATGTATAACGATTTGTTTTTCTATTAAAAAAGAACAAAAATATGTACAGAATCTATTGCAATATAAATTTGAAATAAAATTAATTTTCCAATAAATATTACACAAATGTAGTTCATACTATATATTTGGATTTACATTCACATTTATCATCGTCGTCAGACATAATACTCTTACCGATGAATTTTCAACATTAAACTCGTGTCTGATACATGAAAATTTATGATCTTAGCAGACAGGTGGTCACATATATATTTATAACAGAGAAACAGAATAAATAATTTAAACTTAGAAAGCTCTAAGTTAGTAACTTGAACTTGAACGATGTTTAACATCCAAACAGTAATTTGTTTTCTAATTTTTCAAAAACCGTAAAATATATCGAATCATTAAATTTCAAATCTGAATATAGTTGAAAATGCAGAAAATGAGTCCCTGAAAACTTTTATAAGCAAATCCTTTTTAATAAATAATCGTTTTTATAAAAGTTAGAAAAAACTTTTAATTAAAACTTCCTTATTAATTATCTTTTTCTTTTGAATTATTCGGTCTAATAGGCAAAACGCGTATTAAGTGAAATTATATATACCTTCGGAAAGTTTTTTTAATGTGTTGTAATTTTCACTGTTTCATTAAAATTCTTTTCGTTTTTCTTTAGACTTGTTAATTTCACGAGAAAAAACCTTATAAACACAGCGATTCATGTTAAAGCATATTTATATTTTTGTCAAATAATTAAAATGGTTTTTAATCTAAAAATTATGTTAATTATTATTCATATAATTAATATAATTGATGTAAATTTATTTACTTTATAATTATGTAAATATTCACTAATAAGTCAGAACTTCCATTGTGTCGTTTCAGTAATTTGATTTTTTTAATTTTTGTATTTTTTCCATTAAAAATTTTTTCACGTACTTTTTTTATGAATTTATTATTTTTTTATAAGTCTATTTTATTTTAACACAAATTAATTTTTATCCTCAACACCACAATGGTTATAAAGTGTTCAATAATTACATATTGTTTATTTTTCGTTTATAACAATGTCAGCTGATGCACATTTCGATGGAAATGTCATCATCGTTAAAGGCTTTTTGTTAAAATTTGTTTTATTTATTTTTATAATGAATAAATTTCGTAAAATTTGTAAACAGATATTAAAAATGATTTATATTATAGTAAATAAATTAATAAATATATATTAAAGTCGACAAGTTACAAATCATCATATAATATTTTTAAAAAAGTGTTAACTAAATAACAAAATGTCGAGTCAGAGTAAGTGTATAATTCAAAGAATTCGTAGTCTAAAGCTCGCTGGTGAAAAAACGAAAAACAGTTTAAAAATTGTTCTATCACTTTTTCAAAATTATTACCAAACCGAAAGGCAGCTGATGTATTTATGTTACAAAAGTCTTTAAAATAAATACAGGATGTCTTAAATGAGACTGAAGGATAAAAATAACAAATACATTTTTCAAATCTTTTTTTAAATTTTGTTATAAAACTTATTTCATTGACATTTTTTTAGATCTACGAGATTTTTTAGATCTCGTATGTATAAAATATGAAATCTCTCAAATGACCCTTATTTGCTTGTCAAAAAATATTGACTTTTTCAAGAGCATTTTCTATTACTAAACGCAAAGTTTCGGTCTCCAAATTTCTTATTTCGTTATGAATATTGTTCTTGAGTTGCTGAATTATTTGGGGTTTTTATTGACTTATACCCTCCTTCAAGTAACTTCACAAGAAGTCAGAGATTGTTAAATCTGGTGAATGGGAAGGTCAAATTAAATCATAATTTCTCAAAATAAATCGTATATCAAAAAGTTTTGAAAAAAGCTCCATTGCCACCCTTGTTCTATGCGCACTGACTCCATTTTACTGGAATTATATATAAGGATTATTATGGATTTACGAACGTAAAAATTATCATTTCCTGCTCTATATAAAACTGATCTTCTTCATTGCTGAAAAAATATAGGCCTATAATTCTATCAGCCAAAACCTCAACAAATAGAGCGTCTGAGGGAGGTGCAATTCCTTGTGATTCTCAATGGTTCAAATTTTTCATTTTTCCCTATTCACATAGCCATTAAAATCAAAATTGGTTTTATCGTTCATTATAAGAATGTTTAAATGTTGTCATTTTATCTGATTATCTGCATGAAATGAATGGCGTATTGGATGCGTTGTTGAAAATCCTGGAGTAATAGTAAAGTAAAATGGAAACATTTTAAGATCTATTTTCAAAATCGTTGTAGTGATAATTTATAGATGCTCAATTGAGTGGAACGATGACGAGAGAAGGCAGATGGATTATCGTTTATAGTCATTTATACTTAATTAATTTTTTTTTAGATATTTTATTCTAAAAATAGTTAAATTATCTAATTTTAAAATGAAAACACTAGATTAATTTGTTTTGTAAATCCAGATTTAGAAATTTAATATGAAATTACAAATAGTTGGATAGATTTCATTTAAACTAATCTTTACATTTATAAGAATAATGACTTTAGTAAGATCTGTGACTTATTTCCAAGAAATCATATTTTATATGTATTTTTTTTGTATATATATATATATATATATATATATATATATATAAATATTGATATGAAATGTATTTATCTTCACGTGAATATCTAAAAAGCATGACTGAAAAAGTATTGCAATTAAGGTAAGTCAGAGCATGTGTGACGAGTCGCATCAAAGCGCTTTCCCATCACAAAATATACACTTTTTAATATATCCCGTCCTTACGAAAAAAGTCGACAAAGTGACAATCGCTTTGATACACGCATTCAAGAATGGAATTATAGCATTCTGTGAACGCGACGTCGGTGTACTCATTCTCTACAGATAGACAGAAACATGAGAGGACTTATGCAAATCGATGTTCAACACCAATGCAGAACCAACGGGCGTATCCTCTTGAACGTCTTGTTACACGACACGATTTCGTACGACATTGTGCCGTTGTGCGAAATTCAAATCATACCAATATACAACGAGGGAAAAAACATATGTAAATGTATGTTATAAAATAAAGTGATTCTCTTCTACAATGGCTTCGGTACACGTGGAAGGTGAACATGGATTAAATTGAGAAATGAATCTGTTTCTGGGGTTAAATCCCAATTGGTATTCCTATCGGATTTTTTTTCGAGGAGGCTTTTATTGTATGATTAACTTAAAGGTCGCCAAGTGTGTAACCTGAATATTGAAAAGGAATTGATTAGCATTTATTAAAAAATGGTGTCACGGAAATGCTCATTAGTTCTTTATTCACACGATTGAATAGTTTTGAAAAATTCTTATATTTGGCTTGAGGTCTTTATTAAGTATAAAATATTTTTTAATATATATAAGGTGGTCCAAATAACACTAAAGAATAGTAAATGATAATAAATTAAACCTTTCAGTCTCATTTGGGCCACTTTATATAATAAATTCTTAATAATATATTATGGATTTTTATCTCTAATACCACATTGTTATAAAGTGTTAAATAATCACTTATTGTTTATTTTTTGTTTATAACAATATTCAGCTGATCAACATTTCAATCGCGATGCATTATCGTCAGAGCCTTTTTGTTAAAATCTACTAATCTACTTATATGTACTAATTTGTTTTTGTATCTTTTTTCAATTCATCTCTAACTAACTAACCATTTTAACTAACTTTTTCGAATATTTGGATATTTTAAATTTTGAATATTTATAAATTTTAGAAGAGATGAAATTTTATTTTTACATAATAAATTTATATATATATATATATATATTTATATATAAGGGTTGTTTAACTTTGTGTTTTTATTAATATAAATATCGATGACGTCAAAGATGTCAAATTCATCTCCAATATTATATTTGTTATATCGTTACATGCGTCAATCAATTTTGTCATATTACCATATTTGTTTTCGTTATTGAATTATTTTTAATTTAATTGAAACAGTTTTATCTGTCTGCGACGTATATTACTTTCTTGAATAAATATATTGAATGATATGATACTGAATGGTTTTTAAATAGATTTCATTATAGACATTTTTAAAAGTATTTTCGTATGTCAATAAATTTTCAAATACATTTTATTTGAACGAATTTCATTTGATATTATATATGGAATATTAATATAATATTGTAAATATAGACATAAATAATATTCTTTTGTTGTCTTATTAACGTTTTTAATCAGTTCTCAAATGTTTACCGACTTCAAATATTTGTTTATTTAAAAATGTAACATGTAGGTGTATATAAATGCTATTATACAAAAGAGTAACTTAGATTTTTTTATAATAATAAATTAAATTAAAAATGGGTCTCGGTTGTGTTTTATGCATAAGATCTAAGGAAAAGTTATCTTCTCTTAACGAACAATTATTTTAAATGTCTAGAAAAGTGTTCTTATGAAAAGTCTGTATTATATAGGAGTTTCCAATAAACGCTTCAGAAGTTTAAATGGAAATAAAACAAAAAGTATTTAATTAATTTGTAAGCATATTTTATGGGACTAATAATAGAATACAATTTCACTCATAAGTGTGCATTCGTTTAGTTAAATTTTAGTCACTCTTTCACAAAATTGTGGTCCAATTTCATAAATTACACACTCAATATTTATTTTTAATACTGTTTTTGTTTATGGTTTATCAGGATAAATCAATGATTTCACATCAACCCACAGAAAATAATCCAATGGAGTTAGATCACATGATTTTAGTGGACAATTGATGAAATAATGGACTCATTAAACTTTTGTTACAATAAGTTTATTCAATTTTTCACAATTTCTACGCATTGTTGAAATGTTAAACGTTTCATGATAATTTGCCAAACTATTCTGAGTTAAAATGTCAAAATGAGCTTAAAAAATCAATTATGGCTGTCACCAGCTGTCAAAGTTTTGACATTTTTATTGTAAAACTCTATATTACTCATTCTTTTCACAATTTTGTTTTATCATTGGTTCTCTTCAATATGTACTGAAACATTTTTTTATCATTAGTATTAATTAAGAAATAGTGAAGATAAGATATCTGTCGACAAGATTTATTTCCAGTATTGTATATTTTACAAATATCATAAGGAAAGAATATTATAGAAACATATAAAAAATTATTAAAATATTTTGAAGAAAATGCAGTGCCTGAAGGGACATGTAAAAGATTGTTTGAGGAATTTAAAAATGTAGACTTTTTGGAAAAAAACATTTTGGACTCGTATATAAGTATACAAGATTGGCGGGTTCGATATTAATTGAATGCTTAAAACAGGCATGATTATGTAATTTTATACTCGTCTCTACTTTATGCAACAAAAATAAACTATTTTTTTAACGTCTCGTAATTGGAATTGAAATATGGATTATATATGAAAATATAGTGAGGAAAAGAGTATAATGCAAAGCTGGAGAACCTGTTCTGTCAATATCTAAATTGAGCTTAAGTGTAAAAAAGAAAAAGGCTGGCATCATTGAGTTTTATGATATAAAATCTTCTGACGATAATGGTATTACCATCAAAATGCACATCAGCTTATTGTTGTTAAAAATAAACAAAGAAACAATAAATTATTATTTAACATTTTTTAATATCTTATGGTGTTGAAGAAATATTTCATTTGTGTGAAAGTGACTACTACAGTTTTAAAACAAATTGAAAATGTTTATAATTTAATTTTTCTCGAATTTTTCACGTTAATAAAACAATTTTTGAAAGTTAGTTCCGTATTATGGATTGCCGTTGTGTAGAATAAATAAAGATATTGGATTTTGTAATTGATTTATTAATATTTAATTCATACAGTTTTAAAAGTTTATATAAAATTATATACAATATAAAATTATGTTAATTTTTTAAATATGAAAAAGTTATTTTCATATTTTATAGAATTTTTTTTTATTTTATTATGAAATGTTTAACTATATAATTATATTTTTAAATATAACATGTTTAGTATTTAAAATTAAATCTTACAAATGTTAAATTTTTTTCAGTTCAACTTTTATCAACCAAGATTAATTGAAAACACTAACTTATTTTCTTTAAATAAATAAATAATATTAATTTCATGTTCAATAATTTCAATTTGAATCCATTAACCGATCATTTTTAATACGAGTTCGAAATCAAAACAATATTCGCAAATAATGAGACTAAATGAAAATAAATAAATAATCAGTCGTTTTATCAGGAATATACAAACGATATTAACAAGCTGTGTTTATTGTAATAGAAAAATAAAATTAAGCATCGTTTATACACAGTTCATTTTATTTTCGGATCAGCTATTCACACAATTATTAAAATGTACGTTTGTTTTACGAGAATATATTTAATTGATTCATTATATAAATATTTCAATCGGAGCAGTAGTTCAATTTATTTTAATGGAAAATATTAATGCACGAACATTGTCATGATTTATACGATGTATGTATGTGTATATATATATATATATATATATATATATATATATATATACATATGTATGTATGTATATGTGAAATGTAAAACGTTACTAGAATAAATATCAGCGGATTGATGTCTATTTGGAAAATTTCATAAACGAGTTTATATGGCATCTGTCTTGTACTTAACGGCAGACAATTATCATTTGTATATGTTTATAGATGACGATATTTCTAATTTAGTACGCGCATAAACGACACCGTCTGTATAATAATCCGAATGTCATTCTGAAAATATATATCTTAATTTGTAAATTATACAGAAAGATGGAAAGCAATTCAGAGAATTAATATTGTAAATTAGATATTTGGCTCCTTTACGTTTAACTGAATTGGTATGAGAAAGAAAGTCGTTACTAAATTCCAGTTCGAAGTCATTAAAACGTTTTGCAATAGTTATTTATCTAGAGTAAAAATATTATATATAGGGTTTTCCAATAACAGTATCAAAATTTTGATAGCTGTTGGCAGCCATGTTTGAATTTTTTTCAAGCTCATTTTGAGATTTCAACTCAGTATAGTTTAGGAAATTATCATGGAACGTTTAATACTTCAACAATGCTCAGAAATTGTAAAAAAAATCAATAAACTTATTGAAATAAAAGTTTAATGAGTCTAATTTCACGAAATGGCCACCAAGATTATGTGATATAACTCCATTGGATTATTTTTTGAGGGGTTATGTGAAATCATTGGTTTATGCTGATAAACCACAAACAACAGAAACATTAAAAATAAACATTGAATGTGTAATTCATGAAATTGGACCACATTATGTAAAAAAAATGTCTAAAAATTGGACTAAACGACAACAGGCCAGTATTATAAATCGTTTGAACGAGGAAATAAAAGCCAAAAGACTTCATTTGGTAAAGAAAATCATTCTGTTACACTGAAATAATATATCATCACACAAGTTGATAATTTTAATGGAAAACCTGCATGAATTATAGTTGAATATTATTGCACATGTATTGTAATTGTTAAATTTTACCCTTGTGACTGTTTCTGTTTCCAAATCTTAAGAAATGACTGAATGGAAAAAATGTTTATCGAATATTGATGTAATTGAAGCTGTAAATGGATATTTTGAGGGCTTGGGCTAAACTGATTTTATTGAAAAAATAAAAGTTCTCAAAAAATATTAGAATAAATTTATCGAGCTTAAAAGAAACAATGTAAAAAATTAATATGATTTTGTTCAAAAAATGTGTTTTCATTTTAGAAAATTTGTGATTTACTCATGTACATATATGTGTGTGTGTATAATCTGTAGACTAAACAATATTTTATGAACTTGAAAAATATACAAATAGAACTTTTGTATGACATTTTATTTATTTCTTCAAGTTAAGAATTTATAAGCATTGGTAAAAATAAATAGTTCATCACTTATGATCTAACACTTCAGGAAAAAATATTTATTATATTAAAATATTTATCAAATTATGCTGATGTATATTTAGAAGCTTATTTAAATAAATTAGGTGGTTATTTATTTTTCTAACATAACATATTTCTACGATCTTCTTTCATAAATTTAATTATAAAATCAAGTTATTAATTCGACAATTTTTTTAATATAAAAAAATATATATAGTCAAATTTCTCCAGGTATAATCACTACTTGCGAACGATATTTATTCGAATTACGAAAAATTCAATTTATAGAGTTTTATATCGTTTAAAAAATTGAAAATTTAAAAAAAGTATATGGTCATCCAAATGTAACGCCTAGATTTGTGTTTTATTAAAAAAAAACATGTGTTTGGGTGGTGTATAGGGAAATGTGTGTAATTTCTTTTGTTTCTACTTAATAAAACACAAATCTAGGCGTCACATTTGGATGACTCTATACCTACATAAAAATAATAATTATTTATAAAAAGTCTGGCATTAATATGTTTTGTCTATTAATTGCAGTTTCACTATTTATAATTGACAACAGTACTATGGTTTAAAATTCGGTTATTATTAAATTATTAATAACAAAATCATAGGTTAAATATAAATTATAGAAATTATTCTTCAATCAATATTTTTTTTAAAAATGACAAGCTGACGAGATCTGATCAATATTTGAACAACGCAAGACATTAAAATTCTCTGAAACTTTTTCGAAGTCACCTAACCTTCCTAAGTATTTTTCTAGATGGATGAACACTGAAGATAATGATAGCACGAAGTACGATACTTTGTCCAAAATCCTCGATATGTATACAACTCTGTACTTTACTGGCTTTGCCGACACTGCAGTGTAAGCTGTCACCATCAAGGATTGTAACAAGTGTTATTCGTTCGACGTTCCGTGTCGTCTTATCGTGCCCAGAATATTAAATAAGTCGTACATCCGAGTAGTATAATATGTTCTTATATTATTATTGAATGGCTTTCTCTAAGGAGTTCTTAAGTTAGCTTCGTAATAAAATATAGTGATTATTTTAATAATTTATTATCATGAATTCAAAATTTGATTTATTGTTGAAATCTATTAAAAATAATAAATAGTTAAAAATTATTACGAAGAGAAAAACATATTTATAATACACACAAACACATGTATAAAGAGAGAGAGAGAAAATGGCAAAAATTAATCCAATAGCGACAAACGACAAAAATTTTAGTCGTTTTAAATTAATTACTAGTTACAATTACTTTATTAATTATTAGTCGAAAAATTATTTTAAACTTAAAAATCAAATTTTCAAACAATATTATTTTATTTGAAAAAATTATAAATATTTTTAATGAGATTTTTTAATATTATCCTTTTCATGTTCCACTGGATTTCCAAAAGTGTTTGTTCTATTTGTTCATTCAGTACCCATATTACTAATCCATATATATAAACAAGTAATAAATATTGGTCATATTTTTCTGTATCAGGCAAAGTAATATTTTATTTTTCATCATGTTATCATTTTTCCAAATGTTGTCTATGTTTCCCCAACTCTCAATTTAATCTCTGGCCATAAGTCATGATTGTATTTTATATTTTTTTCTAAGTATTTTATTTCATCCACTTATTTCACTACAATTCTATTAACTATAATGTTATTTTTTCAATATTTATTTTTATTCAACTCTTTTACTTTTCTCTGAATTTTTTTTAATACCATTTTAATTCTTCTGTGTTTTCACTCATAAGAAGTACATAACACACACACACACATACATACATACATGTATATATATATATATATATATATATATATATATATAAGCACTTTAATATTTTAGATATCATAAAATTTCATCATTTATTTCCGTCCAAAATATCTAAATCTACTTATAACGATATTCTATGTTAATAGATGAAAATGAATTCAGTTTTTTGTACGATATTTTTTAAATTTCCCTACACGTCATTATGATAAACGATAAGGGATGATGTATATACAAGGAAAAGCTGTGAATTGAACATCAGAAAAAGATTGTAATGTCGATATCAGGTTTTAGTAAACGATGTAATATTTTTTTTTATTTTGAATTCATATTTTATCATTTACCATATGTACCAGTTTTTAAAATATTTTATCACTGAAACGTAATTAATTATTATATTTTTTAAATGAATACATTTATTCATTAAATGAAAAAGATTATAAATTACAAAATAAATTTTAGTATAAAAATTATAAAATTCATTGACATTTTATTTATTAAATACGCAGTATAGTTATTTGTTGTATTATATTGTATATACGTTCTATAATTAAACTAGAAATTTAAAAATATAATTAATTTGCTACTGCGAGTGAATTCAATTTCGTTAAAATGAAATCAATATCCTGCATAATACAAAGTTAAATTAAACAGTTCAATAATTATTTATTGTTCGCTTTTAATTTAATTATGTCTATTTCAATACTGATATAATCATCCTCAGAGCGCAAGCATTTAAGATCTAATCTGCATCAGAATTATACAACATTTTAATTTAAATCGTGTTAGTAATTTCATTTTAGCAAGAGTGAATTTCAGTATTGTGTCAAGTTATAATTATACTATTTGATTTTTAATATGATTTTCAAATGTGTATCCTAATATGATAAACGTCATTCCAATATTTTTTACATAAATTGGTAATGAATTTTGTTCATTTTAATATTTTATTTTAAAAGTTTTAAATATATTAAGTCAGTATATAAATAATGTGATATTTTACAGAAAATTTTGAAATGAAACAAAAATATATTTTCCATTATTATTTACAACTTCTTCTCATCTTAATTTAAATAAGATTTATTTAGTACTTTTATAAAACTTAATAGAGTCATATAAATGGTTAATTTATATAAAAATTAACTAATTTTTTAAGAGGATATTTTAGTCTAAAATTTCGAAAAAATCGATTTTTTTTGCATATTTTCAAAGTTTAGACCTTTAAGAGTATGTCCTTAAGAGAATTTTTCGAAATTCGAATTATTTTCGGAGTTATAGCTATTTTTGTGACGCGCCAACCAATCCGGTCTGGCCGGAACGAATCAACTTTAAACGCATTTTTCTTGAAACTACTTTTTTCGACACGGTTGACGTGATATCTCAAGTTATAATTGACCGATTTACTTGAAATTTGGTACAGAGCTTCTCAATATAACAGTTATTGCTCTCACCTAGGATTTTTTAAAAAAATTTGTTTTTTACTATTTTTAAAAAATTTTTAAAGTTGAAAAAAATAGGATAAAAAAAGGACTGTTTCTTCGCACTGCCGCCATTTTACGAAAATTTTTTTTTTAAATTTCCCTAGGCAGGGATACTACTACAACCTTCTTTTTCAATAATTTCAAAAAAAAAATTGTTTCAGATGACCGGAAGGTTGAAACCACGTCAACTAGGAGACATCATTTTTTTTCGAGCCCCCACGTTGCCAGCTTCTACCTTTTTCAATTTTGAATTTTTTGTTTTTAATAATAGTTTTTTATACTCTTAAAATGTCAATAAATAACTGATAAAAATGGATAGTAAAAATATTTGTTGATTTTTTTTATAGCTCCCAAAAAAACACCTAAAATTCATGCGTCTAGACTAGAATACCCCCTTAAATGTTGATAAGTTATTGACGAAAATAATTTTTCACAAAAAGCTTTTTTTATTTGAAAAACAAATTATTAACTTTCGTATAGAATATTATACAGTCGATAAAATATTAAAATATCGAAAAACCAAATAACATTACAAAACATAAAAAAAGTTTCCATCATAGAATATTAGATAACTCAAAAGTACATTCATATATTTTCATAGTAGCTGAAACATTTTTATATACAATTTTTTATTGATGTAAAACTGTATAAGTAAGAAATTTGTAAATATTAGCATTGTTTTCGTAATAGTCTCCTCGTAATAAGTTATGACAATAGGAAGTAGCCGGTAATAAACTTGCAAATTTGCCGGAGAGAACAATAGAAAATAATAGGTGATGCCATTATGTAAAGACAAAACGAAATTTTTTTAAAGATTACTGTTATTGTGCTTTACTTATGAACTGAATATAAGTTTGAATCTATTGTTTGTATGATAAACAGGGAAAATGTCTTTATTTTAAACTTGATCCTTTTTATAGCTTGAACTTTTAATATTATTCAAAGGATATGATGTACTTATAAGAAAATTGTCTATATTTTTATGCTCGTTATATATATATATATATATATATATATATATATATATATATATATATATATATATATATGTATATAACTTGGTTTATATTTTTAAGTAAAATTTATTTAAAAAATTATAAAATGTAGTTTCCATTAGAGTAGAACGAAAATTTTCAATTGACGACTAACGACTCAAATTATAGTCACGTAAAACTAATCGTTAGTTCGATTAATTTATTATTTGTTAGTCGTTTTAAGTGATTAATTTGAAATTAGTCGTTTTTAAATCAGTTATTGTCTAACGATTGAAAAATTAATTGTTATTCTTGATTGATTTTTTAGTCATCACTTGTATTAAGTGATTAATAAATTAATCGTTTGAATATTGAAAATTTTAATTAAATGCAGTATTAATTGAATATGACTATTAATTAAATAATCACGAAATATTATTTAAAATTGAGAAAATAAATTTAAAAAAAATTATTTTGTTTGAAAAAATTTCAAATAATTTTTAATGAAATTGAATTTTAAATATTTCTTAATGAAATATAATAATTTCTAATTTTTTTTCACAAGAGTGTGTAAAGCAGTTAAAATTAAAGATAAATAAAGTTTTTTGTTCACACTTTTCATTCCATCTTTTAGACAGTGAAATGGAATTCTATTTAACAAAAAAAATCATTTCTTAAATAAGGAATATGTAAAGGAAGAAAAAATACTTGAGGTTTTAGTTGGTTTTTTAATATCTTTTATCAGACTCAATTATCATTCAACTAAATCTTTTCTGAAATAATTTTTATTTTTTAAAAAATACTCAAATGACATGATTAATTTTTTGGTAAGTTCAATAATCTGATGAAAATTTAGTCATTAGATTTTTATTAATTTTTATGACTACGAAATTATGATTAAATTTTTAATCGGATGAAATTTTAGTTCGATAATATTCTATTTTGGTTTTAATTAGTTAATCTTGATTTAAATATTTTTTATATCAGTTTTATTCTTTTATTGCTAATAAAGTTGTTATGTGAACCATGATATAGAAATTCAGTAAAAATATTGTACTTATAAAAAAATAATAGATTGAATAAAAATAAATTACAATGAAATATAGTTGAAGTTATATAACGATTGGTCAGATCAGACCAACTTGAACTATGCTGCGTCAGTTGGCGTTAATACAAGAGTCAGTTGCCAAAATCGGTTTATTCCAAATATATATTGGTCGTTAATCGACAAGAACTAATTTGTATGCCAGAAATGAACTACCAACACGGAAAATAAATTGAAACATAATATTGTACTACGGTATTAGTAAAAATCATTTTTAATGAGAAAAATAAACAATTTGTAATTACAATAATTTCCTAAAATGGAAAATTATAAATAACGAATGTATGGAATTAAATTCAATTATTCTGAATAACATAGTACAATTTTATCTTTCTCTCCCTGTTTTTGGTATTTAATATCTTTTTTTAGGAATTTAATTAAATGTAATTGAACGAGGACATGCAAATAATACTGAATTTCTACGAAAATAATTTTGTTGTACTTTTTGCTGTTTTTAAATCAAATTACATACGCATTTCATAAAATATAGTAAAATACACACACATATATATGAATATGTGTATTTTTTAAAATATATATATATATATATATGTGTGTGTGTGTGTGTGTATGTGTGTGCGTGTATTTTTTAAATTAACCTGTGCATGGGATATGCTTTATAAAATATTTGTGTAAAAAAATACTGAACATGTTTTAGAATTTTTTGTTGTTTGCTCTGTATATAAATAAAATGAATTTTATTATAACATTTGATGTTTAAAAATTTTAATGAGAAAAAAGAAAAAAGTAGACCGGTATATAATAAACTACATAGCAGATATAATTGATTTAAAATGGACTTAAAAGTTTTACTCATTGTAAATACAAATGAATAATTGATTCAAAACATTATACACATATTTTGTCATTTATACACAAACACACACACATATTTATATTTATATTTATATATATATATATATATATATATCTATATATATATATTATATAAATGCGCAAAAAATTACTCTTTAAATTTTTTTTACAAATTTTAAACAAATAAATTGAAACACGCATTACAACTAGAAAATTGTTTTCCTAATTGTTTTAGAATTGTGGCTGATTTATTTTCACATAGATGAATTATCATTCCCGTATTACAAGATATAGAAAAAATATTTAATAATTAATTATTGTTCACTTTCTTTGTTTATAAGTTAATGGATTTTACCACGCAGTTTATAAACAAAGAAAAAGAACTGTTTTAAAATCTTATTTTGTGGAAATGATAGTTAATTTGTGTGAAAATAGGAAATTATTTCACTAGTTTGAAAGATTTTTTACAATGAAGATGGAAAAATTAATCATTAAATGGTCTTATTTAAATGTTTTAAATTAGAGTTGTTTTTACAGCATTTTATATTACTTTCGTTACAATTTTAGATGATAAATTATTTTTTTTTGTAAGTAATTTTTTTAACTTAAAATATTCTTTGTCAATTATGGCATTAGCCTATTGTTGTTATAAAAAATAAAGTGAACAATAAGTGATTACTGAACACTTTATAACATATTGTTGTACTAGGGGTGATAAATTAAAATATTAAACTTCTGATCATAACTTAACTTTTTCAAATGACTCCTTAAATAGCCTATTACAGTATATGGTTTAGTTTTGTATTGAAAATCAGATAATTTAGAAAAAAATATTTCACAATTATTATTATTGTTCTAAATGTTTGGATATGAGCATAATTTCATTTAAATCATATTTTTTTGTGTTCAGTTGTAGAACCAATTCGTTATGATAAATAATAATTCTTTACATAGAAATAAGAAGGATTCAGTGAAATTCATATTTATGTAAAATTATTATTGTTGTTTAAAATGCGTGGGTAAGAACACTATTTTGTTAAAATCATGTTTTTTGGATATATTTAGCTCTTGAAGCTATATTACTAAATAATTATTATAAATGATAATAATTTACATAAAATTAAAACAATTTAATGAAGATCTTAAGTACTATTTGATTATATTTAATATGAATGTTAATTGCATTTTTTTAGAATTTTAAAAAAAATCTTTATAACAAGAATTCACTCACATGATAACAATTTAATACATTTTTAATTATTTTTGAATATATATATATATATATATATATATATATATATATATATATATAATATAATATAAATATATTGTATAATTGCTAGTATACAATTTTTAGAAACTTGTTTGAAAATAAAAAAATATAAAATAATTTATTAATCAAGTTTAAAGAATTGAATATATATATATATATATATATATATATATATATATATATATATATATACGTGTGAGACGGAAAAAATATGACTAAATAAAAATACCTAAATAAAAGATATACTTTTTTAATGAATCTAAAGAGACAGAATTTTCGTGAATATTTTGATGAGATTTTATTTCATTTTCGTGGTGTTTCACTTTATTTTGTGTTGATATCAACGGTACATTTAAAAAGTTTCATTAGTATTATATTTATTTATTTTAAAATGAAACTTCTTTCAAATTCAATTTAAATTTCATTATTTACTTCTCTGAGATAAAACTAATTTTCCATATTTTCTCGAATACCAAATATAAATTAATGTATTTTCGTTGATTTTCTTTTTTAAATCTCTTTATATAGAATATATACATATATATATATATATATATATATATATATATATATATATATATATATATATATATATATATATATATAAGCTGTGCATAAGTATGTGTATGAGTATCTGTTTTGTGTTTTCGAAACATTATTTACAAGTTACGAACTGAATGGAACAAGCTTTGTATTGTCTAATAATATGGATGATCCGTATTTTTTCAGTACATTTTATATGTACGAAAAACTTTTCAATCGAAATTGTGTTCACTGTTCGAAAAGTCCGATTTTGTACCTGCTTGACCGAACATCTTGAATAAGGTTTAACATAGATTTATCATTTCCCTTTGGTAAAATACTAAAATGGTTTTAAAAATATTATGGAGAGAAAAAAACGTAACATACATTTTCTATCAGTTTTTCTGATTCGTTAAAAAGTATATATATATATATATATATATGTATGAGTGTGTGTGTGTGGAAAATTTTAGTAAAATCGAAACTTGTTCGTGACCTTTTTGTAACATTGCAATGTTTCTATTTTTTATTGTATAAATACAAATATATATATATATATATATATGTATGTATATAAATTTTTTTTTAAAAAAATAATTTGTAATGATTTCTTTGGTTTTAAATATTTTCATATAATCAAAATAAAAAAGGTGAATATCAGGAACAAAAAAAATAAATACATATATGATTAATTAATTAACTTTCATTAAACAAACAGTATTATAATTGAATTTACTAATGAGCTATTATAAGCTGTCACGAGTTCGGAGAAAATCGTATGGTATGGTTGAATGTATGGAATGCATATTCAATTAAATAAGCACATCACACATGAAATTTAAATTAGTGTTTAGCATACATAAACATGATACTAGTCTAGTACGATCATTTGAAAATTGTAGGCCAAGGTAACATTGAAACTAGATGTAGTATCGATGTAGAATCTCTTGACAAGGCAGTGTGAAGTTCAAGGAAATATTAATTTTAATTATTAATGAAGAGACTGTGGTGATAATTGCATATAAAATAGAAATACATACTGTTCATGCATATGTATTCATGTACAATGTATGTTAGTTTATATATATTCTCTCTCTCTCTCTCTCTCTCTATATATATATATATATGTATTTATGTACATATATCATTAAATTATAAAATAAATAAATAAAAATATATTTATTACTTTTCTCTTATTTCAAACTATTATTAAATATTTATTTTCAATTTTTTCATAAAATTATAAGTGCACATTTGATACATTTAATTTATTTTTACAATAAACAATAGTACACATAGTGAAATTAAAAATGTAAATATACGAGTATATACATATAAATAACAAGTTTTTTTTAAAAAAAATCTGTTATTTAAATGTCAAAAAAAATGTCTGTAATTAAATTATTACTGTATTTTAATCTTTTCAATTACTGATATTTTTTGTATGATAATAATAATATAAATGATTGAAATAAGTTTGATTATATGACTTATTTAATTTAAAATTATTTAGTACTTTTTTTATTTAAAATGTATTTAGATCGTCAAAATATAATTTTGAAAGAAATAACTTTGAAGGAAATTAAATGTTAAAATTACAACGTCATTCTTACACAAATTTAATCAAAGTTTACTTTTTAACTCCAATTGTATATTTTGTTATATAAATAATATTATTATATAAAGTATCCAAATGAGATTGAAAATAGTAAATATAATAAGCGAGTAAATGTATGTCTAAAAGCTTTAGTTTTATTTAAGCCACTGTATATTATTTGAAAAATGAGTTCTTTTTTGTATTTTGTGATAGACAGGTAGACCAATCGTCACTTTCTAATTGAAAGATCATATTTATTCAAACTTTGATAATTTTTTTATTGCTTCTGAAGTGGATTTCAATAATTTTCTTACATTGATAAGATCTGTACATACATTATAATTTTTTTGGTTCAACTTTATTTTTAAAATAGAAAAAAATTCAAAAATTATTCGAAGCAAAATATACAGTTTTTCAAAATGTGAAAGTGACTTTAGCATGCTTATATATATATATATATATATATATATATATATATATATATATATATATATATTTGTGTAAATGTATAAATATAGATATCTATATAAACTGTTCAAAATACATGAATTTGAATAATCTTCAATTTAATTAAATTGACTATGTAATATACAATTCAGCTAGTTAGATTTCGAATTAAAATATCTATTTAGCTTAAAATTAGTTTATACATTTATAATCAGTATTATATAGGTGAGTGTAAATATATATATATAATAAATGCATTGATAAATGAAGAAATTATAAAAACGTATATTGATTTTTTAAGAAATATTTATAGAAATTTTACATTGGCCTTGCAAATATACGAAGAAACAGGAAGTTGAAAAATATAAAAGGAAAAATGAAACTGGGTGGTGTTAAATAAAATGAATATAAAATTTGGTGATTCTATATCATCAAAAATATAACTGTACTAGAAAATATGTTCAATGCACTAAATTGTGAATCTTGATGAAAAGTAAAGAGTACAGATGATTTGCACACGACCTTATTATTTTCTCAGATGAACTTGAAAAAAAGAAGCAAGTAAAAAAATAATCTTATGATAAATCATAGCAAGATAACAATAAGCTATAATGAATTTACAGATTAGAGTGAAATTGAATTAAAAAAAGTAGAAATAGAAGAAATTAAATTGTATTTTCGTATTTAATTTTTTAATATTTATTTAACCAATATTAGTTTATGTGATAACTTAAATGCTTATAATGTAAAGCTATAATTAACATGAATGATAAAAACATGTAGCTATAAATTTTACGAAATTTATTTCTCACTAACAGATAAATCAATGTAGTAAATCATTTTAATTATATTTTATGAACCCGGCTTTTAGACTTTGTCGCGCGATCTGTATTAATTATTGAAAAGTAAATTATAGCTTTTTGTTAAATAAATTACACATTACGTAAGTTACATATTATACAAAATATACGTGTTGTTTGAAATAAAAGCATGGAAAAATCTAAAAACATATTTTATGAATTTGTAAGAGAATCACCACAATACTGAATCATAATAAAATATGCGCTGATAAAGTTTTAATGAGGTATCAAGTTCTTCAACAACAAATTGCATTGTAATCAGTTTATTTGTCTATAAAAACATCGTTTTACATATTTTGTAAAAAGTTTGCGTCGATCTTAAATTTCTTTCAACATTTTATGTTTGTTAAAAATAGTTTGAGAATTATAGGAGTTTGAAATATACATAGTTGTTTATACTTGAAAAAATGAAATAAAAATATCTGTTACAAAGGATATAGATATGTTTTTTAAATACTTATTTTTAACCTTGCCCTAAATTGATTATAGTTGTCAACGATATGTTTACTTGTAATTCGTTATTATTTCGTACTTACACTTTTATTAACTGATATTAATTCAGTTATATATTTTTAATTCTATTCTTTTTACCAAATATCTTAATTTTTTGTTAGTATGAGGTTGTTGAATATTTAAAAATCACAAGAGGATTTTAATTGAATTATTTGTACGTACATACATATAATGATACTAATATAATTATGTATCAAATTTGATCTGTGCGCTAAGAGACCTAATAAATGATTAATTTTTATATTAAATTCTTAAAATAGACTGTATAAAAATATATCAGAAAAATCGGTATATATTTTTGAACTTTATTTTTGAAAATGTGTATTAAAATACATATTCTATTTCAATAATTAAACAATACAATTATATACACTCATGTGCAAAAATGAACATATAGGGAATATTTTTTTATAATATGATTATTCTTTTTTTCGCTAGGGTATTTTCATCAATAAAAATTTTTCTGATAAAATATTTCATTATGGCAAGATTGTTTCTTTATATTTATTTTTTTTTTTGGTTATTGTTCAGAAAAATTGTGGAACCTCCCATTAATATTATTTCGTGTGTGCAAAAGTCTACATAAAGTTATATTTTAGTTCGTTTTTTGGCATTTTTGAGGAAAGTTGTGAAATGTGTGTCTTATAAGAATATTTTTTTTATTTTACAATATAAAAAGGGTTTTGAAATAATAAAAAAATAAAAAATAAAAGTAATTTGTTCTCTCTTTCTCTCTCTCTCTCTCTCTCTCTATATATATATATATAGAGAGAGAGAGAGAGAGAGAGAGATTTATTATTCGTCAAATCTTAGAATATTTATCATTCTTTGAGTAAGCATTTCTTAATTATTTATTTACAGCATTTCTTAATTATTTATAATTATTTACAGCAAATAGATTATTTTGTCGCCATAAAAATCTATATGTTAATGAATTTTTAAACGATTCACTGCTCAAAAGAAAGATGATTATAGTATAAAAGAAAGTATAAAATCTTCATGGTGCTAATAAGTATGTGTAACATATTGTATTTTTATTTTACACTTGTTGAAAATTTCTAACATGATTCTGTTATGCATATAAATTTGTGTTGAATGCAAATACTTCGCATAGTTTGTCGCTCAAGTATTTACTAAAATATTTACAAGGTGTTTGGTTTCTCCATTCATAAATGCAGTGAACTCGAAAAACATTGAAATTAAGTGCAGGAAAGAAGTTCTTAACTTTTTTTTCTAAACTGTTTTTTATTTATAACAATTTTATGATATGATCAATTTTTTTTCTTAAACTTCTCATATTTCATTATTTTTTTGACATAGAATTTCTTAAATTTTAGTTATATTTTTTATGCGACTAAATTTTTATCTGATTAATTTTTTACTTAAAAATGATTAAAATGACATTATTAATTTTTTAATCGGATGAAAATTTAGTTATTAAATTTTTAATCATTTTGAGGACTACGAATTATGACTAAAATTTTAATCAAATGAAAATTTAGTACGACAATGTCGTATTTTAATAAGAGGGAAATAAAATAACTTATTGGAACTAACACTTATTGTATATTTTGACAGATTAAAAAGAAAACAAACAGAATTGTTTTTTCTAGGTTTCTGAATAAATGGAAAACTTGGCGTAAAATTTCATAGAATTTTTTTATAAAATAATAGTCAACGTCAGTGATAAAAAGGTGTTAATAATTTATAAATTTCTTTAAAGATATATGTATTTTACAATGCCTTTTTAATGTTGTCTACTCATAAATAAAACGATCTCATAAATTCAACTTTACCTTTAAAATATAAAAGTTTGAGATAATATTTTGTTCAACTTTTATGTTCATGATGTAGTTAAAACGAACGGCACACTTTTCTGATCGTTAAAACAAATAATAATAAAATTGTACATTTTATGACGTTCGAATATATGAAGACTAATTGGAACATGACGAGAAACTAATTCGTACTCGAACACTGAACAAGTAAAATTTTATAAAATTAAAGCGTCGTATCTGAACTGTTAAATATTTCTAATGACCTCGTTTATAGAATGGTACGGTAAAGATGACTACACAATGTTCTTTCGTTTAATTTAATGGCTACAATTTGATTGTCTCAGTTCAAATATTTTACGAATGTAAATAATTGCCAGTAATTTGTAATGACATGTTTCAATGTCAAAATAAATTATAACATGTTTGTGTGAGATTAAATGATTATGATGTGAAAAGGTCTTTTGGTTGCTGACAACCAGAGATTACAATATACAGTTTTTTTACAATTTTAACTAAAAAGATTATATATATATATATATATATATATATATAAAATTTAAGTTTCATTGTTAGACAAAAATCTCATTGAAAGCTATTTATTTTTCTTAAATGTTTTCACAAGAAATTTTTTTTCCCTGTTTGCCGCTAATCTCAATCAACCCTCACTTTCTCTATGATTTATGTCATTTATACGTGTGTGTGTGCGTAATATGTATGTGTTTACATACATATTTACTTAAATTTTCGTTCTCTCTCTCTCTCTATCTCACACACACATACACACATGTGTGTGTATAATTGGAATATGCATATATAAATAATTGACAAGCATGCTTGTCAATTGAGAATTTGCAAAGAACCCAGACATTGCAATTTAATTGGATTATATTTGAATGACTACATTTCTCTTTGTGACATCGTATACGTTGCATAGAATTTACATTCGTGCCAAGTTACTACTTCTCGTTAAAATAGTAACTAGTTATATCATAGAGAAACAGAAAACATTATTTTGTATAATAGATTATCGTGTGTTCGAG